>OX637878.1:14392303-14733380 GCA_951802675.2 Boloria euphrosyne
CCCTAGACAAACTGCTTCTGCCATAGATGTAAGCTTTATAAGTGGCAGCCTCGCACCACTTTGTGAATGGTCTGTACATGATGATACAATGGGAAGTTACCATTATCCAACAATAACAGAGATTTCATTACATATAGATAAATATCATCTCAATTCCCCTGTAGATAAGTTCATATATAAAAAAGCTGACTGGAAAACATATACAGCTCTTTCAAAAACAATGTTTAATGATTTGATACTTCAACCACATGATCCTATTTCAACCTATAATAATTTCTGTTTTCATTTAGATACTCTTAAAGAAATGTCAATTCCAAAGCTCACTAAAACAAACACTTTCATAAGCAGACCACCAGCTCCCTGGTGGAATAGTATATGTGAACAAAGTGTTATTGCTTCATATAATGCACTAAAACTATATAGAAAAGAGTCTACTATTGAAAATTATATTAATTACAAAAGAAAAGATGCCCAGAAAAAGAGAACAATTTCAGAACAGAAAAAAATAGGATGGAATAATTTGTGTAACACTTTTAATAGAAATACTCACATAAGTAAAATTTGGAATTTATTAAAAATGTTCAAAGGCATAAGACCTAAGAATAAATCATATACAAATGAGTTTATATCTCCACTCTTAAATAAATTATCAGATAATAGCAACTTAATTGAAGTAGATCAACTGAACATTCTTTTTGAAACCAACAATGATAACCCAAATTCTAAATTTTTACTGGATCCTTTTTCATGGTCTGAATTTTTAACAAGCTTGCACTCTAGACGAAATACAACTCCTGGCTTAGATGATTATCCTTACATCGTAATTAAAAACTTAGATGTATCTGCCCAAAAGTTGTTTCTTAACATTCTCAATTTGCTTTGGCTTAATAAATGTATTCCACAGTCATGGAAAACACAGTGTGTTGTCCCAATACTTAAGCCCGACAAATCTCCTGAGTTTGCTAGTTCTTATAGACCAATTTCCTTGTCATCATGTCTTGGTAAAATATTCGAAAATATGGTGAAAGTTCGTCTTGACTGGTATGTTGAATCAAAGTGTTTCATTCCACATATACAATATGGCTTCCGTAGAGGGCGTAGTAGTGCAGACAGTTTCACCTCTTTAATCTCTGACCTAAAAAATGCAAAACATAGAAAATTAAACACTGTTTGCGTATTCCTAGATGTCCAAAGTGCTTTTGACAGTGTTGATCCTGGTATACTAGTTCAAATCATGTCTAGGTTAGGTGTGCCCGGGCACTTATGTAAGTGGATTTTTAATTTTTTGAACAATAGAACAATCTATGCTAGACATAACAATATTTTATATGGACCCAAATATGCCTCAAGAGGCACAATGCAGGGTGCCACACTATCTCCATTGCTGTACAATATATACACAAGTGAAATTTGTAAATATGTAAATAATAGGAATGTAAATATCTTACAATTTGCTGATGACATTGTATTATACAGCAGTAATTACAACCTAGAGATTGCAATAGATAACATGAACAAATCCTTATTTCAACTATTACAATATTATAATGATTGTTTACATTTAAAAATTAACCCCTCTAAAAGTAGTGTTATGTTTTTTGGCAATGAAACCCCAAACTCAAATGTTATTTACAATAATGAAATTATAAATAAAGTCACTTCAAAGAAATTTTTAGGAATAATACTAGATCCAAAATTAACTTTTGAAGAACATATTAAATATATATCCAAAAAAGCTCACACAGGACTAAATGTTATCAGATCACTTTGTGGTGTAACATGGGGTGCAGATCCTAAAATATTGTCAATATTGTATAAAAGTATTGTAAGAAGTCACTTAGATTATAGCTCACTCGCTTATATGAATAGTTCTCATGTAAATAAATTAGACATATTGCAGAATAAGGCTTTAAGAATAATATCTGGTGCTATGTGCTCAACTCCCATAAGGGCCATGGAAGTTGAGACAAAAATGATGCCTTTGATTTTGAGGCGAATTTTACTTGCTGAAAGATTCTGTCTCAAGCTAATAGCATCAAATAACATTCAAATAATAAATAAAATTGTACCTTATATAGATAGATCCCCAAGAAGACCATTAACAACAGCACACGGTCTACTATGTGGTAATTCTCCAACACTGTCTGATATATTTCTGGAAATAGACAATAATTTTTCTAAAATCAGAAAACAGTTTCCATGGCCATGTTACTCTTTCTCTTATCAGTGTATTTCACATCCAATTAATGTAGTTCAACAGACAATAAACAATAATTCGGAAATGCTTCAATTTTTGGAGGAAAATACAATGTACTATGTTATCTACACTGATGGGAGCAAAACAAGTGATTATGTACATGCTGCTCTATATGATCCACAAGCAAAATTTTCTTCAAGTTTTATTCTGCATGAACCCTGCTCTATATTTACGGCAGAGGCATATGCAGTGTATCAGGCATTAATGCGTATTCGCGAAATCAATAACAATAAATGTTTTTTAATAATTTCTGATTCCTTAAGTTTGATAACAGCTTTAACTACCCTCACAGTCAAATACAAGTCTAATTATATCCTTTACTTCATTAAGCAAATAATTCACCAATACCACAGTAAAAATATCCAAATTTTCTTTCTATGGGTGCCTTCCCACAAAGGTATCTCTGGCAATGAAATGGCTGATAAAACTGCATATGAAGGAGTTAGTGCTGTTGACGTTAGAAATACAATGAATGTTCCTATGTCCGATTACTTGCAATGTATTGACCAAAATATTCAAAACTTGTGGTTAGAAATGTGGAAGAAAGATCAAGATACGAAAGGAAAATGGTATGGAAGCATACAAGAAAGCTTACCTGCAAGACCTTGGTATCATCGTATGCCAGATGCTTCTCGAGACTTTATTACTATCATAAATAGACTGCGTTTCGGTCATAATACTACACCGTCACACCTTGCTCGACTCGGCATTATTGCGAATGGAACCTGTTCTCATTGTAATTCAAGTGATGGAACTGTGGAGCATGTTATCTTTGATTGTCAAAAATTTTTGATTGACAGACTAGTGTTGGCCAGTGAACTCAGTGATGTTGAAAATAAGTGTGATTTATTGTCCCGCCCGCCGCCATTAAAACAATTGTTACAAGACGAACTTACTTATAAGCACATCTACAAATACATAAAGAATACAATTAAAACAATTTAATGGGATGTGCTCATAGACATATTATTACGTATACGAATAAATAAGAGTTGACCTAAAGGTTGTAATTACCAGGTCAAAAAATCCCAAAAAAAAAAAAAAAAAATGACAGTCAATAAAACACTTGCAACATAGAGTATATTGCTACATATATAAAACTTGCAATTTGCAAATGGCGTCTTTAGTCTTATATTTGTGAATTTTGAAAACTATTTTATTTTCAATTTTACGACGCATTTCGTATTTATTCTCACCATTTTGGTTTTATTTGTGTCATTTTGAACGCCTGGAAGAAAACTAGGTGAATATAAATTGTAAAATATAAAATGGGATCTAAGAAACACAAAAAGGAGTCCAAGAAGAAGAAGCATAGGAGTAGATCACGGTCTCCAATAAATGGTGAGGAGCGCGAACGAAAAAGACATAAGAAACATAAGGACCGCAAGAAGGATCGCTCGCCCGATGGTTAGTAGATATTATATTTATTAATTTTAATACGCTTGGCACTAGAAATAATCTAATGTTAAACATAACCTGCAAATCACGATTACTTTTTGCTTATGAATTTTGAGATTTTTTTAATTCACAAAATCAAAATCACAGTGAGTTGAGAGTTCAAGGTTATTTCTAGTACTAGCGTACCTATAAAATGACGTGATAATGGCATATTTTGCTCATTATTTCAGAATGGTGGCATTCGAGATAAACTGCTTTCCGAGTGCTGCAACGGCGAGGTAGGTATTAATATCGTCATAAAAACAGCCAGCAGTATATTTTAAGGAAGCTATCTCTTGTTATATATAGTTAATACTTTTATACGGTTTATTTAAAAACTATATTTCAATTAATTAAGAATTTGTGCTTGATTCTTATTAAATTAGTCACTTTGTTTCTGATCTTCATACATAAATGAGGTTCCATTTTATAAATATATTACTTAAAACAATTTATTATTAACATGAAAATGTTAATCATTGATCATTGCCATTCAGATGATAATATCATTCTCAGTTGACATTTACAAACAGTATATTATTTGTTTAATTTATAGACTATTTCCTCTAATATTATTAGTTAATCCTGTTCATAATAGTGTTTTTATTCTTGAATTTTGAACATAAGTCTGCATAAACAATAAATGACAAAAAGCTAAATTGACAATATAGGTACTTAACCATTCCACAAAACACTGCTTTTTTTAACATCCCATTGCTGGGAACAGCACTCTCTTCAATGGGCGGAGGATTGGGCCAGAGTCCACCATGGCTATGTGTGGCAGACTGGACCTGTCTTTAGAAACTTGCTGGAAATTATTTGCACTTATTTTCAATATCAAAGTGGGAGCAAGATTTGATCTTGTTTCGCTAGGTCTCCCAAGTGACCACAAGGCTACCATTACCTTATATTTTTATATATAAAATTCTCGTGTCACAATGTTCGTTCCCGTACTCCTCCGTAACGGCTTGACTGATTCTCATGAAATTTTGTGAGCATATTGAGTAGGTCTGAGAATCGGCCAATATCTATTTTTCATACCCCTAAGTAATAAGGGTTGTCCCCTAAGTAATAAAAAATTATTTATATGGCAAAACAACATTTGCCGGGTCAGCTAGTATTTTTATAGAACAATGATGAAATTTCTATAATAT
Organism: Boloria euphrosyne; assembly: GCA_951802675.2. Classification (NCBI taxonomy): domain Eukaryota; kingdom Metazoa; phylum Arthropoda; class Insecta; order Lepidoptera; family Nymphalidae; genus Boloria; species Boloria euphrosyne. The sequence continues at coordinate 14,397,152 of OX637878.1, forward strand.
CATTTAGTTTTTTTTAATTATAAAATATAATACTTAATTCTTTTTTTATAGCACAATAAAAATATTTACAGCAGTTACTGTTAGGTAATTTAATGAAGAAATTATTTGTTATAGTGGAGGAGGTGCCAGTGGATTCACACTTGAAGGACAATGGTGTGCGCTCTCGCAGCCGCAGCAGCAGCGTCAGTACTGCGCGCTGGGAGCAGCATGAGTCCCGCCATTCACGGGAGCAAAAGACACGTGATGATGAGAATGGGTAAGGCTGAAACTGAAATAATAATAATTTTCTCAAAGTACAATTACTTATTTTATTTAAATGTTTCAATTCAATTTCTTGTGAACCTGAGCTGCAAGGAGTGCCAGTAGAGCACACATTATTTTGCTAATGTCATCTAGATCAGAGAACGGAAGACTAAGACTGAAGACTGGTTGGTAAAAGTTAAATGTATTTGGGGGGTGAACTAAAATAATTTTTGATTGTGATACTCTAAGCAAAATTTTATCAGAGTTCTAAATAATTTACATAAGATAAAAAACATATCACATACATCTATGTAGTCAAGCAAATTTTTGAAAAAAGTAAAGAATTCAACACTACTTTCTACTGCTGCTTTGTAGACTACAGTAAGGCTTTTGACTCTCTGGAACATGAGGCGATATGGCGAGCACTTAAAAACCAGGGAGTTCAGACTAAATACTTTAGAATATTAAAAAACATATATGGAAATAGTAAGGCAAAGATCAAACTAGAGAGAGAAGGTAAAGAAATAAAGTTAGGAAGAGGCGTCCGCCAAGGTGACCCAGTGTCACCTAAATTATTTACTGCTGTTCTAGAAGAGATTTTCCGCCAACTAAATTGGGAACAAAGTGGTCTGAACATAAATGGTGAAAATCTGTCACATTTGAGATTTGCAGATGACATTGTTATATTCGCTCAAACAAAAGATGATATTGAAAAAATGATAAACGAACTAGAGAGAGAAAGCAGAAAAGCAGGATTGGAAATGAATCCACAGAAAACCAAAGTCATAACTAACGGGAAGAAAGATCCTATACATATTAAGGACATTACAATTGAGTATGTCGATGAATACATATATCTAGGCCAAATTATAGCATCAAAAGATCTAGCGACAAAAGAGATTGAAAGGCATATTGGAAACACTTGATAACGATTTTGGAGTTTCAATGACATATTCAAAAATAAGGAAATAAATATGGTAATTAAAAGAAAACTCTATAATACCTGTATACTGCCAGTATTAACATATGGTTGTCAGACTTGGTCCCTAACAAAAGCACAAATGAAAAAGCTTGAAACATGCCAGAATGCAATGAACAGAAGCATGATGGGAAGAAAGCTTTCTGACAGAATAAAAATAACAACTATTAAAAATCACACCAAAACAAAAAATGTCACTACCACTATCAGGAAGCTTAAGTGGAAGTGGGCCGGGCACACCATCAGAGGACAGGCAAAGTGGAGCAGATCATTAATATACTGGTACACGGGCCACTTGAAAAGGAGAAGGGGCAGACCCCTAAAACGATGGGACGATGACATAAGAGCTGTGGCAGGTGGCGCTTGGACTAGAACTGCTATGTTTAGACATACATGGAGGAAATTGGAGGAGGCCTTTGCCAACTATGGGCAAACAGACAAGGTTGTCGAGGGATTGTAAAAACACTGTAAATTCTTGTCTGAATAAAGGCTTATATTATTATTATTATAAAAAAACATATATTTTGCAGTAGAGATCGAAGCCAAGAATCTGTTCGTGAACCATCCCCAGTGGCAGCGAGCAGTTCAGCACAGGAAAGCCTTTCCATCCAGGAGACAAACAAACTAAGAGCCAAGCTTGGCTTGAAACCACTAGAGGTTGCTGAAAAGCCGGCTGGTAAGATATTTTTTTTAATTGTAACTTTTCTTGCTACATGTTTATCATGGATTAAATTATTACATAATAAGTGTCCTTCACCACAGAGGATGGCAAGATCAAGGACGACCTGGGCGAGTTCTACCACAAGCCCGCCGCCAACCTGTCGCGGCAGCGCGCCGCCGACAAGCTGCGCGAGCGCCTCGCCGAGCGCCGCGAGAGGCGCCACATTGAGAACAAGTACGCTTTTCTGTTATATCTCGTCAATCTAATGAATAGCTGCATTTTCATTTACATTTGAGCTTGATCATACAGTACTTGCTAACTAGATTTCGATAGTTTGTATTCTTATTGTAATGCTATTTTATATTTAACTCGCAGTTTACACTGTCGTAAGGAATTTCATGTGTTTTTTTAAGACTCAAAACAACATTGTTAGCGGAAGAATCTGACGACGACGACGCGAGTGCGTGGGTAAAAAAATCACGAGACATCGAGAAACAGAAAAAAGAGGCTGCCAAGAGGGTAAGATGTAATACTTAGTGCTTTGTTTAATCTGTTGATTGATTGGAATAAGTAGTTCTTAAAAAGCAATATAAATGATAGCTTCGTATAACTGAAATAAAATTAATTACGATTAACTAGTATAGTTTAAGTGTGGATGTGGAGCATATTTTCAGTGTAACATATGCATTCTTCCGTTGTGTGCGCAGGCGGCGGCGCTGGACGAGCTGGACGCGGAGTTCGGCGTGGGCGCGCTGCTGGCGGACGCGGGGGGCGCGGCGGGCGCGGGGGGCGCGGCGGGCGCGGGGGGGCGCCGCGCGTACGCGCCCGCGCAGCTCGCCGGCCTGCGCGTGGCGCACGACCTTGACGCGGTCCGTCACGCACCGCACTTGCCTTACTATTATAGTTAATGACTAGTTCAAAACGATATCTATATAACACATAAAATAATATTGGAGACTTGTCCCTTGTTTCAATTTATATCACCATCAATTTTCTAGCTGATGACAGCAATAATGATCTCTCATCATACTGAGTTTGTGTTTCTTCAGGTTACTTTTCTATGGGTTTGAATAGAAACAGAAACTCTTTAAAAAAAGAAATCATTGTTTAATTGTTCTTTTTGTATAATTTTTAAACATATTGCAAAAATAACATACTGATGATATTTTTGATTTACATTGAAAAAATCATTCGTACTGAAATTTTTTTGTAATATTATCAATACCAAGATTTATTCGCAACAATATATAACGTAATGCAATGTTGTGGCCACACAATAATAGTATAAGTTGTGCCGACAGCTGCCGGACGAGCACACCACGGTGCTGACGCTGGCTGACAAGGAGGTGTTGGCGGAGGACGGCGAGGACGTGCTCGTCAACGTCAACATCGTCGATGACGAGAAGTATAAGAAGGTCAGTCAATTTGATACTTTTTTGATTGCTTTTGTTTTTTTTTTTGTAAAATAACGAACTGGTTAGAAATTGTGTAAAGTTTAGTTTATCATAATTAGGTCATATTAAGATTTATGAGTCTAAATCGTGTGAACATGAAGTAAAAAGAAACAAATTGAAAATGTTTAAATCTCTGTTGTGTATAATATATAATTAACAAAACGTGTGTGTGTGCGACAGAACATAGAGGAGCGCAAGAAGGCGCGCGCGGGCTACCAGGCGTACGACGAGGAGGAGGAGGCGGCGGCGGCGCTGGGGCTGCCGCGCGCCGTGCTGGCGCAGTACGACGACGCGCGCGCGCCCGCCGGCTTCCGCATCGGCCACGCCGCCGCCGCCGCCTGCCCGCAGGACAAGCTGGTGGGCGCGCTTTCACATTATACTCAATACATACTTGAATAAATATGTTAGGACCTTCTAAGTCCGTGTTAAGCTACGAGGCTTGTGTTACAGTTACCAGATAGGTGATACACTACCTAAATAAGTTTAAAGACATACGAGTACATATTAGAAGTATAAACATCTATGACTGAAGTACAAACATTGGTGTTCAAACGAATGCCCCCAGCAGGACTAGAACCCGCGATCCCTGGCGCAGGAAGTAGGGTCACTACAAACTGAGAAAAACGTGTCAACGAATAGAAAATATTAATGTCGGTGTCTGTTTGTATGGAGCAGCGCGCGCAGCTGGCGGCGAGCGCGGCCGGCAAGCGCCTGGAGTCGCTGCACGCGGAGCTGCGGCCGGCGCGCGACTACCTGGACGAGCACGAGATGACCAAGTTCAAGAAGGTCAAGCGCAAGGTCGGCTTCTGTTCACTATATTTTCTATTCATTTTACTTTTTTTATTCATGCCATCAATTATTATTTTATACCACGACTTCGAAATCTATAAAAAAAAATAACTTCTTTTTATTATTAAATTTAATATTTATATCTCTTGTATTCAGGGGAAAATTCGTAAGAAGCCCAAAGAAGAGCCGATAGATGTGGAAGAACACGAGGCCGGTAATGCTCCGCTAGAAACTGATGATACAGGTAATTTGGTACAACTGTAATTTCTACATCAGTTATGTTAAAATGTGTCAGTCAACAATCAGTAAAACTATTAATGGAAAAATACCTTCTATACTCCTCTTTGTTAAATGTTAATTAGATAAACCTATTTGTAACATTATATAAATTATTCAAGGTACTTGTACATATAAATATCTTGCATTGGATTTATTGCATTTGTGGGATAAATAAGAAAAGAGTTTAAGTGAACATAAGAAAAAAATGTCAAACCCATAATGTATGCCGGACAATGACCAAACCATATCGCGAAATAATCCTGTCTTAGTGCCATCTTGTATATAACAAAAAAGTGCGTGCGTACAAAGTACACATGTCAAAAGTGAAACTTGTTTGTTTATAAATTTAACTCACTGTTTACACACTGTATAAATACTAATGATATTGTAATTTCACTTCAAAAACAATTCCTCACTTCAACCAACATGAGCAGCCACGTCATAAGTTAGCCTGTATATTGTAATACTTTTGCTACACATAACGTCGCATTAAAAATCACCGACTTAGGTGGCGCTAACTCTTCCCCGTCTCTGAGTGCCTGGTACTTGTACTCGTTATATTTTATACTAATCTAAAGCTTTAGATTTCCAAGACTTAAACCCCAAAGGTGCGTTAAACGTTTAACACAAATTTTTTGGAAGTCGCATTATAGTCTAGTCAACAAGTTCAAAAACGTTAAATAGAAGTAAAGCTCCTAAAAATATGTGCGATAGCTCATTCGATTCGGAATGACGTCTAAAAAAAATGTTTTTTAACACGTTTTTGAACTTGTTGACTAGACTATAAGAAGTTTCACTTCAAAAACTTTTTTATTGATTGTCGTTATCGATATTTGTAATGGTGTGAATGTGTGTGTGTGTGTGTGTGTGTAGAGGTGAAGCCGGAGCAGCTGCGCGCGGCGCCGGCGCAGGACGAGGAGGAGACGGAGCTGGACGCGGAGCTGCAGGCGGCGCTGGCGCGCGCGCGCCGCGCCGCCCACGCCGCCCCCGCGTCCGCGCCCGCCCTGCCCAAGGTACGTACTTGCAGCATAGTGGGGGGTGGACATTTGTTAAACTGTTTTAGTAATTAATATTACTATGATTTACAATCAAAGATTATTTTCTCTATATATTTTTTTTTCAAATCATAGTAAAACTAATGTTTGGTATTAGGTAACAATATTTTAGGTTTTTGAGATTTTACTCTAAAAATTCATTAAATTTTGTCACTTCCGAATTCACATGGAACTGACAAGCGAAATCCGACTTAAACTGATTAAACATCTCAGCAGTCATTATTATTTTCCATATTTACTAAGGCACTTAAGACTTTAATATATTCGTTTGAATCACAGGTGGAAGAGATCCTCCAGCACTTAAAGAAGGAGGAGCCGATGGAGGAGGAGGCGGAGGCGGAGGCGGGCGCGGCCATGGTGCTGGACGCCACGGCCGAGTTCTGCCGCACGCTGGGCGACATCCCCACCTACGGGCTGGCCGGCAACCGCGACCACCAGGCGGAGATCATGGTCGGTGCATCGCCATCTTTTGTTCTTTATTTTCATGACCTCTATTCAGTATTTATTTATAAAATCATACTTTTGTCTGTTATACTAAATCAAGTTCTCAATCTACCGTGGGCAACTCTGTAGTACAAAATTTGTATGTCATGTTGGACATGATTTGTGTAGTCTATAACGAGTATTGGGCTATATTTTTATTTATAATATAATATTATTTATATTTGATAATTTAGTATTTATTTGCGGTTTTTTTTCCAAATAAATATTTATGTGTGTCGCGTGCCCGCGGCGTGCGCAGGACTTCGACCGCGCGGAGCCGGAGCCGGAGCCCGAGGCGGCGGCGGCGGCGGCGGCGGCGGGCGCGTGGAGCCGCGTGGACGCGAGCGCGGCGGCGGCGGCGGGCGCGGCCCCGGCGGCGGGCGCGGGGCTGGAGGCGGAGCCGGCGCTGGGCGCGGGCGTGGCGGGCGCGCTGCGGCTGGCGCTCAGCAAGGGCTACCTGGAGCGCGCCGGCGCCGCGCCCGCGCCGCGCGCGCGCGCCGCGCCCGCGCTCTCCGCGCACTACTCCATCGAGGACAAGAGCTACGCCGACGACGAGCGGCCCGCGCGCCGCGAGCGCGCCAGCAACGCGCCGCTCACCGACTTCCGCGAGAAGCCCGGCTTCCGGCCCGCCGTCAAGCTGGAGTACGTCGACGACGACGGCCGCGCGCTCTGCCCCAAGGAGGCCTTCCGCTACCTCTCGCACAAGTTCCACGGCAAGGGGCCCGGCAAGAACAAGCAGGAGAAGCGCATCAAGAAGGCCGTGCAGGAGGGGCTCATGAAGAAGATGAGCTCCACCGACACGCCGCTGGGCACGCTCAACATGCTGCAGCAGAAGCAGCGGGAGACGCACTCGCCCTACGTCGTGCTCAGCGGCGCCAAGAAGGACGCCAACAACTGACCGCACTATATCAACACTCAATATGGTCTAAGCGTATAACTTTCGTCAATGCGAAAAGTTGCATTTTTCATAATAAGTATAACAATGTAGACTTAAAAAAACATAATTGTCATGTGCTGATATAATAAAATTTCTTTGAACCAACTAACCTATCAAACATATTTCATTTACCGATTGTATGGAGTCCACCATTGCTAAAAGTATGATTTTAAAATAAATGTGACATAAATATCCATATTACCTTTCCGTGCAAATGTTTATAGATCGACCAGTTTCAACACTTTCGAGTATTTTAAATAAATTAATTTTAAGGACATATTGTTTTATTTATAGTTTAATTTTGACAGTGGTAGCCCAGCGGTAACGCGCTCACTTGGATAACCGAGTGATGCGGGTTCACATCTGGGTCTCGCACCTCTGATATTTTCATGTGTCAATCATTTCCATCATGATCTCCACTTGTCTTACGTGAAGGAAAACATCGTGAGGAAACCTGCATGCTAACTTTACAAGTTTTCGAAAGACTTGTGAAGTCCGCCAACACGCAATAGGCCAGCGCGGTGGACTATGGTCTGATCCAACTCGTACTGAGGGAGGCCCGTGCCCAGCAGTGGGACGTTAAAAGGGCTGAAGATGAGAGATACTTTAATTAAAAAATAAAATAGTTTTAATAACAACACTCGGCAGTAATTAAACTTACCGGGACACTTTTAATAGGTAACTTATAAAATTTCTTACCATACAATTTCGAAACTTCGTGTATTTATAATTTATTTAGTCGAAAGTAAATTACTAAAATAATAAGTAAATTGTTATGCGATAATCGATATAGGAGTACATTGTCGCATTTTCTCATACTATTTTAATGTGTTACCACTATAGTGACTCCACCTTAATTTAACGTGTTTTGATGGATATTTTTCATTAACAGAGATGGTTCTCCTTATATAAATGAAAGTATGTAGAGTGCAATTTGTTAGTATACTAACAATTCCCGCGGCTTCACCCGCGTTCTAATCACTATTTTAAAAATAGAAATTGGTGGTAGAATGTTCAAAATTCTTCAAAAATTGTTCGCTTCTAGTAAGAGCTATTAGCTAAACAACAGGTAAGACGGTGCGGGGTGGGGTCGGTAATCCATCAAGCGAAGCGGCGCTTGAAGCAGCGCTTGCATTTTATTCTCGCGTCCGTATTTTTTTGCGATATTTTAGCTAATGAATACAAAATAAATTAATATACTTGACAAACCTATACATATAATAAAACTGTAGAAAAGTCGTTTTTGTACATCAAAAAAAATTAGAAAAAAATAGCCAGGGTGTTAAAGGACAACCAATAGAACCCATTTCCAGCATTTTTAGAATTTTTGTCTGTTTGTCGGTTTGTCTGTTTATTTATCCGGGCATCGCGTAAAATGTACGAAAGCAATGTAGATAACTTTTATACACAGCGATTGAACGTAACTTGAAGTAACATTTAGTTTTTGTTTCATTGCAATCGGTTCAGCCTATCAAAAGATATTTGAGTTTAAAGTGAAGAAGTAGAGAAATTCCAGAAGTAAAATTAGGGTTATGTGAATTTGGTCTCACTCATCTCCACACCTGAGTGTAAATATGCGTGCACAGTTAGGAGGCCTGCGAAAATGCACAGGAGTTTTCCAATTTATTGTTACAAATAGGCGATGGCACATACCCCGTACAAGAAGATGGAAAAGTTATTTTGATTGATAATGATTTGAATTGATGGTTCCACAGCTAATGTTGTTTATAAAGAAGCACTAGCATAAATAAAAAAATGATTTGTATCGGTATCCTCCATCGGTTCCGACATCCACGCGAACGAAGTCGCGGGCACATCTAGTGATATACTAAAACCTTCCTCGAGAACGATTTGTTCCATTGGTGAAAACAGCACGAAAATCGGTGGAGTAGTTTTTGAGTTTTGCGCGAACAGACAGACGCGGCGGAAGACTTTGTTTTATAATAATATGTATAGATTGCCCTAGTAGTTACTCCTAGTAGGTATGTGTTATAATGTATATAGACACTAAATGAAACAAGCATGTGCAGCGAATATTAAAAAGGTCAAATATAATTATCTTAACAAAATGATAAAAATTATATCAAATAATATTCTACGAGACAAGCATTGAGTACATTAATGTATACCTCTCTAAATTCAGTATTCAGGTCCTATACTTACTTCAGGTTTCCACGTAATAGGAAAAGTGAAAACTATGAAATAGACTCTGTGCCTTTTTCTGGCCGGATGTTAAAGAAATATAAATATAAACATGGGAACATAATATGTATAGGTAATGTATATTATTGAAAAAGTATATAAGGAGAAGTTTAATAATTCCTAAAAAAACTCCATTGTCACATTAACAGGAGAATAACTGTGTTCAATATTTAACTAAAAATGTATGTAAACTCCAAAACCATATATACAAGGCTACCTCTTCGATTGAGGGATTCCGATATCGACATCCGTGTGTCAAGATGTACGGTCGTGTTGGAAGTGCGTGCGGGGGCGCGGCGCGGCGGCGCGCAGGCGCGCGGCGCGCACCAGCTCGGGCGTGCGCGCGCGCCGCACCGGCTGCGTCGACGCCAGGCGCAGGTGCGCGTACAGCGGGATCTGGCATATATTATTTATATCATTTCTTTAAATTCTTCTAATCTTTTACACATTCTTTGGATTTCATAGTTTTGTATTCTTTTATGTAAATCTGACCTTTGCTTTTACCCTTTTTCCTACCATAGTCCATAATTTGGAAGAATTGAACATTGTTTATCTCGAATGTAATGCCAGCAGACAAACAGCAAATGTATTTAAAAGGGGATTGAATAGCAATTTTATACCTGCTCATTTTGCTGTTTTATCATGACGCCGATAAAAAGCATATAATTTTGTCTAGTCGGAAACAGCTTATTTGTTTTTAAAGCAAGGTATGCAATTACGGTCGGCAGAGAGTCGTCGAGCTGCGGCGGCGGCTGCGGCTCGGGGCGCGCGGGCAGCGCCGGCAGGCGGGCCGGCGGCGGCGCGGCGGCGGGCGCGGCCGGCGCGCGCTCCTCCGCCGACGCTCGCCGCGGCGTGTCGCGCGGCACCTGCCCGCCGCGCCACACCTGACACGCAGACCAGACTTAATCGATCTCAATCAAAATACAAAAAATTAATAACCACCTACGTTACTACGCGTTTACTACACATTTCTTCAGTGATTCCACAAAATTGATAAGCTAAAGAAAAGAATAACATAAAAATCATGAATATATTTGCAAAATTATTTGATCTATCCTTAAATTATCTTAGAATGATAATTGCTTACTTCACTTCAAAATCATGACGTAACCGATTACTTATTAAAAATGCCGCAATAATTATGTAAAATCCGACCTTGAATGTAGTGGAACTGGCCACTTTCTTCACATCTGGTGGAAATCTCGGAACATCCAAAGACCACGGCACGAAGCTGCCCAACGTCCGCAGGTACTCCCCGGACAGGCGCCACACGCGCACGCTGTAGTCCGACGATCCACTGTCGGAAAGTAAGATAGACAACTGACAAGTTCAGGCTTCAAGTGTCTGAAAAGTACATTATAGTAATCACGTCAAATATAAAACCTGAGAATAAGCTTGAGGTCGTCGAGGTAGGCGAGGCTGGTGACGCGGCGCAGGTGCGCGCGCGCGCTGCTCAGCAGCAGCGGGCGCGGCTGCGCGCGCACGCCGCGCCGCGCGCGCCCCGCCAGCGCCGCGCGCTCGCGCCACAGGAACGGGAACTGCAGGCGCAGCCGCGGCATGCTCACCTGCACCTGCATGCGGCACACAGGCTAGCCGTCTCCCGGACATGGCTCCTCATCGGAAGCAAACAAATTGGTTTTAAAAAGTATCAAAAGATGACATTATTAGTACCTCTTTATTGATCAAATAATCAGACATCAGCCAAATCTTGATATATCCGACAGTAGTTCCAGTGATTAAATATTCGTTGTCGACGTCGGTGGCGAAGGCCGACACGTAGTCGCCGGCCGTGTGTACGCTCTGGAAGGCGCCCTGCAGCCCGCCCGCCGGGTGGTCCGACCAACACTGTACTTGCCCATTCTCCAACGCCACCATTAGAGATGCTGTAATTACCTTGTACTTTTAACTTTACGTACTTTTTAAAATATTAAAAAAATATGATTACAAAAATATGACCACAAACGTACAATCAAGAATGGAAATTGTAAAATTTATTTACCTATTACGTTGACTAACTACTGAAATGGGAAAACTATTGTGGTGTAGACTGTAGTGCAAACAAGCAAACAGCTGATTAGTGGTTAATATTTTCAGATATATTACTTATACGAAGCAAAGTGCACAATCAAGTTACATGAATATCTCACCGACGTGCATGTCGCAGGGCCTCGTGGTGAGGAAGATCATGGCGTGCACGGCGAGCTGGCGCACGCGCGCGGCGCGCGCCGGCGCCGCCGCGGCCGCCTCGCGCCGCGCGCGCGCCTTCTGCATCGCCGCCGACGAGTCGATGACCGATTCTCGAGCTCCGCCCATGCTGCAATGTAAACTATAAACTAAAAGCCTCAATTAATTGTTTCTAACTAGAAAGTAAACTAATACGCGATTTGCTCGAATGTCCTACAAAAATTTGTTGATGTTTATCAGATATAAAACCTAAGTACATGATGTGTCACAAAACACGATGTTTTCCGTCGCTGTGAGAAAAATGGTAATCATGTTCGAAATGATTCTCTTTTCTTCTGGCCTTTTCCCATCTTAACTATTCCAGGTTCGCTATCCTAATTGTTGTTCTTTATGATTTAAATCATGTGTCGACTTTTGACATCATCATGTTAGAAATGAATCGTGCATGAAAATATAAGAACAGTTGCGATCCCCGAAACATGAAACCTTTGTTCACTTTGTTTTCCAAGCGAACGCGTTAACAAATCATACTCTATTTATTAGTTAATTTCATTCAAACTAATCAGTTCAATTCAGAAGAAATAACAAACACGCACGACGAGGAGCTTGTTACTGATCACCAGATTAAAATTATATACTTACCTAGGTCGTCGCACGATGGAAGTGCTGCGGCGGCCGGTCGACGGCGGAGACACCGGCTGCGGTGACGCGGCGCGCTTGCTGTACTGCATCTTGATGCGGAGCATGGGCTCGGTGCATGAAAAGCGTCTGTCAACCACGGTTTTCAATTTATAATTTTCACTCTGCTGAAATAAATATACTGTAGGTTTTAATACTACAGTATTCTTATTAGACAAAACCTATATGGCTGTCCAGTCTCCAGCTTCCAGAAGATGAGTTCGGAGTTGTAGGAGGCGGTGGCGAGGGCGAGCGGGGCGCGCGCCGCCGCCGCCAGCACGTCGTCGGAGTGGCGCGTCTCCCAGCTCTTGCCACTTTCGCCGGTACCTGTGTCCTCGAACTCTGTCACGTGACGATTCCAGCCTACTGCTAAAATCCTGTTCGTTAATGGATATTACATAGTCATTATTTAAGCATCATCTTAAACAACTAAGAACTCTATAGGAGTTGGTTAGGTTAGTGAAGAATTACGTGCCTCGGTGATGTCATCTTATTGTGGTGAGTAGATTTACTAGTATACGGCAGTTTAACCGGGTGCGAAACAAAGAAACGCACTTGGAGTAGGCCCATTTCGATTAGTGCGCATGGTACGGTATGATATGATATGCGAAAATGCATTCTTCAATGTTAAAAATGGAAAAACCTAAAAACATGATACTAGAATAACACACCTTCCTTCCACCCAGAAGCAATTTGTTACTTCACACATGTGTTCTATGGCCATATTTCTTAAACAAAGTCCTGTATTAAAATTCCAAACCTAGTAAAAAATAAATTGTATAAGACAAATGTAAACAAAGCATTATAAGAAAAATATACAATAGCGAACCTTAAGGGTGCCATTTCTGGCGCCCGTTAGGAGTAGCTGATGCCCAGGATCAAAGCAGGCTGCTGTGATTTCCACTGGGATGAGCTCGCCGTGCAGCAGGCGCGTGTGGGCGTCACGCACCATGGTATTACGTTTACCTGGGAAGTTTAACATGACTTGAGACACGTGTGAGAACAATAATAATATTATTCAGTCCTTTTCAACATCCTATAGCGCTGCACCAGCCTTCCTCAATACGAGGAAGATCAATCCAAAGTCTACCATGTTGGCCAAGTTCGAGTTCGTGAACTCTATATCCACCAACTCCAATACACTAAGACAAGGGGTAATCATATTGGACATCAGAGGTGCATGACCCGGAACCGCCGTCACTCGGTTCCTCAAGTGAACACTTATTTATTTATTTATTTACTTGTTAGTGTTACAGGCATATTGTATAGCTTACCAGTAAGGGGGTCCCAATTAATAATAATACTGTCCATGCCACAAGTGATAACTACTTTAAAAAGTGGGTTGTATAGCACTTTTGCGATTGCTCTGGAATGCGTGAAACCGTCGGTATGTTCAGGATTCAGCTGCTCGTCTAGCACTACTATAGCAATCTTGATTGCAGCCAGAATAAACTCTCTCGTGGCTGGGTTGTAAACTGCAGAAATTGGAGTACGTTCTCCTATTTGCGGCGGTATATCAATGTACGTCTAAAATTATTATAAAATTTGATAATTTTGATAGCAAATGTGTCTTCATGAACGAGTATGTAATTTGTGAAAATTGTAAGAACTCACTTGTATACAAGACTGTCCTTGTACATCCCATACCTTAATGACCCGGTCCCTTGAAAGCGAATAGATAGTCTGCCCACTATTTTGCAGTACAAGCGCTATTATTCCCGCATGATGACCCAAAAGGGTAACGTTTGCTTTACTCGGTACGAATGGATTCCAGACACGAATCGCGCAATCCGGTCCACCTGACACCAGCACGTGGGCTTCTTCGTCGAACGCAAAACATTGAATACCCTTTGGCAATTATAAATTCAATCAAAATCTGTATATAGGTATATTATATATTATTTAGCACGAGTGAAGTCAGGGCCTCCGCTAGTAAATGGATACATAAACTTGACAAATTATATTATACTAAAACCTTGCTCTTTAATAACTCCATCTACTTATTAAAAAAAACGCATCAAAGTGCGCAGTTTTAAAGATCTAAGCATACATAGGGACAGACACACAGCGGGAAGCGACTTTGTTTTATACTATGTAGTATGATTTTCTAGTTTTTCATGGTATAAGTCTAATTTTGTTCATTTCCTACATAACGAAAATGTTTACAGAGAAGGTAAAGATGTCACACCTTGTCCACTCTAAACAGGTTGTGTGTCTTGGAAGCCGCGAGGTCGCACATGAGCAGCGAGTCCGGGCACGTCGCGCACGACATGACGCAGTGCAGCGACGCGTAGAACGACACCTGGCGCACCCACTCGCTGTGCACGCCCTTCATCTCTATCAGCTGCATCTCCGGGAGGAGGTGAGGCTGAGACACAAATGGAGACGTTTTTGAAATCTATTTTATTAGACAGAGTACATTCAATATATCCGGTGAATTAACGTTATGACAAAAAAACCAGATCGGTGTTGTTCATCCCCGTGTCTTGGAGAGCACGTAAAGGATCTGAACTCTCACCGGTCGTGTTGAAATGTCGCTCTACCGGAGCTTATGGAAGAAGGTGCGGAATACAGTGTCTGTACTTGTGTTTACACATCTACTTGTGCTAATATTTATTGTTCAAATGGCAATTAGAAATAAAGTCTCAGTGAGATTGGCCACCGTGTCTGAAATAGGTTAGGAGGTCATTAATACTATTAAATCATAAACAATTTCTTAACACCTAATGTGTGCAATAGAGCAAAGGAATAGAAACTTATAGAATTCTTACCCGTTTTTGTAAATCAACATGACGCAACTGCAGCAAGGCGCGCCCCGGTTGGTTGCGAAAGGGACCACGTTTAATTGGTGAGAACAGCAATATGCGTAAATTGCCCCCAACGTCGCCACATATCAAAATGCATTTCTCGTCAATGTCCTTTGAGAAATGATAGTGCATTGCGCATATCTGTTATAAAATTGTCAAATATATAATATTTTAGTGTAACTCATTAGTAGATCTTTTATCCTTAGCCAAACTCCAGGAGACGGGACTAGACAGGGGATTCTAATATCCACGATAAGAGTTTTAATTAATTGCATATCGATTAATGCACAAAAAATGTAAACATCGATATTAAAACTACTGACATCATTACGTTATGACGTTATAATAGTAATAAAATTCTCGTCAAGTATGAGTTGGAAACGCGCACGAAGGGTTCGTACCATTATCTATAATAATAAAAAACTAGTCCTCTAAGTTGTATGAGCGCCCATACAGCTCAGAGGATCATCTTAATTGGCGTCAACTATGTATGTATGGGGACACTTTGTGATTCTAGGTCAACGGGAACTATCATATAGGTTGTCGACCCAATACCTATAGAATACCGGTTTCAGTTGACCTATAATTAGGGTTGCCAACCGTACTATAATATATAGTATTGTACTATATTTCGGGCCAGGGTACTATATACTGTTGAAGAAATATATAGTACGCAAAAATACTATATTTTCAACACCGAAAGTCACGCATACATAGTTCACAACACAGTCAAGCATGCAATGATTTTTTTAAGCATTGATGTTGAAAATATAATTTTAAAAATCTACAGCCATTTTTCCGTTTCTGCAGTCCGTAGAGAAGAGCTTAAAATATTTGTTGCTGCTGTTGACGGTGAATGACATGAGCTGAAATGACATGTTGGTACTAGATGGCTTTCATTGCTACCTTGTGTGGACAACATGCTTTTGAATTGGCTTTGAGTGATTATTTTTTTAGTTTAGGGGAGGAGTGCCCTACACATATTCAAAATCTTTTGATGATGAATGTCATTAATGGAAACAGTAAAGTTAAAATCTTTTTGCATTTTGCAAGCCATTTTTTACATAACTTTGATAAAGCTGTGAAACAACTTGAAGGTAATAACATAACAGTCTTAGATGTGTATAATATTATTTCAACTTTAAAATTGGCGCTAGAACAACGTAAAAAAGATACTTTTTTTGGTTTTGAAACCAAAAAAATGTTGCAATCATTAGAAGCATGAATCCCGAAATACAGAAAGTAATGGAATTCAAAAGATTTTTTTGGTATTTATTGATAAATGTTTAGACTATCTTAATAAATGGTTTGATTTTGGTGAAAACAATTGGTTGTATAAAATCTAAAATTTTAATTTAAAACAGGAAATTTCTAATACATAATAAAACTACAGGCCACAAATGGCAGCATATTTTAAATAAATCAGAAAATAATTTACTAAATTTATTACAAATAATTTCGTTCCTGCTCTCTATTCCCGCCACTTCGGCATTCCCAGATAGAATATTTTCTGTTATGAATTCGAAATGGCGAGAAGAAAGAAACAGATGTAGTCTTTCATTAATAAAAATGAGCTTTTAATTTATTTTAATTTAAACATTCAATTCAATTCGAAATAAATTCAAAAAATTGCTACAAAAGACAAGAAGTGCAAAAAAATATAGTTTTTATACAAATAAATAAGTAACAAATGTATATTTGTTTATATTTTGCTTTTGCCATAAAATACTATTTTTTTTTTAAATGTACTATATTTTTTTATAAATTATTTTGGAATATACTATATTTCGCCGATGAAATGTTGGCAACCCTACCTATAATTGTCTATTTTGGTGAAAAGCAACGTCTTATAGCGCAAGTAAAGGGAAAATTCCGTAAAATAAAAAAGTTTATAATTAATCTAAATTTGCCCATATCTTTTTATCGTGTTGACTCAGGACCTTGAATTTTATATACCTAATAGGGACTATAGACCTCAGTATCTGGTATAAATTTCAACTTGCTGGGTTACACACGGATAGACGGACAGATGATCAAGAGAGTGATCTTATAAGAGCTCCTTCTTTTACCTTGTGAGGAAGAAAGAAGAACCCTAAAAAGTACATATTTAGTCTTTCTACTAAGTACCATATATTCCCAACTAGTTATGACAATCTTGAGAGTAAATGTCTTTGCAGTGCAGTCATAGAAACGAAGATCTCTCTCTGTTGAACTTGTAACAATGATATTCACATCCGGAAGGCATACCGCATCAGTTACCCATGTCGTTCGTACTTTAAGATGCGCTAAAATATAAAAGGAACCTAGATGAAAATAAGTGTTCATCTCGTCTTCTTACCACACTTATTCTACAAATTAAAAAAAATATATATATTTTATATCTAATATACTGCAGGAGTGATTGCATGTTTCTTAATATACGAACTTACGACTGGAGGAATATGCAGTCCGCAGGAGCGTCATATCAAGCGACCACCAATTGATCATGCCGTCACGACTAGCTGTTATATAATTTCCTTGCAAAGGGTTCGTGCAACGATCCTAATGTAACATGAACTATTAATACTCATTAAAAGATATATTTATCCAAATCAAAATATTAAAGTTTTCCCTTTTATTTAACGTATTCAAAAAAAATACTTCAACAAGCCTTGTCTACATCCGGACAAAAACATATCTTAGAGATGGGATGTCGATGCTGTGAACGCATTACAGTGGGGAGTCCCATTATTGGTTGTTGTAGAGAGGCGCGTTGGTTTTCAGGATCGTTGGCGAAGTAGCCTAGTATGAGATGTGATACCAGCTCGTCCCAGTCGATCTCTCCGGTGCGTGATGTATTTATCTTTGTAGAAAAAAGCGACAATAACTAAATAACTTTATGGCAATTTACGTGTATCATAACATAATAATATAACTAATATAATATGATGTACACTAAGGTGCAAAACTGTCCCAACCATACATGAAATTCGTATTTTTCGTAAAAAAAAGAAGTGAAATAATTATTCAAAACTTTAACTATATTTTTACAATAGCAGACATGACACAAAGTAAGAAAATGAAAAATTAAATTGTTACATCTCTATTATGTATTCATAAACACAAAATAATATTGGGACACTTTTGCACCGCTTTGGAAAAAATAAAAATTCGAAGCTGTAATGTTTAGTTCGAAGACCTTTTGCTCTCATCACTTCTGCCAATCTCTTCGGAATACTTCTAACAATTTTTAAGCAATAGTCAAGAGAAATTTTATATCGTTCTCGTACTCGTTTCCATAAAATATTGACATCAGTCAACTATCATCAGATGGTGGTGAGTCGTAATCCCTTAGTAAAGTCCTATTCAAGTCTATCCTTAAATTTTTAATGGCTTTAAGGTCTGTGCTCAGTGCAGGCTATTGTAGCACTTCAAATTTTGGCTTATTCAACCAATTCGATCTAATTTTTTCGAGAGTGCTTGAAGTCTTTATTGTGTTGAAAAAGTACTTTTTTTTCAGTTAGCGGCATATTTTCGATAGTTTCTGTCAAATTTGTATCTTTAATATTGAGATACAATTCTTTTTTCATTATGTCGTTAAATCTTCTAACAGATTCAGTTCTGTCAGCCACGCAGCTCAAAATTTTGACATTTTCACCTCCATGGTTCACTGTTTGTATGAAATCTTTTACATTCTTCTTCTCTTCGTCTCTCTACCAATTCCATTGCCTTCCGTCTGTAGAGTATCTGTTAATCTTTGTTTTACACGACTCCAATCACCGGCTGTCTACGACTAATACTTCTTCACAAACTTAAGACGAGCTTTTAGTTTTTTTTCGACAGTAAAAGCTTCTTCTTTTTCACTATACGGCTCTAAAGCCAGCCGAATATAAAGCCATTGCTCTATTCACTTACTTACTATTTTACTCGTATCTCTGCGAACTAGTACTGATGCATTTAAGGCCGATTTTGCTTCTCCCGCAGTCAGGTGTCTCATCACTCGTTGAGTACCGGTCGAGTATATGATAAAGACCTCAAGTACTCGCGCAAAAATTGGTTCGAATTGGTTGAATAAACAAGAATTTGAAGTGCTACAGTAGCCTGCACTGAGCACAGAGCTTAAAGCCATAAAAAATTTAAGGATAGACTTGAATAGGACTTTACTAAGGGATTACGACTCACCACCATCTGATGATAGTTGACTGATGTCAATATTTTATGGAAACGAGTACGAGAACGATATAAAATTTCTCTTGACTATTGCTTAAAAATTGTTAGAAGTATGCCGAAGAGATTGGCAGAAGTGATGAGAGCAAAAGGTCTTCGAACTAAACATTACAGCTTCGAATTTTTATTTTTTCCAAAGCGGTGCAAAAGTGTCCCAATATTATTTTGTGTTTATGAATACATAATAGAGATGTAACAATTTAATTTTTCATTTTCTTACTTTGTGTCATGTCTGCTATTGTAAAAATATAGTTAAAGTTTTGAATAATTATTCCACTTCTTTTTTTTACGAAAAATATGATTTTCATGTATGGTTGGGACAGTTTTGCACCTAAGTATATATCACTAGAAACAATCTACAGGTGTGTGGTAAGTACACATACGTACAAAGATGGGGTTGGGTTTAGAATCGTTTGGCAGGAGTTGGTGGTTGAAATTTATATATTTGATAGAGGTATATTCACTGATCACAATAATAATAATCACAACAGAAGGTAATTCATATTTTTATAGAAAATTAAATAAAAACTTAACGGCTATTTTAACCTCTTAAACGTAATATTATCACTGTTAGAGTAGGATAACAAATGTGATTTCGTATATGTTAGACAAGGACGTACGATTATTATGTCAAAAAAATGTTTTATCTATGTTAAATGGCGCCAAATTTAGTTCCGCTTTTCTTTCGATTTGTGTGAATGTGTTTTTATTGTAAGATATTAATAGTGTTGTATGTTGATTTTTTTCTTTCAATCTGGATAACATAGGTTCAGAAGGTTAATCCTTAGAATTTTTAGTTCTTTTTAAGTGGGTTCGGTTAGGTTAGATATATGACCACAACGCACGAGCCGAGCGAAGCGTGCCGCGGCAGCGCGGCGGCCGACGAGTGCCATAGTCCGACTTTCTTTCTTTCGACTTGGATAACATAGGTTTTGCGAGTTAATCTTAAGAATTTTTAGTTCTTTCTAGGTGGGTTAGGTTAGGTTAGAATCTAACCTAACCTAACCCACCTAGAAAGAATCTAACCGTTAGATATATGACCACATCGCACGAGCCGAGCGAAGCGTGCCGTGGTAGCGGCCGGCGAGTGCTATTTTCAAAAACTATTTTCTCAGGAACTATGAATTACCTTGTAATGGGAGTTATATAGGGATAATAGGGAGCATACCCTCTTTACCTCCCCCACCTACCACCACCATCGTCCTGCCAAACGATTTTAAACCGCTACCCAAAGATGAAAGAAGAAATAAAAATGAAAGGATACCTTCATAAATAAAATATTAAATTCTTCATCATCATATTCTACATTAAGTAATGTCCTTAAGAAATTTCTGAATTCAGTAGGTAACATTTTATTCATGTATGCCTGTTGAAAAGCTTCTTTGATTTTTACCATATCCGGCATGGAACATCTCTCATGCAGAGGGGCGTTGCGCCAGCGCAGCCGGGATAATGCTGCTGTACTACCATCTGACTTTGAGGATATCGACATAATAGACTTTACATCACCATCATGTGCCATTGGTATTATATATTTATTACAATTCGTAATAATCAAGAAAAAATGAAGAACATAAACGAATAGCAGAATATTCAACAAAAAATTAAATTTGTTTTATTGTTATGTCAATCAGACTTAATATCGTCAAAATTCAAATTATAATTGTTAATGTCATTTGATGATGATTAACCAAATAAGAAATTATTTCTAAAAATCTCAAATGGCACGTACCTATCTCTCAAAACCACAAGTCAAGTGTCAAACAGCTTAACCCATAGCTGACTTTGTCAGTGTCACCTAAATAACCTTATATTTTATTGCATTTAAAAATTAAATAGTTTAATTAAAAAATGTTCTTAACACTTAAGTTACTAGCGAACAGACATCCTTCATTTATCGCACGTACAGTGTTTGTGAAAAATAACGATGTAGAAAATGCTTGCAGGATAGTTAACAGAATTTTGGGTAAAGAAGGTATATTAGAGCAGTTTCGATTGACGAGATATTACGAAAAACCTTTCCAGGTATAAATTTTGTTATAAATAAGCTCTATATTTAAATTAGTCATATTAGCATCATGAGGTACTTTTCGCTTATCACCCTGGACTCTTAAACTGTTAAAAACGTTTTTTTCATTAGAATAAGCTATTTTCTAGCATAATCTCATATCATTCTCTAATTGTCTAACAATCGCAATACAAAAAATAAGAGAAACACAAGTTGGTAAATAATATTAATCTAAAATATTTTTATAAAGTAACTTATTTTACAGACAAGACGCCGTGTTAACCATGAAAAATGTAAAGCTATTTATAATGAAGACATGGAAAGGAAAATAAAATTTGTTCTTCGAAAAAATCGTCATGAACCCTTCCCAGGATGCCACTAATCTAAAATAGATACATCATATTTTAGTCTAGTATAATAATATAAATAAAAGCCATTGCAAATTAACTTTATTTATTCTTAATTTAAATACAATATCTAAAATATTTACAAATATAGGTATAAAGTATTGTCTCTATGTATAAGTTTAAAACAGTATAAGAAAGCTAACATTAAAGCGACTAGATGCACAGTTTGGCACAAGAAGGAGCCCGGGGGCTGAGCGTGGGGTCACATATAAAGGCAAGTGTCACGTCTGCGAACATAGAAATGATAGCGATAGCAGCGGTGACATGTTTTAATACCACATCTGTAACTAAGACCTCCTTGAGGTTTACCTTTACAGTACTTCAACCCACAGGGATACCAGTTGACACACACCTGAAATATGTTAATTCATTCAATAGATTATATAAAAGAGCAAAGAGGGTGCGAAGAGGAAAACACTAATTACAAATATCTTACTTCTAAATGACAGATGCATTCCTTTGTCCCATCAGTCTCAGCCATACACACACTCACTTCAGGAGTGCCATCTCCTGAATCTGATGAAAGTACATGTGCCGGGAATGGTGTTACCTCTGATGCATATGATGATTGTTCTACACCTTTAATGTAATAACAGTTGAACAAATTATATCATTGATATAATTATACTATACATGAATTCACTTTCATAATATATGTTGCAAATCTAAAATACTTAACTTACTTAACAAGTTTGAGAATATAAATTGTTCAGAATAATCTTTTAACTAAATATTATTTACAAGTAACCCTTGCTTAGCTTGGATTTGTCCATGGTGAAAAACACAAAGAAATCTATCCTTTGGGACATACATTTTCTTAGATAAAAATTAACTATGTGCTACTCCACTCAGCTGTTCGGGTATAATTGAGTTATAAACATCCTTCCATTTAATCTTTTGCATTTATAATATTTACATATAGCTTATAATAATAACAATAAATCAACTTTAAAATCTGTATGTATATAACAAAATTTAAATTGGGTTGAATCAATGCATTAAATATTTTTTTTGAAATGTAGATGATGAAATTTGATACGATAACTGCTAGTAATATGAGTCAAGATGTAGGATACTGATGCTGATAGAAAATATCTATGAAAAATCTATACATACATGTTAAAAGTTTAAACATACCTAGACATGAATCCCACCAGAGCAAGGGTTAACTAATAACTAACTAGTTGACACAAAATACTAACCAGGTCTAGGTGCCCATCTAGTTAAGTCAGCAGATCGTAAGTAGACCTTATCATGTGCTGGAGTGCAGTGTCTTGCAGCTGCAGGTGATAGTAAATGTACAGCTCTGCCTGCCCAAGCTGTTGCAGTAGTCTTACGCCAACCCTTGTGTTCTTCAGCTACTCTCACAGTTCCTGGATTTTTCTGACAAAACTCATGATTATTGTAGATATAATTTCACTAACATAACAGTCCTGTCAACTATGTTAAATATGAATTTAATTATCTACTTAACTTACAATATAACAAATTAAAGAATGCAGATAATGTCCATATATTAAAGAAACACAATTGCATTTGATTTCTATTTACTTCTCATACCACATACTTGTCTAAGTTTGGCCATAGCATCAGGAGCTATAAAATCAGCTTGTGCTGCATGTGTCAGAAAGCATAGGATCTGATGACCACTCTGGCCAAGCTCTTCTTCCCCAGGTATCACAACTTTCATTGCTTCAACTTCCTGCAGTAAATTATTAGAATGCTTTCATTATGTGTATGTGTTAAACCAATTATTGGTTTTTAAGAAATCTTTTAAAATTCCAAAAATTATTAGTAGATAAATCTTAATTTGAAAAATATGTTTAATCACAATTTCTACAAATCGTATCGTAATAAAGTATAATACTTACATTAGTGAAATCGACTAATTGGGAAACATAAACTCCGTCTAATCGCAAGAACTCAAGAGTCACTGTGTCTTCGGACACATTAGCAGTAATGTTCTCTTGCATAACATCGCCACCCTAGAGAAATTTTCATTTATAATGTAAAGATTTGAGAGAAATGTTTAAAATGTATGTAGTTTCTTTTTACCTGGTTCTTTACATTAATAAGAAGTTGTAAATTAGTTGGCCGTATAAATATGTAAAGGAATACTGCAACTTTTAATACCATTTGTTCCATTGTTTTACTGTAATTTAATAAAATAAGCGTATCCTTAAATTCTCTAACTCAACCATAACAACAAATCTGATTTCACAGACTACCAAGAGAACAAGTTTCTGATTTCTAATCTAAACTCTACAGCTGTCTTAAGTCTACATCTACAACAGTAGGTATATTATCTATACTGAATACTCTTTGGTCTACACAGAGTAAAGAGTAAAGACTTTATACCCCAGTATATTATCTATACTCTTTGCTTTATACCTTAAAGGTTTATTATTTATCTATGCTTTATAGTTTATTCCATGGAGATTAAAGACCAGGAAGACCATCGCTTCATACTAAAGCATTACCCGCCTGTCTCTGAAAATGTGTAGAATTTACAACGCGCTGTCAACGGTAAGTAGTATCTGTGAAGTTAGCTATTTATGAGTACTGTCACCATTGAGTTATAAAAGACTAGAGTAGCAATGTCTAACAAAAATATTGCAATAAAACGTGTCAACTTACGAGTTTAAAGTCGTAGCTTTGAAACTGATACATAAATATGTCAATACGATCAAATAATGTATGCTTGTCTCATTTTTTTCTAACGTCAAGCTATTACGTTGGAAAGAGACAAGACATTGTCATTGACAAACGGTCAGATGTTGTCATTAATCAACATAATTTCCCCAGAATGAATGAAGGTTTGATTTTTTTTTCTTGCTGCACAAGGCTTGAATTAATTACTATGAAATACTGTTCGATGGATCTTTCAATAGATTTAAAGAATTAGAAAAGTTAATAAAGATTTAATTTTAACTAATTTCTAGATTAGGATGATTAAGAAAATGCGTAAATGTATATTATATTTATATTATGTATTTCAAAACTGTAAAATCAAGGTGAAATAAGTAATAACTATTGTTACGTACTCCGGGTTCGGGATCCGAAATTATAAGCGTTTTTGCAACAAAGCTGTTTTAATATTAGTGTTTTATATTATAAAAAAATTATATTATAAAAATTTATTTATATTATAAAAATATATATGTCTATATTAAGGTAAAGTAAACTGTGAACGTGAGTATGTTATTTTTTTCGTTCAATGAGTGAGTATGATACTACAGTGCGTTTAACACAACAGACTTTAATAATAAATTTACACTTACACTAACATACATACGAGTACATACGTTATTCACTAAACTCCCAACAATCCGGGAAATTCAAAATCGAATATTCTGGTCACATTAATGTGTCATTAATGACAAAACGATGTTTGAAAAATTTATTTCGTCTTATAATGTTTTAATGGATAATCTGAAGAAAATTTAACAAACTTACTTGTGAAGAGTAACACCACTTGCTTTATTTATCTTTTCAGACCGTGATTGGCACACTTTAACAACACATTTCACCATTTTGTATTTTTTTGTTGCCAAGCAATCACTCTTATGACATCATGCTGTCAACTGAGGTCTAATATGTCAGCGGACATATTAGACCTTTTCAAGTACCGACGCCGTACATTGCGTATCTAGTCCTGTATAACATCATTGACTGTCACTATTGTAACAACGTGAAGTTAGGCATTGAGACAACATAGCGATCGCAGCGCCTCCTTGGTTTGACAATATTTCTGAGACACTACATTCTAGGGCCTTGGTTCTCCTGGTCTCTAATCTCCATGGTTTATTCCATGGAGGTTTCTCAGTTCTCTACATAGAATAATAATACTCACAAGGAGTTCTCTAATCTCCATGGTTTGACTTGACTTGACTAGTTTAATGGCTTTCAGTTGTGCCAGTGAGGCACGATTGATTCCGCCAATGTCGCGTAGGGTGGAGAATACACGGAGGAGATTTGATCGGTGCGGTTGAGAATAACAAAACTTGACTTGACTAGTTCTCCATGGTTTATTAATGGTTTATTCTTCGTTTGACAATTGACATTTGACAGTCACACAATTTGAGTATGGAGGGTAGAGATAAGAGGAGCGCAATCTTATACAGAAGCAAAGTTGAAAAAGTGTCGCCCTGTAAGCGGTAAATAACAGTACAAAAACCACAGTCCACAGACATATAATATATAGTTATATGTCTGTGACAAAAACCCACCAGAATGGCGCTAGTGAAGCAAAAGGTATGATATGAACATACCAGCGGTAAACTGAGTGAAGTGTGTTTAGCCCACTTGCACCGTGGCGCCACCACGAATAAGATTAAAATAAATTTATCCATTAGCAATATAGCGCCACCCTAATTTACCGCATTTCGACGGACACTTTTTCGTACACGAGATGGTCCTCCTTATCTCTACCCTTCATAAATTTGAGTTTTGTTTTTATAAAGAATGTACAAAAATATAACAAGGATTAAAGAACAAAAAAAGTATAGTCACGATAAAAAATATATTTAGGTATAAGTAAAAACTTATTTAAAGTACAATGTTTAAATAAGTTAAAAATATTAAATAGACAATATCGTGCTAGCGAGGCTCGAGCGTATAAAGTGTGACTATCTTTGTAAATGCTAAATGCTATTTGTAAAAGTTCTATTTTTGATAAATACCTCAGTGGTACCAAAAAACAAAAAAATATGATTCGTTAAATTTACCATAATTGATAAAATAATGTGTGATGTGAAGAAACTTAAATTTAAAATATTTGTTTTCTTTGACTTTACATAACAAACACAAAGACACATTTTAAAGTGACACGGGCGTTGTATTTATATTTTATTTATTGGTCTGGACTTCTGGAGCGATCGACTTTGATAATTATTCCCATAGTATACCGCTTTGTTTAGCGTGGCATTTATATATTTATTTTGAGGTCACGAATACATCGGATGCGCGACCGCGACCGAGCAGCGAGCAGCGAGTCCGAGCGAGTAGCGAGTGCCGAGTAGCGACATACGATTTACGAACGAACGTCACTTGAAACGAAAAGAAGGGCGATCGCGATGTTAACATAGCGAACATAGACAGCTGTCGTTTCATTTTCAGCTGATTTTTGTGTACGCTCTGAATACCAACAGTTGCTCGCAAATACTGGAATTCCTTCTATAATAGAAGTGTTTATATATAAGTTAAGTGTACAAAAAGAATAAAGCTAGGGTGTTGTGGGAATAATCGAGAAACATTTTAACAACGAACAAAGGGAGATGGTTCATTGAGCGCGGGCGGCGGGCAGCGGGCGTGACGTCACGCCGCGACGAGGCCGATGCGGCGGGGATCGTGACCGGAGGAGCGCGAGCACGCGCAGCGGAGCGGGCCAGCCTGGCCTCCAGTGACTCCGGGGACGAGGGCCAACGGCCGCCGCGCAAGCGGACGCGCAGGCTGTCGCCGGAGCCGACCATGCACCAGCCGTGCACCAACGGCGCTCACCTCAACGGTGACGCCGCCCGCAACGGGGACCCTCCGCCCGGCCTCCGGATGGGCCAGACCGATCAAGAAATCGTCCGCCTCATCGGCCAGCACCTGCTGTCTGTTGGTCTCGAGTGAGTACTCCACTCCATGTTCCTTTGTTTGTTTACATTTGGTTTTTAAAGAATTCAAGTTATATTGTTTACTCAGACTTATTGGTTTTCTAATAGCCTTCTTACCAGATGATTTTTTTGTTTACTATCTTACATGAGTCATTTGTATAATGGCTATAATGTAAAAACAAAGAGTATAAAAATAAAATGTTACAATTTACAAAGTTAAGATGAAGCAGTGAAGTTTAGAATTAGTTGTATGACTGATTTTTTTTTAAATATTATCAACTTATTAAAATGCTTTATCTTTATACCATTATGAATTATAAAGCATCATTCTTTGTTAGAATTGACAAAATACATTTGTTAGCTATACTTTAGGTTTTTAATAATATTATGCTTATGAAAGGGAACCTGTTTGGCCTTTGTTATTTTGCAGGTTATATTATTTTCTTTTAAAAGCATAAAACAATCTTTGAATAGGTATACCAGGAAACCATCTTACTAGCTAAGCTAATAGTAGCTCTTTACAAGGTATATTTTGTAATGAGCATTGTCTCTTCAAACAAAGATGTTAGTTTTATAAGAATTAAATTAATATTGTGTAATTTATTATTACACAATAATAATTGGGTAATTTTTATTATTATTTTTGTGATTGTTCCATTTGCAATTATTTCTAGTTAGAATTAAGAATTTTAATTGCTTATTAGTTTTACCTATATCTAATAAATAAAGTTCTTTATTCTGTCATATATTTAATATGTGCTTTAGCACAACTTATTCTGTTGCCTGTGTTGTGTGCCAAATAGAAAAGTACCTGCTAATCATTTAAATAATCATTTGTGGTTTGACACCTGTATATTTTTGTTGTTTTTATCTTCCCTCACAGCTTTTGAGTTTTTCTAAAGCAATAGTAATTAATGCAATAGAGTTCAATTATATTTTGTGCAATTATTAAATTAAATATTATGATGTAGTGTAATAAAATGGTATATTTTAAAACATTGCAGTAATCAAAAATTAGGATTATTTCTTGTTACACTTGGCGCTGGTTGTGCTACTAGCATAGTTTAATTAATTTAGAAAATAGCTCATAACTTATGTACATTGTAACTTTGAACAGCCAAGATTAATTGATTAGATTTGTACTTCATAGAAGTCCCCTATATATACATACATAAATTACATACATATTAAAACAATAAACTAATTACATGTATGGGTATCTACATAATCCAATAGTTCTTGCAAACAATGTCAACGTTATATTTTCCTTCAATAGTGTCTCGTTTAATTAAATTTAATTTTATATTAATAATTTTATACTTTATCCATCAAAGTCAAAGTCAAAATATACTTTATTCAAATAGACTTTTACAAGCACTTTTAATTCGTCACTTTTACATTATTATATGAATTTAAATCAAATGTCAGTCTGTAAGTCTGGGACTTGGGAGTAAACTACCACCGACTCGGAATGCTATTCTGCCGAGAAGAGCCGGCGAGAAACTCAGCAGTTGCTCTTTTCAAAAAAATATTTGATTACAATATTTCTTGCATTACGATATTTATCTATTTATCCTACGTGAGACACAACAAGACAGTATTCCATGATGGTGTAATAAGCTTTATTCAATAATGTATTTTTAATTTTAGATTTAAGTTGTTTTAAAGGCAAGCTCAATATGGACTGTGGAATTTTATTATACATGCGTACACCTTGCTCCATAAACGATCTATTTACTTTTTGAAGGTGAATACTGGGTGTTATAAGTTTATCCTTATTTCTAGTATTTATACCGTGTTTGTCGCTGTGTTTTGAGTAGCAATTAATATTTTGTCGCACAAATATAATGTTACAATATATATATATTGCGAAGCAACCGTAAGTATACCAATTTCTTTAAAAAGTTCGCGGAGAGTATCCCGAGCGCCAATGTTATAAATGGCCCGAATGGCCCGTTTTTGAATTATAAATCTGGATTTAATATCCGCTGCCTTAACCTACAACAAAATGCCATACGACAAAATGCTATGGAAGTAGCTAAAGTAAACAAGTCTGGCAGTGTCAACGTCTGTCAGCTGCCTGACTCTTCTCACAGCGAAAACAGCGGAGCTTAGTCTACTCGCAAGAGACGAGAGATGGGGACCCCATTGCGAACCCGAATCTAATGTCAATCCCAAGAAAACCGTGGAATCTACCGTGTTTAATATGTCGTTATTAAGATACAAGTTGAAATTTTGCCTTTTTACATTAGGTAATGAAAATTGCATATATTTTGTCTTCTTGGCATTTAAAGCCAGATGATTAATGTTAAACCAATGAAGTATATGCGATAATGCACTATTCACTTCGTCGTAATTATTTGACTTTCTATCAACTTTAAAAATTAAGGACGTATCATCCGCAAAGAGTACAATATCACAAAACTTGTCGGCATAAAATGGGAGATCATTAATATAAACTAAGAACAAAAATGGACCCAAGATAGATCCCTGTGGAACACCCATCTTAATAGGAGATCCAAAAGAATTATCATTATTTACCGCGACCTTCTGAACCCTACCACTAAGATACGATGCAATGAGATCAAGGGCAATACCACGAACTCCGTAATGAGCAAATTTAAGCAGAAGAGTTTCATGCTCTACACAATCAAAAGCTTTAGATAAGTCACAGAAAACACCAATTGCATTCTGTGATTTTTCCCAAGCGTCATAAATATGTCTAAGAAGTGATATCCCCGCATCAGCTGTAGACCTACCTCTAGTGAACCCATACTGTTCTCTGTGGAAAATATTATTTATGTTAAAATGATTCAATAGTTGACTTAACATAAGTTTCTCAAAGATTTTACTCATACATGGCAATATAGAAATAGGTCTATAGTTGCCAGGATCATTTTTAACGCCATTTTAAAAAAGAGGTATTACTTTACTAATTTTCATGAGATCAGGGAATATACCAGTGTCTATACATTTATTGAATATTAGAGCTAAATAAGGTGCAATGTTTGTTATTATTGTATTAAGTAATTTAACAGACATGCCCCACAAATCACCAGTTTTATTTACATTAAAATTTTAATTATTTTAATTATTTCATGTGCATCTACATATAAAAATTTAAATTGGTGATTACAGTGCGTTGTATGATTTCGCAAGAATTTGACTGCCTCTATAGGGGAAGATCTTAGAGAAGATGTGACCACTTCTGGGATTTTCGAAAAATAACTCTCAAATGTATTTGCGACATCTTCATCGGAACTTACTGTAACATTATCAATTAAAAGTTGGACAGGTTCGCTGGCGCGCTTTGATCTTCCAGCCGTACGAGTAATTACGTCCCAAGTGGCTTTAATTTTATTATCAGAATTCAAAATTTTATTTCTAATGTGAATATACTTTTTAATACAGTACATTCTTTAAATACGTTATTGAATGACGTGATATATTGAATACTTTATTGTAGTAAGAATTGGGACTGTCAACGGTCATGTTCATATTAAGTAATTGTCTGTTTAAAAAAAATAATTTTATTTGTATTGACCGGTCTACATTTGATTTTTTGTCTAATATTAACAATATTATTACTTATAGAAAATTTTTGACCAAAGTGATCTGAACTCAAGTTTTTAATGATAGATTTATCAAGCACTTCTCATACCATCGCAATATTAAGTTATGAATATAAATATATTTGCATATACATAGAAAAGAATTATATTGAATCTAATTAGTACTTCTGTTGTATACGTTTGCAACTTCCCTTATGAATAAAAATTACCGGAACAAAAAATAATAATGTCATACATTTTAATTCTCAGTCTGACAAAATTCCAATATAATATGACAACACATCAGTTTGTAGAGTGACTTACTGTGCAGCAGTTGCGTATTCAAGTACTGCTGGGGCATCCTTTTCTTGAGCATGAATGTTTGTACTCCAGTCATGGGCGCTTATATTTGTAATATGTTTCTATTTAAAGTTATATATATGTGTAGTATATCAACTTTCTGGTGTCCATAACACAAGCCTTGTAGCTTACCACGAAACTAGATGGCGCTGTGTGTTAATGTCCCAACGTATTATCAAGTAAAATAAAAATATATACAATTTTTGTTTGCTGATTCATAGTATGTACATATAAAATACTATATCAATTACATATTTGACAAAAATGTTCTAGTTCTTTTGAAAGAAGTTGTGGTAGTCTCAAAACAAATATGTTATTCACGCTTTGTCATTTACTGATAATATAGTAGAATATTATCTCGTGTTTTGTATGAGGTGTGAACGGTCGCTTGAACTTTCGTCGGTTATTGCTCCTGTGGCTGCGGGCTGCTGAAGGAGTGACGCGACGCACTCGTCCACGTGCCTTGCCGTACAGCCCTTTAAAATCAATATCAATATAATTTACTTACATCATTTATATATTATAGTCTCTCTCGTGAAAAATGTTGTTAAGCATTTCAAACGTCTGGAACGAAAAATCAAAATGAATCCGCGAAAAAATTCGAAGAGGAGCATTTACAATGTCAAATATTGTCGTAAATCTATGAAAGTTATCTTTTAAATTGTTTCTACATTGAATATAGCCTAATATTTCATGCGAGGTAGAAATAGAATACTTATTTACAATAGTCAGTTCCTCGAGGCGAGTAAATACCTACATCATAATGTTATACCAGCGATGAAACAAACACGATATAGTTTTGATTTTAAACTTTAATTAAAGGATACACATTTGGTGGATTCACGTAACATGGTCAAAAATCTATATTCTATAGTATGCTTTTGTATGAAGTAATTCATGGTAGACCGTGCCCCGGCCGTGCCACGGCCACACGGCCCCGGCACGGTGTAACGTGAATCCACCTTTATACTGACGTAGATTTTCACGAAGCAATGTGCATTATGATTTGTGCGCATTTGTGAAACGAAACTAATTATACCTACCTAGTAGGTATTACAATAAATACAAGTCATTTGTAAATACGCTTATTCATAATTCTAAACAACCACTTATAGGCCGGATTATATTACATAAAGTGAATATTGAGTTGTATTGTAGATTAGATAAGGCGTCAATTATTACATGCCATGTCAGATATTAGTTAGCGTCTACGACCTTACCAATGAAAACAAGGAAAATCAAGGAAAAAAATAATAAGGAAAACTAAGGAATTGATAGCTCATCTACTTTAAATTACGTTAATATATTTCTTTATACGTTACATAGCTAGGTATAAGTTTATTAGCAGTTAGTGATATAGCAAAGGCCAAAGTCACGTTTGTAGGTAATGATAGTAAACTTGCGTAAAGCCAATGAATAGGTCTTACATTACATATTGCGTAAAAAATAAACGTAACTGCACTTTTTTATATTAGCTTATACCTAGGTTTCATCTCAAAGAAAGATAAATATCTCATCAAAATAACGTTCAACAGTGCCAAATATAAAACAAGGCTAACTGAACATTCCGCAGGGGCGTTGTGGTGTCAAGCGATCCTGCAACGCCCTATTGCACAATTGCAGCGTTCCGTTCCATTGTGGGTTTTAGTGAGTAAGAATCTTAGGGCTTCGAAGGGCAGGGATCCCATGATGGGTTTCCTCAGTCTTATAAAAAAAAGTAACTGAACATCCTTACATTACCTTTGCAACTAATAATTCAGCTCAGTAGAGCAAGGCAGGCTTTAGTCGTTTTTCTACTAAAGGCTGAAAAAGCGAGGCATTAACGATGGATGCCCATAAAGTTAGAAGGTATTTATAGGATTCATCAAAAAAAGCTTATTGGGTTATAGTAGATAGTGGCGTAGACTAGGGACTGAGATGAAACATTTTTGAAAAAATCGCTTGCTGAGACAACATATTATGTATGTAGGTTTATTTTAAGCCAACTTAAATATTAAACTGAAATTAGTATCTGAATTGACTACAAATTAATGAGGTTATATCTTATTAAGGTAATATATACGCTATAAAAAGATTTATGTTGAAGATATGGAAAGAAAAGCTGCTTCATTCATACCTTACTCTTAGCGTAGTAAATAGCCCATTCCAAAAAATACAATAAAAGTATATAAATGTTAAAGTGTATAATATAATGTTTGCAGGCGTAGCGCGGCGCTGCTCATGGAGGAGTCGGGCCTGCACCTGGAGCACCCGGCGGCGGCCACGTTCCGGCAGCACGTGCTGGCCGGCGACTGGGGCAAGGCGGACCACGACCTGCGCGCGCTGCACGACCTGCTGCGCGACTCGCCGCACGTCGACCCGCACAACCTCTCCGTCAGTACTACTCCTCACTCCTCACTCCTCACTACACGTTATTACACATTGATCAAATCTATATTCACACAGAAGTTATCATTAAAATGTCCATCCATGGATTTTCATCCGTAACAAGTTTAATCTGCATTTAACTATAGAATATCGTCCAAACAAAAAATTTACATGAGTGTGATGTGTTACCATTTGTTTTCCATTTTGTAATAATTTAGTTTAAAACAATTATTATTATATTATTATTATTATTATATGACCTAGACTAGACATATACGATTACGTAGCATAACTGCTTTATTTGGAGCTGGACCTTAAGTGTACCAACAAATTACAAAAAGTATACAAAAAATCAGTAAATCTTTCATCATCAGCATTCAGAAAATTAAAAAAAAAATTTTGATATATAATATAAATCTTTAATTCAACCATCCAATGATAACTACTCGAAAGAAAAATACATGTATTCTATGCGATAGTAAACGACGTATAAGAGGTACACAGTATGTAGTAAGGAAGTAAAGCTAGTCTTAAGGCAATGAAAAAAGGAATTGCATGTATTCCCTAGGAGATGAAATTCGTGGTGCTGGAGCAGAAGTACCTGGAGCACCTGGAGGCGGGGCGCGTGCTGGACGCGCTGCACGTGCTGCGCAACGAGCTTACGCCGCTGCAGCACGACACGCCGCGCGTGCACCGCCTGTCCGCGCTCATGATGTGCGCCGACGCCGCCGAGCTGCGCGCGCGCGCCGCCTGGCCCGGCGGACACGCCGCGCGCGCTGACGTGCTCGCGCGCGTGCAGGTACGCACACTACATAATTATACATGTTACAGAAACTGTGGCTTTGCCAACATTCCGCCATTTTATTTTTTTTATAGACTTGTGAACAATTAAATGGAAAGTTACCGAGATACCTTAAAGCAAAGATAACTGAAAGAAAAATGTTGACAATCATTAAAAATGAACACAATATTATGTGTTAGTCAGTAAGACTAATTTTTTTTACTGCATTTTATTATAGCTGATTTCCTGATTTCAATAATCATTTAAAATTTCAGTGAATGTAAAAGCGAAGCTGTCATAGAAAAATTATTGAATTTTTTACTTCGTTATTACAATATATTACATGAATTAACGTGTAAATATTTTTCCTTACAAGTTAATCATTTAACATTGCAGGCGGTCCTCCCCCCCGCGCTGATGATGGCGCCCAACCGGCTGCGCGCGCTGCTGGCGCAGGCGGCGGCGCAGCAGGCCGCGCGCTGCCGCTTCCACGCCGCGCCGCGCCCCGCGCTGCCGCCCCCCGCCGGGCCCCCCGCGCCCCCCGCCGCGCCCCCCGCCGGGCCCCCCGCGCCCCCCGCCGGGCCCCCCGCGCCCGACCCCATCCCCTTCTCGCTGCTGGCAGACCACCACTGTTCGGCGGACCAGTTCCCCATACACTCGCTGCAGGTGAACACTAGACACTAGGCTGGGTTATTTTATTTATTTACGTACACACAAAGAAAAATAAAGAAAAAATTGTAATACTATAGTAATTATATAACTTACTTTGCTTTAGTAGTGTTTACTAAAAATGTCAAATCCCTCCCCTGCGTCAGGTGCTGAACGAGCACTGCGACGAGGTGTGGTACTGCAAGTGGTCGCCGGACGGCTCCAAGCTGGCGTCGGGCTCCAAGGACAACACAGTCATGATATGGGACTTCGACCCGGTCGCCAAGCGACTCTCCTTCAGGTCCGCATTTTTCCTGTTAATTAATAAGTCTAGCTAATTTGTAATCAATATGTAAAAATGTAAAAAAAAATGTTGTTAATATGTTAAGACATTGTCCATTGTACCATCTAGTTCAGTGGTAAGCTGAGGCTTGTCACGGATACCAGATGGATGATACACTACACATATATCTTTAAATACATACATTTACATATTATAAATATCAACACTTATGACAGGAGTACAAACATCCGTGCTCAACAAATGAATGTCTCCAGCGGGACTCGAACCCGCGACCGCTGGCCCACTACAAACTGAGCCAAACAGTAGTAATACAACTTGCACGAACGTTTGCAGGAAGTCCCTGGAGGGGCACTCGTACGGCGTGTCGTACCTGGCGTGGAGCCCCGACGCGCGCTTCCTCATCGCGGCCGGCCCCGAGGACTGCCCCGACCTCTGGATATGGAACATGGAGGTACTTCTTACCATACTATAGGGAACGTGCGCGAACTATAGGTGGCAGCACTAAATCGACAAAAGAGACACTATGCGGACAGTAAAGGAAACTTATCACACCCTGTCATCGTGCTTTCAATTATTTAAACAAAATTATACCGTGAATTATATTAATTTTGAATACGATAAAAGTTTTAAAATATAGCTTCCGGTCTATCAATAATGATCGTCAGCTTTACCAAAATACCAAAGGTCAAAAGCTCATCGAGGCCCGCCATGTATTGGAGGTTGAAGAGATAGTAAATTAAGAAAATGAGGCGGTGGTAAGGGGCAAAATTGTCGCACAAATTAAAACATACAATGTTTACGACGTGAAAATAATGGGAAATAATTTTCTGAATTATTGCGTTTATCATTTTTTGCGTTTTTCACATAACCAAGGCATGAGAGTACTATTATGTGGAAAGTAATAAAATTTTACGCTATTTGATTTATTTTCATTTTTAGTGGATGTATCGGTCATCCTACTACATCCAGAAATCCTACTAATATTATAAACACGAAAGTTTTTAAGTATGGATGGATGGATGTTTGTTACTCTTTCACGTAAAAACTACTGAATGGATTTTAATGAAACTTTACAATAATATAGCTTATACATCAAAATAACACATAGGCTACAATTTATAAAGATATTGTGTGAATTGTACAAAATCCAAAATATGAAATAAGTAAGACATTAAAAGTTTGTATGCTAAAGGGGGTACCTAGGGACGAACCCGAGCGAAGCGAGGGTGAATCGCTAGTGCAACAATACATTATGATTAGCTAGAATAATAATTTTCACTCATAAAATTACTCGTTTACTTGTTATAAATGTCGATGACAACTATTAATACAGTACAAGATTCGTATTGGTGACGCCAGTCGGCAGCATCTTCGTTGTGCACGTTCCCTATATATGTAGTTCTAGGATTTATATGATGCTCGTGAATTTTATATTTATATCGAGCCCTTTTTAACGTACCACTGGCGAGCACTGGCCTCCTTTTAATACGAGGGGAATCAGGCAATTATAGTCCACCACGCTTGGCTAAGTGAGGGTTGACGGACTTCACATATCTTTTCAAAAGCTGCTAGTTTCTCTTAGACTTGCAGGTTTTCTCACGATGTTTTCGTTCATCGTATGACAAATGATAATCATACTAGAAATGATTCGCACATGAATGTGTCTATTCTACCACTCAATGTGTCTATCAGCAAAATATAGTACCTTTGTTCTTACATTTGATTTCAAGTTTTATTTTTGCGATAAAAAGTACTTCATTACAATATGTATGGCGGCTTAAGCGTGAAATGTTAAAGATAAAGATAATTTGAAATTATAATATTAGTGTGGATGAAGGAATTGATTGATATATTAATATTAAGAAATGATGTAAGTGGTTAAAATAGAACGTTTGTGGCGTGTGCAGACGGAGCAGCTGCACCTGAAGATGACGCACTCGCAGGAGGACTCGCTGACGGCGGTGGCGTGGCACGCCGCCTCCGACAAGTTCGTGTGCGGCGGCGCGCGCGGGCAGTTCTACCACTGCGGCCTCGACGTCAGTGTCGCTGCACTACACTTACACTCCTCACACTTGTTACACTCGCTTCACTTGTTACACTTGTTACACTCGCTTCACTTGTTACACTTGTTACACTCGCTTCACTTGTTACACTAGGCTACACTTGTTACACTAGGCTACACTTATTATACTTGTAACATTTTTATATTTACACCAACATATTATACATTATACTGTATATTTATAGTCTTAATATGTATATGTACTAAATGTGACCTACGTTTTGTTAAACCACCCAAAGTCATTAATTAGACACTAAAAATATTACATTTAATGGTGTAATATTATGCCATAAAAGTACATGTACGTATTATTAAATACTTTCAAAAAGCTCATCAAATTTGATTTTGCAAACGGTAAGGTGATAGATACCTCACAGACTTCAAGTCAGACAATTTAAATGCTATATTTCCATAATGAAAGTGTAATTTCAAAAGCGTTTTTTAAACTACTACAACACAGTGTCAAATGTGAGTCGTATAAGAGTGCGTGTGTGCGCGTGCGCAGGGCTCGCTGCTGAACAACTGGGACGGCGTGCGCGTGAACGCGCTGGCGTGCCGCGGCGACGGGCGCGTGCTGGCCGCCGACACGCACCACCGCGTGCGCCTCTACGACTTCGCCGACCTCGCCGACCGCAACCTGTGAGTTGCACACCCTCCACACTCTCCCACTTGCTTGAATAACTCCAACAGTCTCTAGTATCAATAATGTACCAGGAGTAATCCCGCATGGCACACCGGCTAAAAATATGGGCTATATTTTTTCTTCCGGGGTAGAGGGTAGACTTTTACAAAAAAAATTTTATCCAACTGTTGGGCAAAGTCTATTTGGATGAAAATGCAATGTATGTATTTGTGTGCAGCATCCAGGAGGAGCACGCGGTGATGGCGATGACACTGAACGCAGCCGATACGCTGCTGCTGCTCAACGTGGCCAACCAGGGCGTGCACCTGTGGGACATACGTGAGTACCCGGCTCTGTCAGGGCCACCTATTCATATGTTAAAAATTAAAAATACATATTTATATCTGGGTACTAAGCAGTACATAAGTATAAATAAAATAGAAGTGTCTGTTAATTTGTATATTCTAACTTACCACTAACTAACCACCACTTACTACTTACTAACGTCAACTTGTAAACTAACATCAAAAAACAATTTTTGAAATTTTTGTCTGTCTGCTTCGGTTAATCTCTGAAACAGTTGTATCGGTTTTAACGGGACTTTCACTCGCAGATAGCTAATGCTATAAGGAGTGACTTGGGCTACTTTTATTTTATAATTTTTGTGTAAAATGTTCAGGCGCGCGCGCGCTGGTGCGGCGCTTCCGCGGCCTGTCGCAGGGACACTTCACCATCCACGCCTGCTTCGGCGGCGCGCACCAGGACTTCATCGCGTCCGGCAGCGAGGACAACAAGGTACGCTCCCCGCTTCCCACATTCATTGTAATACTAAAATAAACTCTTTATTAAACACGCAAAAAGAAGACAAGCTCCGAATTTACTATATTTACCATCTACGGCAATATTTAAGTCATTAACAGGGCTTTACTTTTGGGTTATGATTATTTTTTAATTAATAAATCTTAGTGACCAATTGGTTTATTCTATTTATAACGGTTGCCGTTAGCGCCACATCCTCGGCAACCCGAGCAGTAGGTACCAGTGAGTATACTGTGGGCCCCCGCAGGTGTACATCTGGCACATAAGCGGCGAGGAGCCCATCGCGGTGGTGTCGGGGCACACGCGCTGCGTCAACGCCGTGGCCTGGAACCCCGCGCACCCCGACGTGCTCGTGTCCGCCTCCGACGACTACTCGCTGCGGCTGTGGGGCCCGCGCGACCACCAGCAGTAGCCACCGCCACCACCCGCCACCACCCGCCACCACCCGCCACCACCCGCCACCACAGGTTACAGTCCATGGGGCTTCGTCTCAAACTTTTGGTTGATATCTCCCGTTTGAAGTTTTCATTTTATAACTCTTTTTATTTTTTCCCCAGAAAAATTCTAAGCAGTTTTTCTTATTGGAACTTGTTTTTTATACTCCAATGTGATTTTCGACTGAATTAAATATTTCTCTAATGCTAGAATCCTCATAGTTAGAATAAAAAATTGTGTGAAAATTCTGTGTTACCATTGGACGAAAATGTTAATTGAAAGAATCTGTGAGACATGTTGCCAGTTTAAAATATTTTGGAATTCATTTAAAATATTTTGTACCAGCATTTCCTACTACAGAAATATTCCTTGAATCAAGTGTAACATTTTATAACAAAGGTTATTCGAGTCAAAAATTGTATATTTTACAGATTGTTATAAAAAAGGCAAATATATTTTATTTCTAAAAATAGAACTATATATTTTTTGGTACTGAACTTAAAACATTGCTCCGGTATCGTTTGGAAACACTTCAGTTACTAATCTCTCCTTTGTTCAGTATTTAACTATGATTGTTCCCGATCATTGAGACTCTCGGTTGCCGTAAAACAGCAACCTATAATAATTAATGAATTCATTTAAAACAAAGTGTGTGGACCAGCCATGAAATCAAAAAAAGATATTTTTTATATTATGATGTGCAATGCGTAGTGCCATTCTAATGTGCAATAAGATCGAGTTTGATCCAATAACGTAAATCGAAATAACTGTTACTGGGCGATGGCCGCCGTCTTTTGTATTACTTACATTTGACGCTTTTCATCGACAAAATGTTCATCCGCACTTTAATTTGCCAAAAGTCAATATTACACTATAAAATTTGAATAAATATTCAAGTTGATGTGTGTTTCAGGACGTGCCACGTAAATTGACCCAAGTTGGCGCCAGTGTAATACAATGACAGCTGAACAGCGCCATCTTGTGACAATTTTGAATACTTTATATATTTATCATGTTTGCGAGCTTTAGTTGTATGGACGAGACATTTTAGGGTTGTGTTAGACAGTCCTGTATAATATCGATACAATTACAAAGCACTCGATTATGTAATCGATATTTGGGACGCGGGAGTCGTGCCTATATATAAGTTAGGTTAAGCGTGTATCAAAATTGATAAACTGATGAGAAAAATTACGACTGACAAATTGATACAGCGTGTTTGGTTTTAGAATTATAACTAGTGTTTTTACGATTATGATTAATCAGAACCGTGATTATGATTCAACTAGTCGTAAAAATTATAAAATGATGAACGAAGTAAAATGTTCATATGATAACGACTTCGGGTTCAACATTTATAAGCGAGTGGTATTGAATGAACTTGCTGCTCTCAACGACGTCAGATTGTTAAGGTTTAGTGTCACTTAGCTAAGAATGTTTGAACTTTTTTTTTGTGGCAAATGTATTGCTTATTTATGAATATTTTCTTATTTCTTAACCCCCCAAGCATGTTTTGCCCGAATATTTTACGTAACTTTTTAACAGCTTACGTTTACTTTGGTGCGAAATGGAAATTAAATTCTGATATTAAATTGTTTAAATTATTCGATGTTTTAACCCTTTGTTCGTCCAAAAGTTGAAAATGGCGATGATTAAGTTTAAGACAGTTAAGTTGATATAGACTCAACACGAACTCCCCGCAGTTCTTGGACTTAGAGTATTTAAGACTTGAAATATTTTAAGTAATATTAGAAGTTACTCGAACAATTCGGATCATAATATTTTTGTACCGACTGTATTTCCGAGGCTGCCGCCGCAGCAGCAGGGGGCCGACATTACACGTCCGACCACGTCTTTAGTTACTTTATGTACATAATATGCGTAAATTGTAAGGTATCGAATATGTTTGTATGTCACCGTTTGCCGCTCTTGGGTTATGGATGTCAGTAAAGGCGAATGTATATTATGAAATATTTGTTGGAATATTAACATTTTTACTTTTTACTCTTACAATAAATATAATATCAATATATTGGATTTTTTATAAAACAAACTGTTATTTTTTTCAGTGTGAAAAATTTCATAGTGTACATTCGCGTCGGTCAACGCCGGTCAAACATGTACATATCTCGCTTCCCGCTTTGAGCCTCACATGACGTCACAGACGGTTTGTCCGGAGTCCGAGCCCCGTGTTAAAAAAGTTATTCATCACAGCATTTTGATGGTTTAAAATAATTTTCTTAGTCCATAGAGGCCTATTCACCGAATTAATAACCTGTGATTTAGTGTATTTTCAATAAACCTTCTTTACATAAATGTGGCAACAAAGTCTCCGGGGCTCGGCTCGAGTGCAGGGCAACAGTTGTGAGTGTTGGTAGAAGTACAAAGAGCAGGTGTAGTGTACCTTAGCGCGTAGAGGCGTCGATTGTTAAATAAATAATGATTATATATCAATAAATTTTTTATCGTAAAACTTAATGTGTTTGATTTATAAATGCCCTGTTCATATCAAATAATCATTATTTTTGAAAATAATTATCATTTTTCGTAATCAGTGTATGTATTACATACATATTATTTTGTTCGAGAAATTTAAAAGCAATACGCTGAAAGGTTTGCTATCTATATAAATAAAGAATATTGCTAAGCGCAAAATTTGAGTATGGTTCGACCAATTCGGCGATTTTTTTTGTGTTTAAGGGACTGAAGGTTTTAATAAAAAAAAATTTAAATTCAACGTTTGTAAAAAAATTATATTATTAGGGGGTAAGCTAGGGACAAGCGAAGCAAGGGTAAATCGCTATTATAAAATTTGTTAATTTAAAATTGAATAATAATAGAACAACGTAGGCGAGGGAAGCTACTGACTGATTATAATTATTGTTGGATGAAGGGAAGAACTGCAGACATAATATCACTTGTCATATTAACAGTAGCATAAACAGATGATATTTTCACTTGGTTTTTTTTTTACAAAAGAAGTGAAAAATATGCAGTTCTATTTACTTTGAAAAACCTAGATTCGTTCATTAGTTAAGATTTTTATACTTAAAAATGAACTTAAAACATATAATAGAAAAAACTATTTATAATAAACTAGCAAACCAAGCCTGCTTCGCTTGGAGTAATTAAAATAGATGAATGTTTTTATAATTTTCTAATAAAATAAAAGAAGCTCAAGTTACTCCTTATAACATTAGCTTTGTGCGTGTGAAAGTCCCGTCAAAATCGGTCAAGTTAGCGATTAGCTGGAACAAACAGACAGACAAAAATTTTTAACATTGATTATTTGATGTAAGTATTGCATATACTTTCATATACATTTAGTGAAAACCTGTTTATTTGGAATTACAGACTCATCAATTTTATTTATATGTACTATGTAATTATAATATTTTATTTTATTTTAAATAAAATATGATACTCACTATTCAGGTACGGGTACAGATTGTTAAAAAAAACATCTATTTTTCTTAAACACAATTTTAAATATCTTACAAATATCTGTTACTTATATACATATATGTTTTAAATAAAGCAAATGATACTGAATAAATCAACAGTTCTAAGCTAATTGTAGGCTTAAATTAAACAATATAAATAAAACATTCCATTCATAACAATATACATAAATACATTCAATACACAATAACAAAATTGTAAAATATGTTGGTGTATTGAAATGGAACACTTTACACTGCTTTGAACTAAATTCTATTTATTTTTATAGATTACAAAACTTTTTTACATCGTTTGGTTCCAAAATGTACCTAATTATAATATTATACTCACTATTAAAACTAGCAACACTATATCTTTTCTAGCACTTAAACATAACTTATTTTAACTATAAATTAGAAGTCCCAGACTTTTCAACCAACTCCAGTAATGTATGCAGTGAAGTATCAAACAGTTCACATCTGATGGGCATCTCCAGGGAATAGAAAGGGTTCTTTAAGGCATAGTCTGAGTAAAGCTCATAGATCCTCTTGAGAACAACATCCGGGCCTTGCATGTTGGGATCGGTTACTACGATGAATTTCACTCCTGGAATAATATTAGAAAAAAATGTACATCTTATACAATGGAAAAATAGAAAACTACATACAGAAGTATATTTGCTAGATTTGTAAAGCTTTTTGGATAATTTGTATTAAGATGTCAAATCAAATTATTATTTGTTCAAATAGACTTTTTAATGTAAAAATGAATCATCATTTTTACATTAAATTTTCAATTTGTAAGTCAGTGAGGAAGTTCCAGATAAATTGATATAGGTGTATTGGGTATGGCGCTATTGGTCACGTTGGGGTCACCAATACTGGGTACAGCGTAGGGGAGTGGAATAATGTACACGACACCAGAGTTATACCTATACTAGTTACATGTGTGTGCATGCATGTTCCCACAGGTGTTTTGTGTACTGTACTTTTTCAAAGAAATATAAATCGGATATTTAATTTCCTGAAGGCTTGTTACTAAGTTGTGATTCGATAGATATATTAAAAACCTCAGGAGTATGACAATATATTTTTCAAGTCTTAAATAAAAAATATCTTATTTTTTCTACAAACTATTGAAATAATATTTATTTATTACTTACCAGTTAGGGTTTGAAAGCAAGATAATTTAAATGTGTCAGCAGTAAGTGTTTCAATTCCTGATGACTTGGGAACAGGACTAAGTTGGCTTGCAAGTGCAAACAAAGGGTAGAACATGCTAGCTAACACTATCTTCTCATTGGTGGTGGCTCTCGGTCTTCCAAATTTCAAACTAAGGGGGAAGCTTTCCTGTAAAATGAAAATCAATGGTATGTAAATGTGTAGAATATATTCTATGTTTATGATTAAATTTGGTTAGTTTTGAGGGGTGGATAGTGAATATGTTCTCTAAACAAAGATATAAAATTTTATTGTAATGCAAATTTATAATTATTATCTACATAGTATAATTTTTAAGGTAGACAAAAAAGGGGTCTGATTCTGTTTTATTCTGCAGTATAACTATTGCATTTTATGTTATAAGTCATCACTGTACCAGAAGATTTATTGAATTGTAATCAACTTTCACGATTGTTTAGATGTCATTAGAATAATTACCTTTACTCCTATTACGTCGAAAACATCTTTCCCATCTTCTGTCGTACGACCATTAACAGGAGATCCATTTACAGAGAGAAGAACATGACCCACTGAAATAAATATATGATTAAATAAGTTAGTTAATTCCCTTTTTAAGCATAGGCAATAATTAAAATTAATGACTTACCATTTATACCATCCCTTTGGCCAAAAACGACTATAACTTTCTTATTTTCGTAGCCTAACTTAATATCTAAAGGAAATCCGAAGGTTTTCTCTGTCTCCACCCGTGGGATGCTGTGGTCGTAATTGTAAATCAGGCCTCCTGATTTACTAACGATATACACTCCGTAAATAACCATATTAATTTATTTCATTTAAGAAAAGTTATA
Organism: Boloria euphrosyne; assembly: GCA_951802675.2. Lineage (NCBI taxonomy): Eukaryota > Metazoa > Arthropoda > Insecta > Lepidoptera > Nymphalidae > Boloria > Boloria euphrosyne. The sequence goes on from OX637878.1 coordinate 14,441,546, forward strand.
ATTTATAAACACGAATTGTCCACCTTCAAAGCGATGAAATTTGTTGACAATTGACATTTTACACATGTCATTGTCATGTAACTGTCAATGCCAGAGTTTCGTTTTAGGCAAGAACATGGAATAAAACGGACGGCAAAAATCTATTTTTAAAATATAGGTATAGTCTAAGATCCCGATATACAGCGACCTTCACCGAGATGTTTATTTGATAAAACTTATTTTATATTCAATTTAATATGTTAATAAATATATTGAATATGGGTTGGCTAACTAATTTCAGTCCAGGAAAAAAAATTCTTTTTATTGATTATTAGACAAATTCTATACCAATCGATAGTATGAAGCCCACAGATTATGCAAACGTTAAGTTGTCTATTCTTTCTCACTCTCACATAGCATGCGCACTCTCTTTCTTTAAATGGGCGGACTTTAAACAGCTGCTATGCTGTGTCTTCTTCTATCGCATGGGATGGTTGGTTGGGACCTTTCAGGCGCACCCAATCACTCGTAGTAATATCTCACTTTTCAAAATTCGACTACTGGAATTCGGGACTGATTTTTCGCAGACAACCCTATACCACCGTGTTCATAATGGAATAATCTTCAATTTCATTCAATTTTAATTCATTAATCAGACCGGTGCAAAATGCTAGTATCGATTTACCTGTTTATACCTGGCTACCCGAGAGTTGTGACCGGGAAAGAATAGACAACTTAACGTTTGCATCATCTGTGGGCTATTTTTCATCTATGCTTTCGATTGGTATCACTGACCTCTATAACACCACTGGACTGGCTGTTGTCAAAGTGCTTTTGTGGCTGCTTGATATTCGCCATTTTGGCGCTGTCGGACTTAGCGAGAGTTTGTGGTACTAAAACTAATGATGTCGATACCAGCGAGCAAATATCGATAACTTTTAATAATAAGTTTTTACAATCAATAAAACTGCTTCAAATAAAGATTTTTTACTTTTTTACTTTTATTAAATCAATAACCGTATCATCATAATTACTACTTATGTTATATTAACAACGAAAATGCAAAATCACTTTACAGTATATAAATAAACACTTTTCGCTGTCATTCGCAATATACGTCAAAATTAGTTCTTGGGACTCTCGCTAGTGGCGCTTCAAATGGACACAAAAAAATTGCTGTCAAACACTTGGAACAGCCTGTCCAGTGGTATTATTTTATATATGTAGCAATATACTCTATGGGTATTATAGAGGTGATTGGTATAGAATTTGTCTAATAAAGAAACCGGTGAAATGTTAAAAACAAAATTTTTTTTTAATTATTAATTAATCATATCCTGGACTGAAATTAGTTAGCCAACCCATATGCAATATTTTATCTATTGACATGTTAAATTGAATATAAAATACGTTTTATTAAATAAACATGTCGGTGAAGGTCCTTTTATATCGGAATCCTATACTAGTATAATAAATTCATTGAGCATTCATTTTTTACTTTACTTACTTACTTACTTTTTACTGAACTATCTGATAGTTTTATTTAAATAGAAAAGCTTAGTGAAGCTGTGAAAGGGAGATTTCAATTTACAATAATTTTACCTATATTGAGTCTGGTAGTTGCAGCCACTATACCTGTTTTCTAATGTCGGAAAATGCATTTACGAATGTCACTTGTATAGAGGTAGTTATGTGGGGCTTACAAGTCACATGCTTTTAAGAGAGGTCAGTATTTTCTACTGAAACTCGGCAGAATTGCTTACTCACTCAACTACGATGCCCGACGGCTTACTTTTTTTTCAACGGTGGGAAATGATCTCACGCATACCACCTGCATACATTATGATGGCTATGTACGGCTTACTGGTTAAAGACAAGCCAGTACTACTCACCAAAAACCCAACAGAATCTCTGTTCCACAGTCTACTCTGTCATCAAAGAAGTATCTGTAGAGTGTAGGGCTAGCATGGAGCCTCCATGTCTAGAGGTTATGGAGGCCATGATGGAGCAACCCGCATGGCACATCTCCCACCAAGGTGGGCCTTCCCTAGAAAGTTCCTTAGGATCGCGCCCGGCTAAATGCCGAACGCTTATGAAACCATAATGATCATAAAGATTTGACATTTATAACACTACAAAAGAGCACATGGAATAGTCATACTTACCGAATGTTTACATAAAACAATACGATTAAAATTTCTACTTATACAGCAAGAATCATGCAGGCTTTTGATATAAAATTTAATTAGTCTGATAAAAGATAAGATGTAGAATTGCGATTTAACAATGACCTAACGTTGAACAATGATTCATGATGTATCAGATAGACATATCTATTACAAGATTCACGTGTGTTTTATCACAAACCTCTTAAAAATGGGAAGCTAAATTAGTATGCCATGCAAAATATTGACATTTATTTGCTTACATTTGCGTATGCATAGAAAGTGTTTAATATGCTAACTACACACCTACGGCACTAAATTTTATTTTTCTTAGAGCTACTTAGAGCTAATTAGGTTTGTCTGATTAATCAAAAGATGGCGCGTGCCACTAAAATTGACTGTCATTTTATAAAATTATAGTGCATATTTATATCTATAGGTAAATGTAATAAACCGCCTAAAACGTCACGATATACTGACACGACCGCAGAGAATGTAAATGTATATCAAAATAATAAGAGCAGTGCTCTAATTAATTGAGTACACGCTCTCTACGCCAAGACAGAACTCATCCGCTTAAAGTTATTGACTGGTTGTGGATCAAAAATAAGAACAAAAAAATGTAATAAAAAACACTGAAATAAAATAAAATGTTGTCATATCCGAATCCCGATACTTATTAACTACTAGCTGTGCCCGCGACTTCGTTCGCGTGGATGTCGGAACTTAACAATGTATTTTTTAGTGCGAAGCGCTGTTGGAGGATACCGATACAAATCATTTTTTTTTATTTATGCTAGTGCTTCTTTATAAACAACATTAGCTGTGGAACCATCAATTCAAACCATGATCAATCAAAATAACTTTTCCATCTTCTTGTACGGGGTATGTACCATCGCCTATTTGTAACAATAAATTGGAAAACTCCTGTGCATTTTCGCAGCCTCCTAACTGTGCACGCACATAACCCTAATTTTACTTCTGGAATTTCTATACTTCTTCACTTTAAACTCCAATATCTTTTGATAGACTGAACCGATTGCAATGAAACAAAAACTAAATGTTACTTCAAGTTACGTTCAATCATTGTGTATAAAAGTTATCTATATTGCTTTCGTACATTTTACGTGATGCCCGGATAAATAAACAGACAAACCGACAAACCGACAAACAGACAAACAGACAAAAATTCTAAAAATGCTGGAAATGGGTTCTATTGGTTGTCCTTTAACACCCTGGCTATTTTTTGTAATTTTTTTTCTGATGTACAAAAACGACTTTTCTACCGTTTTATTATATGTATAGATAGAGTGCTAGCATCAAATGATATATGAATGATCCGATAGCCTCGCTAGTAAAACATTTTATAAAAGAATATTATTTCTCGTCGGAATCGACTCGCGACCTCTCGCGCAGTCCCTGCCACTGCGCCACGTCGCTCGCCAGATGAATCATAAAGTATTGTGAAACAGTCATCATTATCAGTTTTTACATCTATAAAAATTATAAATGTAAGCTGATTTGTAGGAACACATTATAATTTACAAATGTTAAAAAAAATATTTTGTTAACAGAAGATAAGAAGATAATAAGATATTTATTTACAATGAGTGATATAATAAAGAATATTTGATAAATCGTAACTTTACACAATATAACATCAAGTACTTAGTTCTAATTGGATCGGGGGCTGCGTACAAAAAAACACGCAGGTAGTATAGCTTGCACTTTGCAGCATTAATTGTTTATACCTATTAGGTAGTAGGTACCTACATATACATAACACTGCAATTACATTAATTGATTTCAGATTCCAGACAAAAAATAATATAGTGTTAGATTCAATCACTAATTTTTCTTCCAAAAATATACATACATTTACCTATAGGCTTATTTATTTTATAATTTTACATGTGAATACGCCTAGTATTTTAACATCTATTTTTCTTAAAAAAATATTAGTATATCTTGTGTGTTTATAAGAAGGCTAAAATGTTTTTCAAGATAGGTGTATGATAGGATATTACATAGTTTTTTAGGAAGGCGAAATCAAAAACAATGACAACCTGATATACATTACGCGCGCGGTTTTCCCGACCGCCACATTTACATACTTGGTTGCAGGCGCACGCGCAGCTTGAAATATTTATAAGACTGTGGTCAAATATTGACAAAAGCTATACAATGTTTTTAATCTCACGGGAATACAGACACTATTAAAACAATATGTTTATTAGAATTGTCGAACATTTAAAATAATGAAACTACTATTTATATTAGAAGAAACAAAGAATAACAAGTATCACACCTGCAAAAATATGATTGAATATTGTTATAGTGGCACAAATATTATTATATAATATATTTTAATAAAAAAATCGCTGAGGACAGGATTCGAACCTGCGCGGGTAGAACCCATTGGATTTCAAGTCCAACTCCTTAACCACTCGGACACCTCAGCTATGAGTAGTCGGAGTGAATATGAATACCTATATTTGATAGACTACTTAGCTACCGATTTTCTGTATTTGTTTAAGTGTTTCTTTATACTTGCTGACAAATTATCAAATATATCTAATTCGTGTTTATTAGAATATAATATTTGTTGATTCAAAGGTTTGATTTGGATTAATGGGTAGTGAAATTAGACCAATATTGTGAAAAATCATATTATAGTTGAACGTCATATTATTACACACGAAAGTAGAAAGTTCTTTACAGTTGGTTACATAAAGATTTGATAGTTATCTAACATTGAGTTTCTTTAGATTATCATATTATTTTGTACCATTCCAAAAAACAATTATAAATTAAATTATTTATTAGTTAAATAAAATAAATAAACTGAGTTTATTAATATAACTTAGTCGTGACCATGATTGCTGTACAACATTCGAAACGTTGGGACCCAAAAATCTAAAGGAAATCTGCGACAAAGTCGGTACAGATAGTTTCGTCAAAATCAATGTAGCCGTTTGTGAGATTAGCCGGGACAAATAGAAAGATAGCCAAAAATTAAAAAAAATGTTTTCTTTTTATTGTGTGTAGGTACCGTATATACCTTCATATGCATTTAGTGAAAAGCTGTTAAGTACCTAATTTGAAATTAGAAACAGACAAATTTTGTTGACTGATATCAATATAATATTTGCGTAAATCTCAGAAAGTACCTATTAATATATTGACTATAAAAATAAATAATGCGTAAACATTTAAATTTTGTCAAAATAAAAAGGCATTTTTTTAATTATTAATTAATTATGAATTAAGTATATAAATTGCTAGTAAATAAAAAGCTCGAGAGCAATCGCGACCGGCGACGGCGAGGGGTCGCGGCTAGAGTCGAAGCAGTCTGCGAGCGCGCAGCTTCCCGGAATGCGTTTTCCTCGTCACACGCGTGCTGACGAATCCTACACGTCACATCTGACGGCGTGAATAAAACCCCGCGAGAGCTGCCGCCGCTGCCTATAGCACGCTAGCTACTTGAGCGACGAGTGCTAGACCAGTGTCCCGTGTCCCCGTGTTTCAGTTTACGGTGTACACAGTGCAGTGTACAGCCTGTGTCAGTGTCGGTGTCGGTGTCGGCGTCACGCTGCTGCCCCGAGATGCCTGCATGGAGGTGCCCGCCTCCCTCCCCACGCCGCCCTCCGACTCGGACTCGGATGCAGACGGCTCAGGGGAAGAATCCGTCCCCGCCGGTAAATTGTTTTCTGTGTTTTGAATAAAAAAATAGTGTCAGTGAGGTTTTCTGAATGAAATGTTGATAGAAATGATGTATTCTATGTCATTCTGGTAAGTAAACTGCGTTTAAGTTTTGTATTTATTTGTATGACTATTTAACGTAGTAATTTGCGGATATATTTTTGTAAAATTTTGTCAATGTTTACAATTTTAGGTTATCTTTACTTGGATAACATACAATTTGCATTGGTATAAGCAAAAGTTGCAAAAGTTCCTTAAGTAGATACTTATGGATAGAAATAAATAGTTTTAAACAACGTTTTCCGTCGGCGTCCGCAATATAGAGTGAATTGTTTATATTTATTAAGAAAGTTATTCATTAACTCCTACAAGTTTTACGCCAATCTTAATATTAATTCATATTTGTATCATATCATTGTTTAGCCACAAATAAATATGAAAACTCTAGTATAATATAATTCATAAAGTTTATGAGCTTAGGGAAATTTTAGGGAAAATCAGATGACTTGTATGTAATAATTTTCTCCAGAATTAACAATGACTGTGAGAAGTGTTAATATTAATAAATTATTATTAAATGTGTGTAAGATATTTATAAGAGACAGTAGAATATATTCTGTCTTCATCTATAGTTATTCCCACTCATATAAAGAGAACATAGCTTTTCCTTGTTGACTAAAAACAAATTTTTATCAGTTTCTTTTGTAATGATCACAAAAAAATATGACGTCCTCTAGAATTAACATTGGTTTTAAGGTGTTAAAATAAAATTGCTGTAATTTTTAAATTAAATCCAGACTCCAGAGCAATAAGTATCCACTATTCTTACATATTCGTATCGTATGTATAATGTATAATATTCTAAATTTATCCGTTGTCATTGATTCTCCAAACAAATCGTTTAAGGTGTTCATACAGAAGGTTTTAGGCACACAATATGCTGTTAAAAAGGAATCCCAGGGGAAGTACCGAGTACATGGATAGGTAAAGGAACTCTTAGAGCAGGAGTCTAAAATTAAGAATGTCATTACGTAGAGTCTACATATTATATTGTATCGGATGTGTACAGTAACTCTCTCAAGAAAAAAGAAAATTTACCTATGTATTTAAGTATGAAAATCGTGAATGTTAGGTCTGAAATTTGTTTACGTTTATTAAATATTAATTTATGATATAATTAAATACACTGGGTATTGTAGAGTTTGGCAAGATCCATTGTAAGACGAAAAACTAAATAGGTTTATATTTAGTTACTATTCACAATAACGATACTAATGAATATTATAATACCTCTTAGTAATAAAATTTTGACACGAACTGACTGACAGATAAATTATTTTTAACAAAAAAACAAAAACCGACTTCCAAACTTAATAAATCTAAACTAATTATTTTTAACAAAAAACAAAAACCGACTTCAAAACTAAACAAATCTAAACTAAAAAGTAGAAAATAATACTTTTAAGAACTTCGTTAATTTTGAAGTCGGTGCCAGCCAAGACGGATAGACTTATCTTGCCTTTGCAAGGAACTTTCGAACGGTATTTTGATTATGTTTACAAATATTATAGATATAGATTAATCGAATATGTGTCTATTTAAGGTTATTTTGCTTTGGCTGGCACCGACTTCTAAATTAACGAAGTTCTTAAAAGTATTATTTTCTACTTTTTAGTTTAGATTTGTTTAGTTTTGAAGTCGGTTTTTGTTTTTTGTTAAAAATAATTTATTTTCAAATTTTTAACGGAAAGTAGATACTTATTTTGTTTATGTAAAAAAAAGAATTTTCCAAATCGGTCCAGCCATCTTCGAGTAATGGGGAACATACATAAAAAAAGTCCCCAACGAATTGAGAACCTCCTCCTTTTTTAGAGTCGGTTAATAAGAGCCTGAAAGAATTTAACTATCGGTCTATAATTACGTATTATATTGAAAGAATTTTCTTTTAACTCCTAACCGTTGAGGAGTTGTACCTTCCATCATTAGCTCAACCACAGGAGATGATGATTATCAGACGCAAATACTTGAACAGCTTTAGAAAATATATGAAAAACGTAATAAGTGCCTATAAAATTTGAGAGTTGTCTTCGATTTCCCTGCTGGCACCGACTTCAAAATTAACAAAGTCCTTAAAAGTATTATTTTCTACTTTTTAGTTTAGATTTATTAAGTTTGGAAGTCGGTTTTTGTTTTTTTGTTAAAAATAATTTATTTTTAACTTTTTTTTGGAAAGTAGATACGTATTGTGTTAATGACTATAAAAATTTACCTTCTATTATGAGGTAAACCTAATAGCCTGAAAGTATACAACTATCCGTTCATAATTGCGTATTATATTGAAAGAATTTTCTTTAAACTGCTAACCGTTGAGGAGTTGTACCTTCCATCATCAGTTACGGTACGTGACTCAAATATCCATATAGCCTATAAAAGATTTGGCCGAGCATCGTTAATTTGCTCCTAAGAATTGAAGAGTTCCGATACTTTGTCATGGATCCCATCATCAGAACCTTACCAAACTCTCATCAAACTACCCTTGAAGTATACCCTTTCCATTAAAAAAAGAATCATCGAAATCGGTTGGCGTGATATTGAGTTATTCGTCCATTTGTCACGCAAATACTTAATGCAAATTTAAGACTTTTATGGTTTTCTCATGGATGCCATTATCAGAACTGGAAAATATTAAAATGGGACCACATGGGAAGCACTACCTTTCAAATAAAAAAAGAATCATCAAAATCGGTTCACCCAGCTCAAAGTTATGAGCTAACAAACATAAAAAAAAAAAAAAAAAAATACAGACGAATTGTTAACCTCCTCCTTTTGGAAGTCGGTTGAAAACTCACAAACAGAAACGCTCGGGACATAGGCCTAGGCCAGCGCGGTGGACTATGGCCTGATCCCCCTTGTACTGAGGGAGGCCCGTGTCCAGCAGTGGGACGTTAAAAAAGGGCTGATGATGACAGTAGGTCAAGGTCAACATTTAACATACTGTACTGTACGTGTACTACCACCACCACCTGTCACCGACCACCTACATATATGTATAGGTAAACGGATTTAAATACTTTTCGCTTTTGTCCTTTAGCACGCAGTGGATGAGCCCAAGTCTGATTGATACGTAATACTTTTTTAGGTTTACGCGAATATTCAACATCATAAATGAAACTATCTTTTCGGATTTTGCCGCGGATTTATTTTTTATGAAAAGCCATGAAATGTGCATTAACTAAAAATATAGGTTTAAAATTGACTGCAGTGACTTTTTATTCAAAAACAATAAAAATGAAGGCTTATTCGTTATTGTGAATCAACTCAAAATACAAAAATAGTTTTGGTAACAAAAGTAAAGTAACAATAATTTTATATAACAAATGAAAACAGTTTAAAATTTGATAAATTTGTAACTGTCCGAAAATTATGTAATGTGAAAAAGAGCTTAGAGAAAACTGCGAAAAAATTTAAAAATGTCTAGACTTTTCACAATAAATTAAAGTTTATTCGTAACAAAAAACCCCAGGGAAATGTTTTTTATTTATTAGTACCCCGATCTTCATTTTCATTTTTTCTTCATTTTCCATCATTTTCTGTACTTGTGAGTGTTAAAAAAGACCAGTTGAGTCTTAACATTCTTGTGCCTGGTGCTTCAAATGTACATAACTACTTTCTTAGTTTCTTCACTTTTGGTGAAACAATAAAAGAGCGATGATGATGAGATTTTATTTCTGCGATCCATTTATACATATTTTTTAATCGCAAATTTTAAATTTAATAAATAAAGGATAGTATTATAATATATACTTGTAGTAAAAATATTCCCGGTTGGTGTTATAGACCCGGAGCAATGGGAGCAGAGGGACGTGGTGCGCTGCGTGCGCTGGGTGTCGCGCACGTTCAGCGTCGCCGCGCCGCGCCGCCACCTGCTGCCCGCCTCCGGCCGCGGCCTGCTCGCTCTCACTGAGGAAAACTGGCTACAGGTAATTAAATTATAAACTGAAAATACAGACAGTCGGATGAAAAGCTATTTATTTTAAGGGATCACACTGGTCGGACTGGTACATGTTCCGTATCTCTATAATTTTTTTAAAGAGTAGGTACCAAAACATATTTTCTCTTGACCTGCTCTCAGCAGCACTGACGTCCAAGTTGGTTGTTGCTTTTTTGGGTTATTTTACAGATAATTAATTAAAATGAAATGTTTTAAAAGTGTTAATCAACTCTGTTTGAATAAGGAATATTATTTCAATTTTTCATAAGGGCCAGACAACGGATCTTATAAAAGTAAAGTTCTATATTGGAATTGTTATCGTACATATATTATATTTATATTTTATACATGAATGGTGTGTCGCACAGGTGTGCGGCAACGACGCACAGGCGGCGCGCATCTTCCACACGTACCTGCAGCACACGCACGCGGCTGCGAAGGGCCGGCCGCCGCCGCCGCCCCTGCCGGAGCACCAGGCCTCGTCCTCCGCACCTCCAGAACGTAAGTATATTATGCAACAATAAAGTAAATAATCCTTATAAAACAATAGACAAGAAGGTGAGGAGGAAAGTGTCCATTCTTATCCCCAAGACGTTAATTTGAAACTAAATAACTTTAAATTATACAATATTTTTATTTATAGGTATATATTCGAGGTTACTTTTTATATTTGTTTCTATAAAAAGTCAGTCAATATTTTTCATTTTGCTTATACTTTAAAAAGTGACGATTTATGAAGTTTTGTGTTATAAACTTAAAGTAGGCATATAGAGATACAATAAACAGAACTATGTATTATACCAGACGACTTGAAAAATACACGGACTTTTTAAAGTAAATCAACCAAATAAAAATATTTACTTATAGTTTATTACTGAAAATAAAAAAGTGAATAGTAGAGCTATATATTAAAGCACCAACTAGCGCCATCTATCGGCGCCTCAGGGCCGCGACGCGAGCGAATCTTATGAATGAAGGCGCTATGAGTCACCGCCGCGCCGCGCGCGCCGCAGGCTCATTCATCTGTAGCTTGACTCAGGGCTTTTCTCTGAAACGCGAAACTATTGTACGGAACACGATATAGTTAATAGAGTGGCAGCAGATGTAGTTACGTGTAATTATCTGGTCTGGGTCATATACTCGTAGACTCGTTTCTTAGTAATAGTACCATATTTTAATAAGTAGAGCCAGAGCTTTTGTTAAAATACACGTGTCAAAAATATAAAAATGAAATAGATGGTATAATACACTTTGCATAATATAATTCTATTACATTAAAAAGGGGCAAAATTAAATTAAAATAAACATTCAAACGAAAAAAGAACATCCTAATCGGTTTATACACCATACGGCATATAACATAAAAATACAACTAAATGAGAACGTAGTTCTTTTTGAAGTCGGTTAAAAATGAAGTAAACGTAAACGTTTTCCGGACAATTATCGGAACGATAATTCTTGGCAACGTGTCTTTATTTACCATTTGGAGCTATCGATCAGCGAGTGTGAATAACAATGTTATAATAAGATTTCGGAGATCAAAATTTAGTAAAACACTTGCTAATGTACGCGCATTAGTGCCAGTATTTGTTATGTGCCTGTAGCACTCTACGCGACGATGAAAGTGCGGCGCAGGTGGGAACAGTCTTGACATTCACACGTTTTATAAAATATTTCATAACGAAGGTCAACGATTGTACTCGTATTTAAATAAAACGCATTGGGTTAAAATATATGAGATATTTTTGGTATAGTTTAGCCGGGTTCAAAATCAAATTAGATTGTTAATGTATTTTTAATCTTATAATATAATTATTAAAATTATAATAGAATTAGTAATTTTAAATACAAAATATGAATATTAAAGGCTTCCCACTTTAAATCAATAATTTAATTTTACATTTGTATTAAAAAAATATTAAATGAATATTTTAAATGCCTAACAATTGAAAAAGTAATTGTGAGATATTATTTCACACATCAACGACTCTATTAAAATACCATTACTATTTTTAGATTCAATAGCTTGTAGATTTGATAGTTACGAAGGTCACGTTTGCTGTTATATTTTCTCATAATCGTACCTTAATTTAATGTGCCATTGTATGATTTCGGAAAATTATTATACTTCTTTACTACACCTAGATGTAGGAATCTACAATTTTTACCGTAGTCACAGTAACCTTTAACGATTCTCAGTTTATTTTTGTACACTGTGGCTCTACTACGTACTTATAAGAAGTTACAAATACATTTTTAATATAATTTGTGAAAATAAATATAATCCATTGCATGAAACGTGTTGAGAAACAAGTAGGTTAATGAGATACATGGCCCTCTGGGTGTAGACGGTAGGGTCTGGGTCCCGGGAGAGCTCTGCGCAGTCCGCGAGATCAATGCTCCCTGCGCTATGCACTAAGTGTCCGAGCACTTTTTTATTTATTACATTATAGCAATTCACTCAGTTGCGTAATTAAGGATAGAGTTAATTAAACTAAAAATCTTTAAAGATACAATTTTACAATTTCAAGTTTTACACTTATACTTACTAGATCTAACTAATAGGTAGGTAATAATACTTTCTTATTATCTATATCTTATATTTACGCGAATATTTGACGTTATGAGAAATTATATTATATCTTTTTGGATTTTGTCACGAATTATTCTGATTGAGGGTTCCCTACATTTCGAATGTTTTACAGCAATCATCACTTGAGAGCCCCATCTCTTTCTTCATTTTAGTAGGTATAAGTTATTATGTATATATTGGATGTGTAAAGACACAGAACACACGCACGGAACTATCGATTTAAAAAATAGCTAATGCATGTAAATTGAATGTAATCTAGATCCCGTATCGGAGCGAGTAATGTCATTTCATCAGCATCGCTATCATTCGGACCGCGCCCTCGGGAAGAGCCAGCGACCTGATAAATGATCTGGCACTAGCTTTACTTTTATTTACTTATCTTAACTACCGCCGGCGGTGGACCGTGGACTGCACCCCACAAAAAGAAAGCAATTTTATATTGCGATATTCACTGCGTGTTTATTAGATTAAATGTATGAGATTTGTATAGATACTTTTAAAATAAAATACAAGGGCGTGTAGTTTGTATAAAAATATATTTGGATTTCATCGAGACTAATTAAGATTTGAAAAAAATAAATATTAACTCATATTAAGCATGTCGAGCAAAATTTAGAGCAATTGCAGTATAAAAAGTTACAAAGCTGGCGGGACAAAATATTTTAAGTCATGACTCGTGCTTCTAATGAAATTCCAAAAATTTTATATCAGAAATTGAAATAAACAAATAGTTGAATGAATCACAAGAATGGCTGAGTAATGAGGAGAAGCGCACGACACGTGGCCACTGCCGCGGACGTCGCCAAAAATGCGATCTTACATGCGCCCGCGCCGCGGTCCCGCTGCCCGCACATTCCTACCACGTTCATCACAGGAACATGCTTTTCCTAGTCTTAAGATGACTTTTCATGCACTTGCTATACATAATTGAGTTTTTTTTTTAATTTTCATTAAAATGTTTAGAATTTAAATATGTATGTAATTTAAAATTTTACAACTTTGATGCCATTTGGATTTTTTTTTAATTGTGGGTAAGCACTGTTACTCAAGTATATAAAATAACCTAAGAGAGTATTATGACTAGAGTTATTTAAGAACATTACCAGCGAATGCGTTCAAAATTCAAATTACGAAGAAAATGTTAAGTATGCATGTAGAAAGAAAACGGAAAGGAAGAGTTGAGGAAAACCGAAAAAGAGATGAATGGATTGTGTTAAAGAATAAAGAGGATATGCGTGTAAAAGGGGTGGATGTTACGTTGACGAATGACAGAGGAGAGTGGAAGAAGAAGACATGTTGTGCCGACCCGACATGCAGGAAGAAGAAGAAGAAGAGACCAGCGGAACGCGTTGTTTTCTTTTCTTTGAGCTTTTATATATCGTATATCTCTATATAATACTGCCTCGGTGGTGTAGTGGCTAGCATGTACGGTTACACACCGAGAGGTCCTGGGTTCGAGTCCCGGGTCGGGCCAAGTTTAGTTATTGAATCTTTATGTTTCCTTCAGTAACAGCCCGGAGTTGGGAAGTTGACGGTGTTTCACCCCCGTGCCTCGGAGAGCACGTAAAGCCGTCGGTCCTGCACCTTAGCTCTCACTGGTCGTGTCGAGTAGTCGTCCCACTGGAGTATGAGAGTGATAGGAACAGAGAGTGCACTCGTACACTTGTGCACTATAATATCTCCTGCGTACTTGGCCAGTCTCAATGAGATTGGCCGCCATGGCCGGAATCGGTCGGAGAACATTATTATCTGTATATTGAATGAATATCTCTATATATTTTAACGGTCGGGAAATCTGTAAATACATATTAATAATATGAACGGATTTATACTGAATTTTCTAGAGATGATATTTGAGAGATATAGGTATTTAAATGTTTTAAAAGCATGTTTTGATACACATTTGAAGGTCTTTTCGATTGAATCATTTTGGGTTTTTCTCGTTGCACAATTATTGTAAAAACTTAGCGAATGCTTCAGCACAAGGCGATTGTACCTACTTTGCGCAAAATTCTACGAACTGCCAATGTTGCAGTACTTTTAACTTATGACGAATGAGCCAACTTGTTAAATTAACTTAACTTTCCTTAATCTTTCTCTATACATAGTATATTTATGCAATTTGCAATTAATTTATATTCTCACATTTGTTTTTGTAGTATAAAATTCAAACAATAGATATATTTTTACATATTTAGTATGTACTTTCATTATAAAAATTTTATACCTAGTTTTGGTAACAAGTTCACGGATTTTGATACCAAATCAAAAAGTTTACGTAGTTTTAAAGTACCTACGAGAAATTAAGAAATAATCGCCGTCATTACATTAATCACTTCTTTTCTATTTTTTATTGAAATTATATAATTCAATCAAAAATCAGACAATCTTTTTAAATCTTTTAAATATAATTTATTTACAATATTAGGTATTTATTTTGCTAAAATCGATTATATTAAGGAAATAGTTATTAAACATTTCGGCCGGTATCGGTTCTGGAAGTGAATTAATTGGATTCAACCGCAATGTGGTTTTTGCACATCTTTAGGCGCGTGAGGCATACTTGCTTGTGCAGGCTCCTTTAGCAGAAGCATCGTGCGGAAGTGACTAAAAGCGTACTAGGAACTGTGATTCACGGTTCCGGATTCATTACAGTAGATGATGGCTGATTTCTCAAACTTTATTTCTAAAGCCGTAATGACTAAATTATGTCGATGATAAATATTTTGGATAATCAGAATGAATAAGCGTCAAGCGGTTACAAAATTGGCGCCGGTAACTACAAAAACTTCGTGGGAGAGCGGCGGCGATGTGTCATCTGATTTGGTTCTTGGTCGCTGGTGGTGATACGCACAGAGAAATGTCCGCTATGGATTTGCACAACAAATTTAAATATGAAAGTGTGCTCGAATTGTAATTAATTATGAATGCAGTTGAAATGTCTGATATTATAGAAATTTTAAAATAGTTCCTCCGACATAATTCGATCAAGCGACAATCTAAAATGTTGTTTAATACCTTTTAACAAATTTTGGCCACTTTTATATAGAGATAAACTCAAAAACTACTGCACCTATTTTCATGCTGTTTACCCCAATGAATAGAATAGTTCTCCAGGCAGGTTTTGATATATGATTTGTCAAGATTTTGTATACATTGGCTAAAATATAATGTATATATAACTGTTGGAGGTGTCGGAAGAAAATAAGCCGCCTAGGAGCTTTCAACGAAAACTCTGCCAAAATGATGTATTAAATGATGTATAGACCTTTATAAGGTCCGCGATGGCATGTGTCTATCTCTTAAGGATGAAACACTATATCCATTTTAATACTTTAAAACTAAAATACTTTAAAAAATTACGATAATTTTAAATCTATTAAGTATTTACACAAATACGGTAATAATCCTTACGCTTTAAGCATTTCTGCTTTCATGCACATTATTTGAATCTTTTACACCATATAATTTAAATGAATACCAATACTTAGGAGTGAAAGCAAAATAAAAAATCGGACGCGAGACAAAATTCAAGCGCACTGTTTTGCCGACAGTTTAGCTAATACTAGCGGAGCTCGCGCAAAATCTAGTAATATTAAAAAATAAAAACTACTTCCTAAACACTAAAAAGTAAAAATTACCTGCACTGGGGTTTTTAATTTTTATTTATTATAGAAACCTAATCAGTAGTAAGTAGTTATATACGGTACTTTTAACAAAAGATCAACTTTTAAAATTTTTGTCTGTCTGTTTGTTCCGGCTAATCACTGAAACGGCTGGACCGATTTTGGCGGGTCTTTCTCTTGCAGACAGCTAATGTTATAAGGAATAACTTACGCTACTTTTATTTTATTAGAATACTTATTATAAGAACCGCTTACGCCCAGCGAAGCGGGCGGTTTGCTAGTTTCATCCAAATCTGTCGCGCTGCGGTCACAGACAGATAAGCCAGACAAAAATTGTATATATACTGTATATTCGGCCTCTGTATCAATAATAATAACAATCGATATTATAAAAATTTTCCAAAAAATATTTAATGTACATTATATATATTCGTCAAAGTCGAATAGAATTTTATTATACACGTCTATAGATGCTCGAGTTGTTTCACAGATACAGGTACGGAACGAGGTTCTGCGCACATCTCGATTTAGCAGTGAATGTACCTACAGATAGTTTGTGACTTAGTTGTAGTATAGTCTAAATATAAAAGTAATATAAAACTTCTATCAATTTTTATTTAACGTTTTACAAATATATGCAAATATATGCAGCAAGCGTAAAATAACATTTCAAATGTGTAGAACTTTAGGTTAATCTTGTAGGTCAAACTAATTTAGATGTTGTTCGAGATAGATGACCCAAAAAGCTTTGTGCTTTATGAATTCAGTACAATTTATTACACGTTTTCCTGTTAAATAAACACTAAAGTCCTTTTGATATTGGCTGTGATACAAATATATGAAATAAATGATGTCGACGAAGCTATTGGTGGGCTCTGTGTCGCCACTCCTCCGGCCTCCGACCTCCAGCGGTCTCGTAATACCATACGATATTATTTAAAAACGATTAATTTTTTTCTACTGTCTGGGTCAAAGCGGACTTACTTGTAAAGATGTGTCAAATACTTGTTAGTAGATCGTCTACGATGTACGACGTATCTGTAAATGTTTTTTTATATTTTTTAAGAAAATTTAGAAACAAAAAACATTATAAGATTTCTATAATTTATTAGTTTGTTTTTTTTTAAATTTAATTCATATTTTATACAGCTTTTAATTTGACTAAAGTGATTGTCAGCTGGAAAGAGCCGTTGTTATTATATCCGTTTCATGAAGATGTTAGGTTCTAACTTCTAATATTATCATATTGCATCATAAATCCCCTTTAGCCTTTGGTGTCTGTATTGCATTTACCTAAAAATATATTATCTAAAATAAATTACCATCGCTACGAAGCATAGCTGAATTATATTAACTATTAAGTTTAATATATACCTAAGAAATGAAATTGAAAACAAACTTCATGAAGATATAAAGGTTTGTAATTCAAGCTGGTTTCAGGCGCCTGGACGCTTCCACGTGATAAGCCATTTTGTCAAATATTCCGGGAAGAGCGCGGCGGCGCGGCGACGACGCGGCGTGAGGCGCCAGCGATGATTACTTATTTAAATAGATTGATCTTATCTGGACATTTGCATATATTTGGCGCTCGCATTTCGATAAAGTGTATCCAAAATAAATCAAGCTGCGATAGATTAAGATATGTTTCGGTTAAGCAAAAATTTTATATCACAAATGCCAAAACGTCAAACGTGTAAAAATGTAGGGCCAATTTTTCAAACTTCTATTTTGATAGAGTTACTGTTTTCAATATTTCTTTAAACGTACAAAATCAGAGGAAAATTTTAAGTAATTTATTAGGACGACTTGGATTTTACGACGTAATAATAATATTCACCTCACTTGACACTTGCTCCGCGACGCGCCCTCGGCAATCCCTGCCCTTAGATTTTTGAACACGTTCCCCTACTACTTTGACAAGCATCATATTTATCATCATATCGGTTTTTATAAATTTATTTACTAAATAAATCGTATAGAAATCCTACATAAAATATTAAAGCAGTAGGTACCCCTAAACTGTAAATTATAATTTTAAAAAACTTCTTATCTCCATCTGCGAATAGCCTACGTCATAGATTTAAGGCGTCATATAAATAGAGACGAGGGGAAATGTTTTTTTAAAGTAATTCTCAGTAATTTTTATCATTTTAAGCTTCCCAGGGTTTCATATCTAAACGGAGCGGCCGCTGCAGGTTGACCATAATCTAATGAACATAAGTAATGTTATAATATCTGAAATAATTTATATAAAGATAAGTGACCTAATTTCAACATATAATATAAAAAAATAATTAAAAGTGTCTCTGACAAATCATCAACTAAAGAGTTTATTTTGGGTTATAGAATTATTGTTTTTTTTTAAATTATCTATCCCTACTGTAGTACTTCTTCACTAATTCTACTTAAGCAAAAAAAAACCTATCATAATATTACTAAAACCCCAAAATATGCGGAACTTTCATCGTCGAGCGTCTAACTTCGCGCACTTCCAACAGTTTTTTTTTATATTTACCGGACTTCACTTATCTTAGAATGATTTGACGTCATAATATTTTATTTGTATTTGTTGACAAATAGGTACTTGGTCAATACGAGTATTATTAGGTATAAAAAATAATTACCAGTAATATATGTTGTATATTTGTAGAGTCGATAGACACCCGTTGTTCATAGACAAATATCTTTTGCGGATATTTTTTTAAGATAAAAAAAATAACATCTATAAAAAATAAAAATTACAGTGTTTACTTTTGCTTGTCTTAGCAACCGAGTGAAGATTGAACTAGCGCTTTTACATGCAGATTACTTTTTGGACTGAAAGTCAACCTATATAAACGACACGTTTGGCTCAGTTGGTAGTGACCCTACTTTCTGCGCCAGCGGTCGCGCGTTCGAGTCCCGCTGGGGGCATTCATTTGTTGAGCACGAATGTTTGTACTCTAGTCATGGGTGTAAATATTTATAATATGTACGTATATAAAATTTATATGTGTAGTATATCAACTATCTGGTATCCGTAACACAAGCACGTAACGTAGCTTACCACGGAATTAGATAGCGCTATTGTAATAATGTCCCAACATAAATAGGTACCCAACGAGTTATCTAAAGATTTCTAATTGTAAGATATATAATTGTTTAAGAATTGCGAAAAAAACGAAAAAAATAGTTTTAGAAAGAAAGCAATAGTGGATAGTTGGTAGGGGTGTCCCAGCGGGCGAGCATTAGCAAGTCAATGGCGCGGGATCTGGTAGCTTCTCATAAACCGCGCCGTCCGCACGCCTCTGACGACGCCTGACTTCATACTCTATCAAGCTTACCGCGCTTACGTGTTAATTAATATAGAAATGCAAATGTTTAATAATGTTAAGTTAATTTATAACTGCCTAAAACACTTATGAACTTTATTTCTTATTAATACCTAATATTGTTTACTCTATAAAATATCGACTGCCTCAGCGGCCAACATACATGTAGCCGCAGATTTGAAAGTACTGGGTTCGAACCACAAATTGCGCCAAGTATAGCTAATGAATTTTCTGTTAGGATATACTTAACAGCAGTTTAAAGTTGGAAAGTTGGTGGTATCTGATTTTGTCAAAGTTTCATCGCGCCAGACTTTAAGAGCAAAATTTCGAAAGAATTTCTAGGAACAGAGAGTGCACTTAATTGTACATGTAATTGTGAATTATTATTCCAGTGGCCTATTATTGTTTGACCCAAATAGTCAAAATTTTAAAGCTTATAAGTTTTTTTATAATTAAAAACTTCAGACTTTCAATTAATTTAATATAAAATAGCAGATCCTAATCGTACACAGTAATGTGACTATTTAGATAGAGTCGAGTATAGGGCGGACCGATCGGTACAGACGATGTGCGCACGCGCACCGTGAGAACAGGCTTTCACATTCTCGCTCGCTGATTCACGCGGAATGCGGACCCACCGCTCTGCTTTTTTTTCAGGATTATTTCTGGTGCAATCATTACATATTTGAATATAACAAATGATGTATTAACTATTAACTGCAGAACTACGTAGGAGTAACATTGTTTACTTATAAAGTTTAATTTTATTATGAAAATCTATCTGTGTTATATCATGAACAACATAAAATCCAATCAATATCCGGATTCCTATTTATTCTTCACAATTTGTTTTTATTAAAATTTAATAACGGCTATTATTCAAACAGTGTGGGCTTACTCAGGGTCCCAGAGAAAAAATACACACGGCTGTGTATTTCTGTTACGTTTTCAATGCTGTGTTAATATATGCACATGACTAAAGATTTAGTTCTATTATATCTATACAGTACCTAAGCTAATTTGCTGCATCACCATCATACCTGCAACACACGCGTGACGCGAGCTGGGTCTATAGTTGAAAGTTAGCATGCTATTTAATTTTATTGTAATGTATCTAAATGATCGACGGTCGCGAACATCCTAACTCTGTCGTGGTGGTCTAGTGTCCCGAGTTAGAGCCCCGGATCGGGGCAAGTTTAGACTCCTGCACATTTAGGTAGTGATGTTGTTTACCGTGGCCTTACAAAGTCAGGAGATCGCCTCCAGGCTATTTCAACCTATAGAATTATTGTTCATTTCAATTTAATTAAAAAAAAACAGACTAAGACAAAAAAATATAAGTATGTTAGTCCCGCTGAGTTTCTTTCGCCAGTTCTTCTCAGGTTAGCGGCTTCTTCTTTCCGAACTGGTAGTAGACTCATGACGTTCAGTAAAAAAATGTAATAATTTCATGCTGAATAAAATATTTTGAATTTGAATTAAGGAATGAACTATATACACACATTTTTGTCAATTTTTAATAAAAAATAATAATTTAATAGATATTCAACACATCTATAATTATTAATCATACATAATCTACAACTTCAACACTTCTCCAAAGTCCAAACACCCACCGCCAACCAAAAAATCACACCATTTGTTTGCACTATTAAAAATGTTGTTGCAAAAATTCATTTTTACTTTTTATCCTAAGTTCAGGCGACCTTGAGTTATGTAACTGGAGAGCCTCGAGTGGTGGCATGGGCGGAGCGAGACGCGGCACTCCTCCCGCCCCGCCCTGCTGCCTTCTTTTGCGGGCTGCGTGGTACAAGTCACGAGCGTATAGCTTCTGACATAAATAATATTATATTAAGTTTAGATGTCTCTGTACTTCAAATCTATCTATAAAATAACATTACAATGTACCTAAATAACATAGAAGTAGTTGTTAAATTTTCATACTATCTGCTGGTTTTTATGGGTTTTTGCTGCACGGTAGGTAACAACACGAATAATAGTTTAAATTGTAATATTCGATATCGATATATAACATAAACATTTACCTTCTCATATTATGGAGATAAATCTGAATTGGACAATATATTTTTTTATGTATTATCGTTATAAACAATTCATACGAAATGATTATAGCGGATATTTAATTAGGTTAATTAATTGTCCTGATAGGAAGTGAAGTTATCGCGTGATTACGAGGAAATCGGCATTTACGAATTATTTAGAATTCAAGACTTTCGATATCTCTATCTATAATATCTACTAAGATAAAATAATGTTGGTACCTGTGTCATCATAGCTCATGAAGCCCATTTACTGTATTTTCTTAGATTTACTGCGAATATTTGATATTAAGTATATCATGTCGGATAATGGGCTGATCTTGAGCCTGGGCTTAAGTTTTTGTTTTTGCTTATCGTATTTAAACGTAAATTTATTCATAATTATTGTAAAACAGGGGCACTGTATGGGCACCGAGTCAAAGTCAAAGTCAAAAGTCAAAATATACTTTATTCAAATAGACTTTTACAAGCACTTTTGAATCGTCACTTTTACATTATTATACGAATTTAAATCAAGTGTCAGTCTGTAAGTCTGGGACTTGGGAGTAAACTACCACCGACTCGGAAAGCTGTTCTGCCGAGAAGAGCCGGCGAGAAACTCAGCAGTTGCTCTTTTCAAAAAAATATTTGATTACAATATTTATTGCATTACAATATTTATCTATTTATCCTACGTGAGACACAACAAGACATTAATCCCACACATTTACATCTTCTAAGTATTCCGTGATGGTGTAATAAGCTTTATTCAATAATGTATTTTTAATTTTAGATTTAAATTGTTTTAAAGGCAAGCTCAATATGGACTGTGGAATTTTATTATACATGCGTACACCTTGCCCCATAAACGATCTATTTACTTTTTGAAGGCGAATACTGGGTGTTATAAGTTTATCCTTATTTCTAGTATTTATACCGTGTTTGTCGCTGTGTTTTGAGTAGCAATTAATATTTTGTCGCACAAATATAATGTTACAATATATATATTGCGAAGCAACCGTAAGTATACCAATTTCTTTAAAAAGTTCGCGGAGAGTATCCCGAGCGCCAATGTTATAAATGGCCCGAATGGCCCTTTTTTGAATTATAAATATGGATTTAATATCCGCTGCATTACCCCACAACAAAATGCCATACGACAAAATGCTATGGAAGTAGCTAAAGTAAACAAGTCTGGCAGTGTCAACGTCTGTCAGCTGCCTGACTCTTCTGACAGCGAAAACAGCGGAGCTTAGTCTACTCGCAAGAGACGAGAGATGGGGACCCCATTGCAAACCCGAATCTAATGTCAATCCCAAGAAAACCGTGGAGTCTACCGTATTTAATATGTCGTTATTAAGATACAAGTTGAAATTTTGCCTTTTTACATTAGGTAATAAAAACTGAATATATTTTGTCTTCTTGGCATTTAAAGCCAGATTATTAATGTTAAACCAATGAAGTATATGCGATAATGCACTATTCACTTCGTCGTAATTATTTGACTTTCTATCAACTTTAAAAATTAAGGACGTATCATCCGCAAAGAGTACAATATCACAAAACTTGTCGGCATAAAATGGGAGATCATTAATATAAACTAAGAACAAAAATGGACCCAAGATAGATCCCTGTGGAACACCCATCTTAATAGGAGATCCAAAAGAATTAACATTATTTACCGCGACCTTCTGAACCCTACCACTAAGATACGATGCAATGAGATCAAGGGCAATACCACGAACTCCGTAATGAGCAAATTTAAGCAGAAGAGTTTCATGCTCTACACAATCAAAAGCTTTAGATAAGTCACAGAAAACACCAATTGCATTCTGTGATTTTTCCCAAGCGTCATAAATATGTCTAAGAAGTGCTATCCCCGCATCAGCTGTAGACCTACCTTTAGTGAACCCATACTGTTCACTATGGAAAATATTATTTATGTTAAAATGGTTCAATAGTTGACTTAACATAAGTTTCTCAAAGATTTTACTCATACATGGCAATATAGAAATAGGTCTATAGTTGCCAGGATCATTTTTAACGCCATTTTTAAAAAGAGGTATTACTTTACTAATTTTCATGAGATCAGGGAATATACCAGTGTCTATGCATTTATTGAATATAAGAGCTAAATAAGGTGCAATGTTTGTTATTATTGTATTAAGTAATTTAACAGACATGCCCCACAAATCACCAGTTTTCTTTACATTAAGAGTTTTAAAGATTTTAATTATCTCATGTGCATCTACATATAAAAATTTAAATTGGTGATTACAGTGCCTTGTATGATTTCGCAAGAATTTGACTGCCTCTATAGGGGAAGATCTTAGAGAAGATATGACCACTTCTGGGATTTTCGAAAAATAACTCTCAAATGTATTTGCGACATCTTCATCGGAACTTACTGTAACATTATCAATTAAAAGTTGGACAGGTTCGCTGGCGGGCTTTGATCTTCCAGCCGTACGAGTAATCACGTCCCAAGTTGCTTTAATTTTATTATCAGAATTTAAGATTTTATTTCTAATGTGAATAGACTTAGCTTGGAGACAAACATTTTTAAAAATTTTAGAATAAGTTCTTACCCGGCTATGGAAAATTGGGTCTAGATTCCACTGCTTCATACTATATAATTCGTACAACTTATCTCTACTTCTGTATATGCCGACTGTCGCCCAGTCGCTAAATTTCATTTTAGTGTTCTTTATTACAGTACGTTCTTTAAATACGTTATTGAATGATTCCAAGAGTATATTGAATACTTTATTGTAGTAAGAATTGGGACTATCAACAGACATGTCCATATTAAGTAATTGCTGTGTGACTGTCTGTTTAAAAGAAATAATCTTATTTGAGTTGACCGGTCTACATTTGATTTTTTGTCTAATATTAACACTATTATTACTTATAGAAATTTTTTGACCAAAGTGATCTGAACTTAAGTTTTTAATGATAAATTTATCAAGCACTTCTCCATGATAAAACACATTATCTATACATGTGGAAGAAACGTTAGTAACACGAGTTGGTTCGCAAAAAACATTAAATAAATGGTACGATCTAAACAAATTTAAAAGGCGATTACTGAGAAGCGTTACTTGAAGTATGTCTACATTAAAATCGCCGCACACAACTACTGATTTTTTGCTAGTACAAAGATTTCTAAGGACATCGTCCATCTTATTTTCGAATATGTCAAAATCACCCGAAGGGGGCCGGTACACGCATAATATAACATACTGTTGAGTCTCAACGCAGGATAGTTCTATAGAACGCTCGATAGAGAGTGCCACAGTAAAATAAGCTTTTTTAATTCAAATACCTCGTCCCTCAATACTTTGAATCTATCGATACTTTGAAACATTGAAAAAGATCGTTTAATTAAGAATGATTTAATCCCTTCTAACTCGAGCCCCCGCGGCTTCCGAGAAGCGTCGCGGCGCGGCGCGGCAGCGCGGCGGCTGCGCGCGTCGGACGGCGGGTAATTTATGATAACCGCAAATTGCGCCTCCATTAGCGAGGCCAGCTCGGTCCGTTCTCAAATATACTTTAACAGCATTCAATTAATTGCTATACTTATCAAATTTAGATAATAGGTTTTTTTCTGTAACGACCTTTTGTGTTTTTTTACAAAATGAAACCAGGCATTCATATTTAACTTATCTAAAGTCGCAGAAAATAATAACTGCTCCCTACGTGTTCCTCGTTTTAACGTATAAAAAATATTTATATCTCCGGTTTAAAAGAGGCCTACCGCAGTTCGCTGTAGGTACTCGTGTCATGTAGGTACCACCTTGCCTCGCCTATCCTTCATGATAGAGTTGGTCGAAAATGAAGTACACTTAAAGAACTTAGCTATCAGATAAAATGATACTTATTCAAAAAAACATAAATAATGGCAATTTTATATATACGTAGGTAAAGTTCGAAAACTATGAAAGAAATGACTCAAAATTTGAATAAGTATTCCATTAGCATTTTTGGTACGTTTTGGACGTAGGGATGAAATTAGAAAATCAAAGGCGTCTTTAGCAAGGCAAGGACTCGAAAGCCTAGATCGAATAACTAACGAAAAAATAGTACAATGATTCTGAAGAATTGTCATACTACGAATATCTACTAAGTATACGATTGGGAATCCCCGCTATCAGCGCATTCGTTAAGATAAGCCAGGAGTCGGGATCGCCATGCATTATGCATGCGGCAAAGCGGGACCTCTGTTTATTAAAACTTTCCAAACCTTACACATGAACCCCACTGACTTAATGTTAAATTAAGTTAATCTTATATTATCTGTTTCTTCGGGAATTATTTTGGGGATTCCAAATATCCATTCCATAATGTCATTTTAATATGGTGTTGTCTATATGTCTCAATTGAAGGGTACAGGGGCAAAACAACGTTTTCAACTTTTTTAATTTTATGTGACATTCCTTGTTTTGTCCCTATAGCCTTCAATTCTTCTTATAGCTCCACACATGATAGAGTGATAACAAAATATTATTCAATAATGATTAAAAAAAAATATTAGTGACATTGCCTTCGGAGGTCTGCAAAATTGGTACCTGCAGCTATTTTCTAGATTTCAATTGTTACCGGGGCATGAATACATACAATATACTCATCGGGGCCAATTAACTTTTAACAATCGATTTCTATAATAGAAAACTAAAAATATATAAATTATAATACTAATACTCGTATTTTCTAACCACACGTCTCGGTTTGTTGGTCATTAAATTTTTACAGTTATTTTGAATGATAGGAATTTTAAAACCTTTTAATGAAATCATATCTTTTAATGGAATTATCGCTGGGCGGTAGAAGTAAAAAGTGGTATCCACATTAGCTCCGCGAATAATTATGGTTTAAAAATACAATTAAGACTATTTAAGTGATCATAATTGGACCTGGATTATTGATACGACCTAATAATGAAGTGCGTCAGTTAAATCAATAAATATAATAAAAAATAAAGAACTTTCGTCTTGTGAACTTTTTACTACGAGTATGTCAGTTATAAGTTAAATCACAACTGAATTAAAAACAACTTATGTGAAAAGTGTTGATATCATTTATATAAATAACATTAAATAATAGTGTGCAAAGTGACAGTGTATTAAAAATAATAATATATAAATCTAATTCAACATTCCTGCCAATATGTCTCTGAACTTAAAAGCTAAAGCGCTAATTAAGACGTCTTGTCATCGGTAGTGTTGGACTTGCGGTGTATAATAGCTCTGGCACGCGAAGCACCCGAGTTCGAATCCAAGTCGACTTTGTAAGATTTTTATTTATTTTCTACGAGCATAATCTAAGATATATTCACAGAAATAAGTTTTAAAAAGTCTGATCCTATCCATAATGTCGAAAAATAAGTTTGAATGTTGCCTACGGTTACCTAACTCTAAAGAAGTTGTTAAATGTCAAAACTGCAAGAAAAAATATCACTACGCATGTGTCAGTACCACAACAATTCCGTACAATGAATTGACGAGCGAATACAAAAACTGTTGGCTCTGCCCCCCTTGCTCTAGACCAAGATCCGACAACACGACCACGCCCATCAGAAATATCCAATCTTACAATAGTGTACCAAAGCCAGTGGACGAAACTCAAGACAACGGTCTCTTATCTGTTAGATGTGAGGAAGTAGGAACATTGCGTGATACAATGGATAGCGAATCTCTATCGGAAATAAGAAGCATTATCAGACATGAGTTAGTATCTATTCTTGATAATTTTAAAGCAAATATTATTGAGCAAATTGATTCTAAAATAAAGATAGTACTCGACAATATGTCTTCCATTAATACATCAATTAGTTTTTTAGAACAGAAATTTGAGGATGTCAAGCTCGAAATGACTAACAAAATAGAAAAAATTCAAAACCTGGAACAAGAAAACAAAACATTGCGCTCTTCGGTAACAGATCTACAGTCAAGACTCTCGTTACTTGAACAACAGTCTCGTGCATGTAACGTTGAAATTCAATGCATTCCCGAATTTAAAAACGAGAACCTAATAACAGTAGTTAAACAGATAGCTTCCACTGTAAAGTGCAATATCACTGACCATGATATACAAAATTGTACGAGGATTATGAAACTAAATAAGGATAGTTTACGCCCCCGGACTGCCTTAGTCAAATTTACTACACCAAGGATAAGAGATACCTTTCTAGCAGCAGTCTTATCTTTTAACAAGAAAGCAGCCAGCAATAGAGACAAATTAAATACAAGTCATCTTGGTATTAGTGGAGATATAAAACCAATCTACGTATGCGAGCATCTTTCCCCTGCTATTAAAACATTGCATGCTGAGGCGAGGATAAAATGTAAAAAAATTGGCTATCGATATGTCTGGGTTAAAAATGGTCGAGTTTTTGTACGAAAATCAGATAACTCTGAATATATTTATGTTAAAAATGCAGATTTACTCACTTCTCTGCAATAGTGTTAATCTTCTTCTCTGTTGTAATTTGCAAGTTTTAGATGATATTTATAAAATTCTCTATGTTCTCAGGTTATTATCAAAATGTAAGAGGCTTAAATACAAGCATGCAGGATGTACGTCTAAATATTCTAAAAAATAACTATGACTTTATTTTATTAACTGAAACCTGGCTTAATGGCAGTGTATATGATTCTGAGGTCCTTGATGATAGATACGTCATTTTTAGGCGTGATCGAGAAACATGTCCACTATCTTCCCATAAAAAGACAGGTGGTGGTGTCCTCATTGGCATTTCTAAGAATTTGATTTCGCGTCGTCGCTTAGACTGGGAAAGTGACTGTGAGGATCTTTGGGTATCCGTCGAACTAAAATCAGGTCAAAACTTCAAAACGTTAAACTTATGTTTAGTTTACATACCTCCTCCGGTCGACAGTAGTATACTTGAAACATTTGTCGGGAAAGTCAACAAAGTCTTCACTATCAGTCAGAGTGATAATTGTGCCACAATAATATTTGGAGATTTTAATCTACCTGGTATTTCCTGGTCTAGTCCCATTATTCAAAGCGGCTTCGACACTACTTGTGATATTTCAAACGCTAACTATAACTGTTCGCTTAACAACATCTTAATAGATTTCATAAATTTTCATGCCTTATACCAGTTTAATGGAATCAAAAATATTAAAGGAAACGTACTTGATCTAGCACTAAGTAATAGTAAAATAATAAATATTCGCGAATGTCAATCGCCAATACGCAGTGTGGATTCATATCACCCTCCTCTAGACATATCTGTTGACGTAACAATTAATAATTTCACTGAACGTAATACATCAAAAAGTGCCTATAATTACTTCAAAGCAGATTATGAAAATATAACAGAGTCCCTGGATAAAGTGAATTGGCTTGATGAATTTAAACACTGTCTTGATAATGTAAATGAAATGGTCAGCAGGTTTTATAATATACTTTATGAAGTAATCCGTAAATATGTTCCGAAAACTCAAAAGAGGTGTAGGTCATATCCCGTATGGTTTTCACAAAATCTCATCCGCATTCTTAAGAAAAAACATAAATGCCACGTTAAAATTAAAAAATTTAATAATCCCTTAGACAAACTAGAATTTCAGTACTTAAGAAAAGATTGTGATAAGCTCATAAATAAATGCTATAATGATTATATTAAATTAATAGAAAGTGCAATCTCAACTAATCCTAAATATTTTTGGACATATATAAAAAATATCCGCAAGAAAAATAGTTCATATCCGTCATCAATGTTTCTGGGTAACGTTAGGGCAGACTGTAGGCAAGATATCTCAGATCTGTTTGCATGTCATTTTTCATCGGTGTATGAGCCGGATGATGGTAAAATAGATTGCAAAGTTCCGAAGTTGCATTCATTTTCGGGAAACATCTTCCTCTCGCAAGGCGATATAGAAAAAAAGTTAAAGAAAATTGACACTACTAAGGGTGCAGGCCCGGACAATATCCATCCAATTTTTATATCTCGCTGTGCAACGAACTTATCATTTCCTTTATTTTTAATTTATAATTCATCTTTGAGGACAGGAGTATTCCCAACAAAATGGAAGGAAGCACGAATAGTCCCTGTGTTAAAAGGTGAAAATCCCAACTCCATCGAAAACTATCGCCCCATCTCGATTCTTTCGATTATGTCGAGGGTCTTTGAGGGTTTAGTGTATCATTACTTATATAACCTAGTAAAATCAAATCTTTCTGAAAGTCAGCATGGATTTATCGCGGGAAGATCTTCTAATACTAATCTCATAACTTATATTGATGAGGTTATGGGTGTAGTTGACGAGGGTGGCCAAGTCGATGCAATTTACACTGACTTCTCAAAGGCTTTCGACAAAGTAAATCATTCAATTCTGATTATGCAGCTCAAATCTTATGGTGTCACCGGTTCATTATTGAACTGGTGCGATTCTTATCTGCGTTTAAGGACATCCTCGGTAGTTATTGATGGACATAAATCTACTCCATTTTGCGTGCACTCTGGAGTGCCTCAAGGGTCTATTCTGGGTCCCATCTTTTTCAATATATTTATTAATGATATAGCCTCAATTTTTAAATATTCCAAAGTTTTTATGTATGCAGATGATTTGAAATTAATACGTAGAATCCAAACGCATGATGATGTTACACTTTTGCAAAAAGATCTTGATCAGCTAAGTGACTGGTGTAATACCCATAAAATGCATTTGAACGCAAAAAAATGTTACCTTATTCAGTTCACTCGTAAAAAGAATAAGATAAGTAGTAAATACAAAATATTGAACGTGGATGTCGGCAAAGTGGACGTTGTCCGGGATCTGGGAGTACTGTTGGATTCTAAATTGCAGTTTACTGCCAACATTCAACACATCACTAAAGCCGCTCTCAAATCCCTAGGGTTTGTCCTTAGGCATGCAAAAGAATTTAATAATGTCTCTACAATCATAGCACTGTATAACTGTTTCGTTAGAAGTAAATTAGAGTATTGTAGTGTAGTCTGGTCACCACAATACAATATACACATAGATAGGATTGAGCGAATACAAAAAAAAATGATAAAATATTTAGTGTATCGTTTTGGAGTTCCACGAATGTATTCAGGATATCAGAACAAATTAAAATATTTCCAATTGCTGTCATTACATTCGCGTCGTAATGTACTAGATATGTTATTCTTCTACAAATTATTAAATAACCTAATGGATTGTCCACAGCTGCTTTCCTCAGTGAACTTTAATGTACCCTTAAGAATTGCGAGAAAACGATGTCCTTTATTTCACACTAAAAAACATAAAACTAATTTAGGAAAAAATGCGCCACTAAATAGACTACCTAGAGCTTACCATGACCTGTGCTTGAAAATTGATGATTTAGACATCTTGCATGACAGCCTCAAGAGTTTTAAAACTAAGATAATACAGTCTTATGATGAATGAAAATAATTTTATGACACCATGTAAATTTTATCAATTATTATTAATCTACATTATTTTTAACATTATTCTACTTAAGTATTTAAATCTAATCTGGACGTGACATTGTAATTGTTATTATTATTATTATTACTATTTTTTATTTGAATTATAAATTGTTTAAAATATCTTTATGTATATTATGTGACATTTTATTTGGAAAATAATAATTATAATTGTTGTTTTCTTTTTATTAATTTAAGTTTATAGTTTACTCCATATGATCACTTACAAATCTTAATAATAATTATCATGCTGTATTTACCTATAATTAAAAGTGCAATTAACATGTTAAGTGTAGTGCCTAGATAATATTTTGTGTTAATCATTGTAACTTTTGTTGGTAAGTCAATAAATAAATAAATAAATAAATAAATAAATAAATAAATATAAATTTATTGACGAAGTTAAAATACATTTGGAAATAAGCTCGCGCCGCCCGCCGCGTCGGGGACAGCTAAGGTAATAAAACTGAGAACACCGCACTGGTTCGCTAAGCCGCGCCTGCTGAGACAGAGCCTGAGCCTGCGTCCGTCGCATTAGAACTTCACCCTACGATTCTTCCCTTTTCATTGGACTTAACATTTTTATCCAATTATTACGATATATATATTTTAATATAAAATTTTAAATTTAATCATCTTAATAACTAGCGGTGCCCGCGGCTTTGCTCGCGCTAAGAGTGAATAAAATAAACATTTTTGCTTATATACTGTTACTTATAATGTACCAAGGACTGATTCCCCATTTAAAGTTCTGGCCCTCTTTTCTGAAAACTACTGTGTAGCATCCTGCCGTGCCGCCACTGCTGCGCTTTCTAAAACTTATTTCCTATTTTTAACCAATTTTGCTACTATGTGTATCATAATTTCTTTGTGTGTTTTTCGTTAATGATAAACTGATGTACGTGGTTCATTGTTATGGACTTATGGTAAAAATTACTGTTAAATATTTCTCCTACGCAAATTGTGCCACCCCCGTTAACCCCCATAGGGGTTGATTTTCAAAAAACGCTTAGATATGTATCTCATAATTTGTATTGCAGAGCATTATTTCAGTTTCACGCAAAATATTTCAATAGAATTAAATTTCCCATACAAACTTAGCCACCCCCTTTAACCCCCAATGGGGGTGAATTTCGAAAATACCTGAAATACGTGTTTCATCATTTGTACTAAAAAGCATTAATTCAAAGTTTCATGCAAAAATGTGCAATAAAAATATTTTTCTCATACAAACTTTGCCACCCCTTTTAACCCTTTTAGGGGTTGAATTTCCAAAAAATAATATGCCTATTTCCTTCTCATGAATGCAAACTATCTACATACCAAATTTCAGCAAAATCGGTTGGGTGGTTTAGGCGTGAAAAGGTAACAGACAGACAGACAGACAGACAGACAGACAGAGTTACTTTCGCATTTATAATATTAGTATGGATTAGTATGGATTTAAATAACAAAATAAATATCATAACCATATATTATGATTTAAAACAATATTATTTTTGAGGTATTCCTCCACTCTACTTTACCTATTCTCTTCTCTACATGAGAAAAAATGTTTTTTTTTAAACTTTTACGATCACTGAATGATGGTAGAGTTTATTTTATACTAGCAGTACCCGCGGCTTCGCCCTTCGCTACAGAACTTCACTCGATCACTCGCTAGGTTAATCTGTAGATTGCCTGAAAATTTTTCCAAAATTACTCCAGCTATTTCAGAACCCATATAATATGTGCACGCCCCTTGTTCCCTTTCTTGGAACCCCCTCCCTCTCCCAATTGCCCGCTGTGCTGCGCTTTATTTTTCTATTAGTATTTTGTTTAGATTGACATTTTCATAGTCGTATTATCTTTTGAATGGAGTGTCCGATTTGTATAATTCTTAAAGTTATTTCTAGTTATTTTCAGACATTCATACGAAATAATGTTGGTTGTGTGGTGGTGGAAAAACACTAAGACCACCATAATCCGTCCCAGTCGCAAATTCTTTCTTAGCGAACATCTACTAACTTTAAGAGTTGAGTTTCGGAAGAGTTCGATAACAAACACTGTGACACGAGATTTTTATATATTAAGATTATGTAGTTTCACACTACCTACTCAGAAGAAATCATCGAAATTAATATTTATGTTTACTCATATGACCGCTAGGACCCCAGGGGTGTTTGATTGTAAACGTCTTACGTTTAATCCAAGGGGGACGGGACCGGGCGAGAAAGGGCGAGGTTCAGCCGCTTCCGCCACTCGTCAGCTTCCGGTCCCGCATCCGGACGCACCGGCTTGTTACTTCGCTGCCGGAAAACATTTATATAAGATAGAAAGTAAAAAGATTTTCGCGAAAATAAAAACAAAAAAGCAGCAACTATAATACGTATTTAAGTACAAAAATATTCTATATTTTTAATTTTTCATGGTATTTTAAAGATAAAAACCTAAAATGTCACACTGTTTTATCGTCCAATAAGTGAAATGAAGAATAGTACGTCCTACAACTATACCTAAACGTACGAGATGGCACTGTAGTTCATTTGGTACAGTTTTACAAAATGTTAAATAAATAATTTAAATTATAAGAAAAATGTGGTAAAAGTGTAGCATAGTGATGTTGTGGCTGGCGACCGAGCACCGACGGTTCCAACAGCTGTATCACGGTGAGTCATCGTCATTTGAAGTAGTTTGGGTTTATTTTGAAGTACCCTGTTTAACTGATGTAGAACTAATAGATACCCAAATAAATCCTTTCAGAAGAAAATAGGTAAAGAAAATTTCTTCCTACATCAGACTTTTTAATGGTTTTTGTATACTACGTGTATGTTCTAATATTTTTAGCATTGCAGACAAAATATTATTCTATTAACATTTTATTAAATTTACGAGTAAGTAGATACTCGTACTACGATAACTGAATTTGATCTACAATGTAGGTAACGAGTACGTAAATTGTCAATATTTCTTTAGAATGTAGTATGAACGACAACAAACTCCTACTTTACGGAAGTATTCGTAGTAAAAATAGAAATTAATTTTATTAAAGACCACACCACTTGAAACACAACGCGACGGCCAGACTCTCTCTCTCTCAAATTAGTCACGTTGTCGTTGTAGTAAAGTATGTTGACAAGATATTCTCTACAACAAATGAATGATGTTTTCTTTTGTTCTTAGAGAATAGTAACATTTTCTACCTCTCACTAAATAACTTCTGATTATGTATTACCACTGTGAAGTGCTATTATTTCTATTACTGAACAAAAACTCATAGATTTGGATCTAACGGGATGCGTAACTCAATTTTTTTGATAAGATTCTAACGCGCATAAATGCGACAATAGAGTCATATTTTAGAGAAATTTAGTTTCCTGGATTATCCAGTAAGTTATATTTGTTATAGTATACGTGAAAACACCCCTTATAAGATATATGGGCACTAAAAGTCGGTTAAAATAATACACCTAGAGATAATTTTAATCCCAAACGACATTTAACAATGGCCATTAAATTCTTTCCAATGAAATCGAAAAATTTTGTAGTTACGTAAACTTTCACTTACATAGCGCTACTGCATAAATATTTTAAGTCTAACAAAATATTTTATGTACCTAAAAGCTTTACCATTATAGACGGAGATTCGATCGGTCGATCGATCACTAGAATCGATTTGTCGATAGGTTCAAAATGTTGCATTAACAATAGAGAAAGAAATTGTTAAAAATATCAACAAGGATTGTAGGATTTTGTATTTATCCTGCCATAATTTTGTAAATATAACTATTTTTAATTAATTTCGCCTTATTTTCGTAGAACCTTATGCATCCCTAAGCGCGTGTGCGCGCGGCAGCGGCCAGGTGCAGCTGTGGCAGTTCCTGTTGGAGGAGCTGGCGGCGGGAGCGCCGGGCATCTGTTGGGAGGTGAGCTGGTTTCCAACATTACTGACCTGTCTGATCTTAACCTCAGTTTTAAAGATGTGAATCTGTTTGTTATTTATTAACTTTATTTTTCGCTGTAAAATTTCTCCAAATCCCCAAAGATCATAAATAAATTAAATAATAAATTTAATTGGGGCATTTCATGGTGTGTCATGTCTGGTAGTAAATATTGAAATAATATAATTTAATATTGAAAATTTATGTAGGTCTACGGGATCGGGGAAATAAGATCCTTAGTCCCAACCATTTTTTTAATTTCTAAAAAAAATGAAACATTCGTTCAAAATAATAAATAGGGTTCTCCCGGTGACGGCGAGTTCCGCCTGTCCGACCCGGACGAAGTGGCGCGGCGCTGGGGCCGGCGCAAGCAGAAACCCAACATGAACTACGACAAGCTGTCGCGCGCGCTCAGATATTACTACGATAAAAATATTATGACTAAGGTATGGCCTGATATTGTTATGACTTCATTAAATTATAATAACATTATAGATACGAGAGATATACCCAGTACCCATGTCATATTCGATTTTGGGTTACATTGCAGTAAAAAGTAAAAGTCCCTCGAAGACCTCGAAGAGGAATATCCATTAAAATGTATGGATAATGTACCTATTTTTAAACATTTATGTGTGACCACCAGGTCCACGGCAAGCGCTACGCGTACCGCTTCAGCTGGGCGGGGCTGGCGGCGGCGTGCCAGGCGCAGGCGCCCGACGCCCCGCCCTACTGGCACTACCTCACCCCGCGCGCGCCGCCGCCCGCCGTACCCTCCTCCGCCCCCGCACCTGCACCCGACACCCACCACGTGGCACCCAATTGAACTCTAATGAAGATATTGTTGAATAATTCCTCTTTCATCAGCTTCGCTAAGGAAAATATGCTTACGGCATGTTTACATGTGAATCAACTAGTGCTTACTTTTATTATAACATTTACAAATTTACATAGATATATTGTAAAAAATAGAGTAAGGGCTGATTTTCCGAGCTCCAGGTAAAAGTTATTCATACTATAATATATGAATAGGTAACTTTAAAAAAACTAAGAAGTTTAATTGCTTCATTTTTATTCAGTCAGAATTACCTAATAATATTAAGTTAGACAACTTTTATTTAATGAAAAATGATCCTAAATATTATTGTTAAACAAGTCTGTCTTCAAGCTTCGTGAACCTGATCTGCATTTATTATGTTTTCAATTTACAACTTATTTTATTTACCTGACTACTACTTACTTATTTTGTTCCCTCCTGATTACCTACTGGAGGGCATCACTGATTTTCATGATTTTATTCTTTGTTATTACTAAAAATTAAAATGGTATCCAAGCGCCAATTCTCTAAATTCGAATTCTACTAAACTTCGAATAAGTATTTACATACGTTACAATATAGGTACCTGCCTATGTAAGAAGTATTTACGCAGATTAAGCAGATGGTTTTTGTTTTTGTTGTTCTTGTTAAATTAGTTTGAGAAACATAACCCGTCAGTTTATTTCTATCTCGATGTTGAAGGTTTTTTTTAATAAATCGCTCTCGGTCGATATCGACGGCGTCTCTAATTTCTTAAGGTAGGTAATTGTATAAGATAGTTGATATGTTGACTGTTGTTGTGTTTATATAATAGCTGTAAGTTTCAGACAGATAAATAAAGAAAATATTGTTTTCCATTCCCCTATCTTTGTATTGTAATTTTAGAGTTCGTCATATTCGATGAAAGAAATAATATAACCTCTGGGCTACCAGGACATAGATTTGTATTTTGTAAATAGTATATATTATGAGAGTGTCTCCTCGATAATTTTAAAGTACTTACCTAATCTCTTTTTTTTGTTACGATTAAATGTGTTTAAACATTAAACGTATTCTACGTTATACATTGAATATATTATGTTGTTTGATAGTATTAGGTACTAGCTCCTGAAACACAGGTTTCTAGTTCAGGAGCTAGGGCTGTATGAAATTGTACCTATGTATTTTGTTTTTAATAAAGTCCTTTTTTTAATCTATAGATCAAGCAAACAAGCTAAAAATATTTTAATAAATAGTTCCAGAATGTTCCTGAACGATAAAAAGATAGCAAAACTATTTTATTTCGATACTTATATGCTTTTATTTCGATATTTTTTATTCTATGCTATTTCACAAACGTATATTTCTACCTGCTATACCGTTCGATGCATAATAATTTTTAATACATGCTTCTCTTTTTAGGACCTAGTCTTGCATGAAACTAAAAAATAATAAGAATTCCTAATGTTCAAGGGTAACTGCGCTAGATGAGATTTATTTTAAAAATACGTAATAAATTAAAATATTTGATGAAAATATTGTAAAAAACTTCAATTTTTTTTATATTTCTACAATCGATACTATATTTTATTACCTAGTTTATACCTCTACTTAAGTACATGTGTGTCGTATTTCTATAGTATCGATATACCTTTATTTTGTATTATCTAATACATGATACATATCATGTACCTACCTGCCTAGAGTTATCATATTTGTATACGAAGTTTAACAGTTACTTGTTTGTTTTTGTTGTCTCCTCACTTTGTTGAAAATATATGATATTGTTAAATAAAGCATCACAATAAAGTTCCTTACAAATAATGAATGCTTTTTATTCGAAACTCCTCAATATTTAGGTTCAAATTGTAGAGCTATAAATTAGGTTATTATAAGTCCTCAGTATTCACCTATATTTCATTTCGAATTTTCCTATATAGTTTTAACCTTTAATCAAAAATAAGTCATTTAAAGATCTTCGAATATTTTATTTCAATTAGGCAGTTCAGTAATTAAATATTTTTGTCTATAACTTATTCCGGCAACCACAAGCGATTTTTAACGCAGGGGTTTTAGGAAAGAAATAGGTATTTTATACTCTCTCTAAGAGATCAGTGACCTTTTCTACCTAAGATATTAAGCACAGAAGTTTATATTTTGCTGCGAACAAACCATTCAGCTTTTTTCAATGTGGCTAAAGTGTTGCAACTTGCAGCTAACAAGAGTTAAAAGGTTAGTTTTAAAATATTCAAAATATAAGGAAATTTTTAGGCATTACGTGTTATATATGAATATTGAACACAGAACAATAATAGCAATGCTTTATAAAAATACCCAGAGAGTTGCGTTGTCCTTGCGGCGCCGGACGCGCGATAGCGCACCCACGCGCTGCCGATTGCTGAGCTGTAACAGCTTTACCATACTTATTATTTAATAACCAAAAATGTAATTAAATTTACTTAAACTGTTTCTCACTTTCAATGAAAATATTGTGTAGAATACTGTATTTTTTACAGGAATCTAGTTTTTGACAGACTTTAATTCTATCAACCGACATTTAGCCGAACCGGATGAAGCCATGTACCTATAACCTACTTCCATTGAAAGGAATCACGTGCCCAGCAAGGGTTGTGCGGTGTGGGGAATGTAGGGAGATTCAATGAAACTTAATATTAATACGTTATAAAATACCCACTCCAGTTGAATATAAACAGTTTTTGATTAAATCTATGCAGTTTTATTCAAGGGTACACACTGTCGAAGCTACGGGTGTTAATTACTTCTAGTAAAACGTTTGATCCATAAATCTAATGAGAGATTCAAGAATGCCATATTTTGGTTCTTTTACGTAGCGATGACTACGGTATGTAAAGGAACAGATGATTCTATGTAGTAGGTCAAACCCTAAGAAGCTCATATTTGTACATATAGAGTGAACGTACATAACAGAATATAAGGAATATTATGCTCTACTCTATAACTTATGATAACTACTATAACCGAAATCGCAGAAAATATTGTTAAGACTTGTGTTGTATAGTTTGACTTTAAAAAAAAGTGATGACAAATCTAGTTTCATTAATTTTTAATACAAAGTAAAAGAAATGTATCTCAATATTATGTATTTTGGTACAGATCTTATATATTTTGGTAAAGATCTGTTAATTTGAATGACT
Source organism: Boloria euphrosyne (assembly GCA_951802675.2). Lineage (NCBI taxonomy): Eukaryota > Metazoa > Arthropoda > Insecta > Lepidoptera > Nymphalidae > Boloria > Boloria euphrosyne. The sequence goes on from OX637878.1 coordinate 14,480,304, forward strand.
TAAAAAAAATAAAAATAATGTTAATAGTAAAAGGTTGCAAACAGCTGTGAGTGCGGGTCGGGCGCGGGCGGCGGCCGCGGCGCGGCGCGCGCCGGCGAGGCAGTCAGCGCAGGATGGCGCCGCGCTCGGTCCCCGCACTCGCGCTCCTCACCGCCCTGCCGCTGCTGCTCGGTAAACGATGCACCTTGTTTCTAGTCTACTGCCATCATAGCAAAAATTGAATTAACTTAATAAGTACAGTTAAAATTAATATGGCGTCGTCGTGGCTTCAACAGTGAACTTTATATTTTGTAACCGGCCATATTATTACTTTATTTGTAACCGGCCATATTCTTATTCTTATATCTTAGGACAAGCAATAAAGAATAGAATATTACCTAAATTAATGCTTTCAATATAATATATTGTAACGTTTTTATTCGCAGAGTTCTTAATACCCTATAATATCTCAACGGAACCTTCTCCTTTATGTTGTTTAACTTGTCGATTTGGTCACTGGCCACTTACTTAAACTTTAAAGTATACGGAAATATAGCCGACCGTGAAGGCAACACGTTTATCAGCTTCACTTCCAGAAGGAGAGTAGAGACAGTCCAACTAGGTGGGCGGTGTACCATGCTTCTGATGGTAGGGTGGTCAGTGGAAACCCCACGGTTACGATGAACTACCTAAGCAGGTTAGCCGGCGGGGTGTCTTAGGTGAGTGCGTAAGTAATTCTACGACGCGGAGGCGTCAATGAGGCGGAGGAGGTTCCGTTGGATTATAGTGGGTAGTACTGCCTTTTCTAGCTGGTGAGTCTCCATGTGACTATATATAATATACGTAAATGTATTTCATAACGTTAAAAAATATTAAGACTTAAATTTAATCAAGTCTAAACTATATATTATAGTCTATAGGTACACAAAAGTCAATCATTTAGGTACTCTAATAATGCGTAAAAGGAATACGACAATGGGCATTTATAAAAGTTTTGTTGATTGCAGCAGTGCGGACGACATCCGCCTGCGACAACACTACGTACTTATCGTCGCAAGTGGACCTGCTCCTTGCGGAGTACGACCGCGGCGCGCGCCACGCCCCCGGCGTGGTGGTCAGCGCCGCGCTCGACGTGCAGCACGCGTCCATTGACGAGAGCGCCTCCACCGTGCGCCTGCTTGCTTCCTTACGTCTGGTCAGTTTACTGGTATTTAAGTAAGATGAGCTTTGCGAATTGCAACGACATTTTTAATTACACACAAGTTATCACTCTTCATAAAGCAACTAAAGAATAGATATTTTGTTTATTTTTCCAATATTCTAGAACGAATTTTATACAACTTTCACAGTCAATATTTTGAAGATTTAGTAAAGTAAATTAAACATCGTAAAAATTAAAAATTAGAAATTGAGTTCTTAATTAGGTACGTAAATAAGTCAATAACTAAATTGTAGCATTAAGTATGCTACAATTTAGTTATAAAAAGAAAGAAAATGTTTCCCGGAATTATTAGTTTATTCCGGTTGTTTTATATCATAGTAAGTAATGTGCAAACTGTAAAATACAATTAAACATAAATAAACTTAACAGACAAAGGTACAAGCGTACAACAAATCTAAGAGCTCGTTCCCACTTCGGAGCTCGGATTTTAATCGGATGTTCCAGTGGCAAAGCATTATATAATACGAAGCTATAATATTATATTCGACACGGATTTCGTGTCGGCGCTGACAAGAAATGTCGGGTGTTTCCCGAGCCCTTGTCGCCCAAACGTTAACGCTCATTGATATTCGACCTATCATTCTATTACACGTCAAGAAGGGATGCACGAGAAACTGTGTAAATTATCGTAATTTTTTTCTTGTATCGTGCAATTAAAATCCTGTTGCATATAGTAAATCAATATTATTCACATCACGAACTTGAGATACGCAAATCTATTGAAGAAACTTGAAGTAGAGAATGCAAACCTAAAAGTGCGAGCTCTTAAGATGATCAAAACGAAACCAAAGATATGATAAGAGATCGCGCTATCTCCTCCAGTGTTGAGTCTTACTCAAAACAATTAATTAAGTAGGTATACAAAAGAGCCAATCATTTCATTTATCTATATTTAGGCGTATAGGTCAATTTTTACATAATTTTTATTCCAGAATTGGGAGGACAAGCGCTTGACCTGGAATGAAACTAGTTGGGGTTGTGACAACGTGCTGGTGCCTTCGGAGCGGCTGTGGCTGCCTGACGTGGAGGTGCTAAGCGCGGCCACCGCCGGTTCCTCCGGCGGAGATACGGGGCTGCGCGCCAGGCTAGGCAGCGACGGGCGCGTCTCATGGGTCGTTCGGTTCGACCTCAAAGCCCCCTTGACTCTAGATCTATATGATTGGCCTAAGGACAAACATGTGGCCGTTTTCAAATTTGCCTCACGATTTCATTCCAAAGATGAATTGGACTTGAAGTTATCTGATTTAGAGGTAAAATTCGGGTAAACAAGAATTCTATACTAATGTTACACTCTCGGTTTCTTGCTAAACATAGGTAACTAAATGTATAATTCTTAAATGATTGGATTTACGTAATTGCCACATTAAACATGACAGGCTCAAAGATCAAGCTATAAGCTATAAAGTATAAAGTATAAAGTAATAAGTAATAACCAAAATTTATTAATAACAATAGTGTAACTTTATATAGATTATTATAAATGTGTTCCTTGTTGTTGTTGTTGTTGTTGTGTTGGTTGTGTGTTGTCGCGCAGTAGGGCGACCGCCCAGGGCACCGGATACGAAAATGTTCCTATGTCCCCTAGGTGAGGCAGAGGGCGTCCACAATGCATCGTCATGAAGTTTTTGTCGGGTCAGTAAATACCTAGTTTTTTGCGAAAGCATAGATTGCGAAGCACAAAGACTTGGAGCTCATACGTGATGTCTCACATCCGTATAGCAGTATGGTCTTTACATTGGATCGTAAGATTTTACGCATTATTCTTTGTGCCATTTTCCGTGATTGCCATACGGGTCTAAGTTGTGCGAAGATTGCTCGTGCTTCTCCAAGTGTGGAATGGCTCTTGGCCATTATCATCTCCATAGTTCAGGCCTTCTAAAGAGTTGGTTATGCGCTATTCAATGCCGCGGCGCTTGTTCTTCATGGTATTATGCAGAATACCATCGAGAATGATAAGAAAGAGAAGTGGTGAAAGGAGACAACCCTTTCTTACGCCTGCGTGTACCGCTATTTCCTCCGAAATAATTTTGTTTTTATTTTATTATATTTGGAACACACATAAGACATTATATGAGTACAAATTGAAAAAAAATAAATAAGCCCTATAAGTTCAGCGTTCGCACATTCCAGCAGGTAATTTGTGTCCGTATTTTCATGCCCAAGGGTCGTCGGTGTAAAATCGGTCCGGTCGTTTTTGCACTGTTATTTAATTTACGTAAGCGAGTGATTAGCCCACTATACCCTAGCCAATGGGTAACTCGAAGCCTATATGGGCCGACTCGGTTTTATTCAGGTACCCTACCTAATGAGTAGATTCGGTTTAAAGACGCAGAATGATTGTCTTTCGCCCTACTTTCTCTGCTCATCTGCATCCCAAAGATTGGGGTCGCACCGCGGCGGCGCGGGTGTAGCAGTCTCCAGAGAGACGGAATTGGGACGTGAATAACGTGGACTGGCTAGGATTCTGCTTTATTTGGGTGTTCCGCCACGAGCACGGCAAATGGTTTCTTGGCATTTTATGGGCAATGCTAAAATTCCTAAATTACTTAAATGTTGTGAACAGAAACAGTTGAGTTCACAGAAACAGTAGAGTGGACCTCTTTTTAGGACTCGTGAGTCATTTATCCATACAGGGGCGCCGTAGAAAATCTCGCCCAGGGCCCTGGTAGTCCTAACGCCGGCTCTGTCACTAAGTACACTTACGGTTAGATATCTTTCTATATAAACCTATTGTTATATTTCCCACATATCAATCTGTTCAAAGTATAATTATAATAAGTATTCCTACGAATATACGAATAAGATGATTTACAGCTGAAAAGCAGAATGAATAAGGAAACATAAGGCATAGCATAATATTTAAGTTACATGATATTGTTTTAGCAAGGTAGAATATTCGAGTCTGGTATGTGGGAGCTGGTGTCGGTCCGGAACTCAGAGTCGACGAGGCAGGTAATGGCCGCCGAGCAGACGGTGCTGGAGTGGCGCGTGACGTTGCGCCGGCGCGCGCGCGCGCACGCGCTGGCCGTGTCGGCGGTGCTGGCGGGCGCCGTGCTGCTGCTGACGGCCGCGGCGCTGCTGCCGCCCTCCGCGCGCCCGCCGCTCTGCGCGACCGCCTCGCTCGTAGCCTCTTTATGGTAAGCTTCGTGGCTCACGACGTGTATATTCTCTAATCGTATTCATCTCCTATTATTGTTGGTAGCGTTGGCCATCACTTTACATAAAATTTAATCCTTACAGATTTTTTCATCGTCAACATATTAGAAGATATCACCGATTTAAATTTACCAAAAAAATATTCAGGCCGGCGCGATATTGATCTGGAAAATTTTATAATCATTAAATTTTAGGGTTTCGTACTTAAAAGGAAATAACGGAACTCTTATAGGATCACTTTGTTGTCCGTCTGTCTGTCTGTCTGTCTGTCAAGACCCTTTTTGTCAGGAACGCGTGGAGATATCAAGCTGAAATTCATATCAAATACTCAGATCTACTGACTACTGTGCCTTCAAGCTGTGAAAATACTAAGTAATATCAAACTTCTAAGCCAACACAATCAAAGGTAATTGCAACGATAATTGATTGTTTTATTCTCAATAAAATTATTCTCCTCTATCGAAACTTGCTCAGGGACGCACCCGAGTCTATCAACTCCACCCTAACCAATAAAATGTTCCTAAGGCCGAAGTGAGTGGCTAGTCTGATTATAATTTTGAAACGAATATTCGGTATAATGTACAAATTTCAGGTTAATATCAGCGCTGGTGCGGCTGCCGGGCTCGCCGACGGCGCCGCGCGTGCTGTCGCTGCTGAGCGCGGCGTGCGCGTGCGGCGCCGGCGCGGCGGCGGGCGCGGCGCTGGTGCTGCGCGTGGCGCGCTGCTCCGCGCCGCCGCCGCACGCGTTGCGCGCCGTCGTTACTGCCGCTTCCGCGTATTGCAAGCTCAAACCGCCCGAGGTCAGTAGTGGATATTATACCTTTATTGAAACTAATTTTTGGAGTAGGTATACAAAAAGTTAGTCGAGTACTGTTTATACTTATATAAAAATGTAGTTCTTATTGCTGTCTGTTGGACGATGCAGGGCAGCAGCGCGGAGTGCAGCGCGTGGGCGGCGGCGGCACAGCTGCTGGACTACCTGCTGCTCGCCGCCATGCTGCTCACGATGTATATCATCTTGTTCATAAGTTTCTTATAACTATTTCGCTTCCTTCCCACCAATTATCTAAGATATGCTATGACTCAGTAGTTACTTTTTGATCAAATTAAACCAAAATATACATATTCGCTACTTTTCACATTTCTAAAATACGGCTGCGGCTCGGAAGGCAGTTCCACAACAGAAGAATGAAGATCACATTTTAAATAGGTGCATCTGTATACAGTTGGCGATTGTGACTTCTATGGAGAACACTTCTCACTGCTAAAGCGTTGTTGTAATTTGCAAATGGCACATTAGTAATTAACTACTCGTATATCTTATTTACTGCAATATTAATGTCATTAATCATTATACTGTTCGAATAATTTTCCGTTTTCATTATGCTATGTTTAGAAGTGGGTTTGGTTGTTAAGGTGATTTAGTGGATAAGTTGATTGTGTATGTACTTAATATGTATTATAATTATAGTATAATTATTGTATTTTATGTTTTTATAAAGCTTAGTTTCTTTCGTACATCGTAATGTGCAACAATTATCTCATACTTCATAGAATTACCTATTATTGTAAATGGACGGGGACGGTGAAATTAAAACAAGTTAGACAGTGTAAATGTTTAAACCAGCCAGCCTACTATATAATACCTTATGGGAAAATTTTGAATGCAAAAAAAAACCAGTTTTTATTTTTTTAAAGGTTTAATTTTAAGAATTTGGCACAGTTGACTCGCTCCTGCAGTACAGGCTACCTTCTAATTATTATTAAACATTGACATTTAACAAAAATGGCAAAATCGGCCACTAATTTAAAGAAATTTTATTTTCTCTTGAAACGTGTAACAAACTATCTTATATGAGAATAACAAAAATAAAACACCTTATTAATATTTTGGATTTTTATTAGTAATAAAAATACTCTATTTAAGCAGTAATTTAGATTAAGGTTTAAGATATTACTTTTATCACAAACGTGCAGCTCTAATCGCAGCGAATTAATAAATATTTGATAGTACCTTTTTGTGTTTCTACACTCATCTAAACAAACAGTATTGAACAATTGATTACTTTTTTACAATAGTGAGGAAAATGATAGATTATAATCATAATTATAATCATAATATTAAAGCCAACTTAACAGTGTAACATAAAAGTTATGTGATTATTCGCGTGTAAGCAAACTACGATGCGTTACATCGCGTCGGTGACAAATCATAGAGCGAGCTGCGTCGGGCGACTGGCGAGTGGTGACGGCGTGCAGCAGTCGCTCGGCGAGCAGCGCGAGGGCGGCGAGCGCGGCGCCGGCCAGCAGCGCGCGCGCGGCGGGCAGCACGTCCGCCAGCCCCACGCTCACGAACCCACCGCGCCCCGCCTCGCACTGCGGCCGCGCGCTCGTCCACACGCGCCGCGCCCGGTCCATCAGGCCCACCTCGCGCTGCCACCGAAGTCTTTACGCAATGTAAACATTGTAATAATGTAAACGAGACTTTCGGTCATTTGAATTATTCTAAAGCAATGTGGGTATAAAAATTTATGGATAATCTTTCGAAAAGCGCATACCGTCGATCGATCTCAAATTTGGTATAAAACGTATTTTGACGTCCTAATTCTGAACGTCATAATTAAAATTGGAGCAATCGGCATTTTGAATATGAAAAACAAAGGAGAACCTCTTTTCGTTCAGTGTGCATAATCGTGCATTCGGCAGACCTGTCGGCCGTAGGTACGTCGTAGTTGAATGTGTCAGCGATCCTGCGACGCCCCATTAAGGCAAGGAGGTTTTGTTGGGTTTTAGTGGGTATTACTGACTTCTTGTATTAGTCGGTGAGTCCCACATAACTACCTGTACGTAAAAATGGTCCACAACGCTTGTAACAATGTATGAGTCCAAGATTGATGATCGTGATTACTGAGTTAGTTTTGGGTAACGAAATACTCAATAGCAGGGCTGGAAAGTTGTCAGTTTGGAGATGTACACCTTGATGTACGTTAATAACAGTATATATCTCCATACTAAATGTATTTTTAAGCTTCTTTACCGACTGTAACATTTTAGTTTAGATATTGAAAAAATAGGTTTTGATTCCCTTGCGATTGTCCCAGCAGTTGGCTTAGAAGTTTGATTTTTTTCACAGCTTCAAGGGAACTGTCCCTTGAAGCTGTGAAAAGACCTGAGTATGCGATATGAATTTCAGCTTGATACCTCTACGCATCCCTGAGAAAAAGGATCTTGACAGTCAGACAGACGGACAATAAAGTGATCCTATAAGGGTTCCGTTTTTTTTCCTTTTGAGGTACGGAACTCTAAAAATGGAGCAAAACGCGGAATATTGAATCCTAAAAGTATAATAACATTGACAACTTCTATTAGGTACCTCGCAGCGAACAGGTCTCGGTAGCCGGAATGCTTGCGCAGCGGCACCGCCACCATGGGCAGAGTGAACGCCTTGATCTCCTTCAACCCGCACTTTTCACGTTCGGTATACGTCTGGCTAATTATGTCATATGCAGAGCTTTGTTCCACCTAAATGTGGAAAAACATTAATTTAAATACATATCTTAAAAAAATGATCATTTATCTTAAGTCGGTGTGCTGAATAATAACTGTATTTTAACTAAGTAAGATAAAAGCACTCTCCTGAAATGCAAAGAGTCCAGTCCGCACGCGAGCGATGCCGTCCACCACGCTGAGGTAGGCGCGCTCGCCCAGCGGCAGCAGCTTGCGCCGATACAACGCCTGCGTCGCCGGGTCGTTACTCTCCTGCAATAACAACGTTGAACTTTATACTTTATTTGTCAAAGAGTACTGTCTCCCAGAAAACGATTGTATTAAAAATTCAAACAACATAATATTACAGATCCTTACAGCAAAATAAACTTTCTTATAGGTGGTTTCTTGCACTCCCATGTCCATGGGCGAGTGCGTCAGATCAGCAATAGTGTTCAGTGCGTTGCTCGGCGCTTGTAAGATTGCTACGATTTTAGCAGAATACGAAGTAAAGGCAAAGAGCGACGCCAGGAGAGTGCAGAACATCAGTAGACGAACTGACCACAGCTGTGGAGATAAATCCGAACCTGAAAATAATTAGAATGTATACTATATAAATAAGGCAAAGAAAATAAATCGAATTGGAGAATAGGTCACTAATGACTCGAAGAACTTCTGGTATCCGAGTAGTAAAAGTTGCTTAGGTAAGTCCTAATTTTAGAAAGGTTCATACCTTGCTGGCAAATAGTGCCAATAGCATAAGTGAAGCTCTCCGGCAGCGTCAGGCGCCGCGCCGTGGAGTCCCGGACGTGCCGCCGCGCGACGTGCCCGAACACTGCGAGCAGGACGCCCGCGCCCGCGAACACGGCCGCGCTCGCCGCCCACACGCCGCGGCTGAACGGCAATGTAAACACGTTCGACACCGCAGATTGCGATGGTTGACGAAATAAAAAAGCACCCCTGGAATTTACATAAACGCTTAACCAAGATCGTCCCCATGATACATGCTCCATTATATTAAATAGGAGCGACTATAACGCCTATCTCAGCTACATATTTATTCCGAGTTCTTAATTTGCAGTGTTGAGTTTATTTAGAACCTCAATGAATTGAAATTCTGAGCATCATCAGAACTGTAATTGGTATTGATATGTCCTACTGCTAACTAACTTGAGCTCCACGGTCTCCGCGCAGTAGTGCAGGACGCGCCAGCGGTCCGAGCGCATGAACATGGACGTGATGCCGACCTCCAGCTCGCCGCGCTGCATGCGCCCCACCAGCCCGTCGAACGTGCCGTTGTGCTCCTCCCCGTACAAGTCAACTTGCTTTAGATTAAACCTACGATGATTTAATTACATTAAGAAATAAGACCCACAGCTTTCCCGAACATATATTTCAAATTTCAATCATAAGAATATAATTAAATTCGTTATAATCAGAGAACGCTAGATACCTTTACTAACAGTGTTGTATTTTATAATCCAAAACTTTATAGGTAATTTGCCTCTGGCATAGAAACTCTCCAGCCTGTGTAAACACATGAATCGTACTATATGTCTGCGACATTCATAGGAATTTATAGCTAAGCTAAGTTTAGATTTATTTCACCAATTGTAAATATTTTTAACTAATTAAAACTAATTGTACCATAAAATGTCCCAATTCGGTAAAGCATAATAGAAATTCGTCGAACTATTATTGTATGGCGTCGGCTGTCGGCGATGTAATCAAATAAGTAGGCCGTGCATACGTTTCAGCAAAAATTTAAAATGTAATGTCGATGCGAGCAATGTATCGCTATATTAATTCATTTATTGATAACAATATTCCAGTGTAGCATATTTGTTATTGCGTTATTTTTATTTAGAGCGTACTAATATTTTCGCAGTAACTGGAGTGTTGTGCATTTATCAATGCCAATTGCCATGTATCTCTATTAAGCATTAGCGCCGCTAACCGCATCTACTGAGCACACTAACCTACCTAAAATTTAAATCTTCAGCACAAAGCATGAGCAGCGGGTAGGTCACCTTCGGAAACGTATCAATTTGCCGGTTGCTGAGATCAGACCAGCCTTTAAAATATTGCGGTTGAGTTATCTGTGGGCAGGTGCTTAGTTACAAGAAACAATTCAATATTCATGTAAATAATTTACTTACCAATGTATGTTAAAATATCATTGTTACTTACACATTTTCTGATACAAAAAGTAGGTACAAGATAATCTAAATTCTTTAAACTTTATTATAATGTGAAACAGGATATTTACCATGTTTATCACTACTTTTTTGGGAAAGGTAGTTCTTTACGTATAGATATAAGTAAATTAATAGGATTTCAAAGCAGAGGTTTGTAGAATTGGGTACAAATAACTATTTACTAAGCCCTTAAGACTTAGTTGTTTTATGGTTTTTAAATGAAGATACATAAACATAAAAAGCATTTTTTTAAAAACGGAAAGAACACATTGATTCTAGAAAACTTTAACATAATTACGATGGTAGCTGAGTCCAAATAAATATTATTCAGATTTTTCCTCCTCGCCACCGCAGTCGGCAATTTCAACCAAAGGCTATCAAGTTCAGGTTGACTCTCCCAAAGTCCCAGCTCCGATATCACCAAGTTTTGGTCCCTCTTAACGCGGTACACATCTACCATGTTGTCCCAAGACACCCACGATACGTCTCCGTCGGGCAAGACCAGAGTGTCGGATAAAATACGTTCCACACTTGTTATATTAAATAACGAATCGTCAATTAGGAGCCAAGAGTGACGTAAATTGAAAGCGCGTGTTTGTGAAGCCTGAAAATTATATTTATTAATAGTTTTCTATTATTTTATAACATACTTTCATAAAGGAAAACATTAAAAAAATCGTAAAAAAACAAGAAATACTCACTTCGTGCAGAACAACTGATACATTTTCACATCGTACGTCAAGCAACATGCCTTCTCGGAAGGTGCGGTAAGGCGGCAGCTCTGGAAACCGTCTAAAGTCACTGAGCACTCGCACTCGCAGGCCCGCCTCGCGACCATGTCGTAACAGCTCATTCACGTCTTCTAAAATTGATTGAACAGTTTAATGGTACTCCTCTTCTATGGAAAGGTATGGACTTACTTACTTCTCCATAAGGAAGTTACGGGTTGTCTTCATTTTGTATAAATCTCTTATGAAATCATTTTTTTTTTCAGTTCAGAGCGTTCAGAGTCAATAGAACAGATTTTGGTAGGTGAAAACATCATCAAACATTCTCAAAAAAAATCTTTTTAACAAGTAAGTCTTTCTGCTGGTACACGAATGAACAAAAATATCTATAGATATAGCTATGCTATCAGAACAGTAAATAGGGCAGGCAAGTTTAATTACTTTACTTCGTGTAAGGTGTATTGCACTCTCTCTCTAAACAAAGACTCCATTCATATTTATGCTTCCTAGAATCACACGCAAGGGAATCGAATTGAATGTTGTATGTTTACGTACGTACGTTTCCTCTTTCTTTCAAGTAGGTAAATTCCCAGACTTAAGATATTAACCATGTTTATATTGATGACATAAGTAATGGGTATTGTAGAATCAAATAAATCTTTACACACACTTTTGAAATGTAAATTAAATTATTTGTACCTATCTAAATGTCAGATTGTAGGTCAGTGAGAAATCTACCTACTACCTGCACGGATCGAAGTTCTGCCGAGAAGAGCGGAAGAGATACTCAGCAGTCAGCACTAAGAAAACATTTGCGCTTTTTATATAGATACAAACCCGGCACTTCGCTGGGAGTAAGTTAAAATAAATTAAACAGTTTTTCAACCGACTTCCAAAAAGGAAGATGTTCTCAATTCGTCTGTATTTTTATGTTTCTGATTTTAATGTTTCTTTTGTTAATTGAAAGCTGGTGCTTCCTGTGTGGTCCCATTTCAATGTCGTCCAGTCCTGACAAAGGCATCCATAAGAAAATCATATAAAGTGTTTTTGATTTGATTTGATTTGATCATATAAGAATTACATTTGCATTAAGTATGTGCGCGACAAATGGAAGATGACGATGATGATGATGATGAGGACGATGAATAACTCAATATCACGCTAACGGATTTCGGTGATTATTTTTTTATTGGAAATAATGTACCTACTTCAAGGGTTGTTTGATGAGAATTTGGTTAGGTAGGTACTGATTATGGGATCCATGACAAAGTAACGGAACTCTTCGATTCTTAGGAGCAAATTAAAGAAACTCGGCCGAATCTTTTATAGGCTATCCGTATATTTAAGTCACCTACCGTAACGTAACGTAACGATGGAAGGTACAACTCCTCAACAGTTTGGAGTTGAAAGAAAATTCTTTCAATATTATACGCACTTATGGACCGATAGTTGTCTTCTTTCAGCCTATTAGGTTTACCTGATCAAAGAAGGTAATTTTTTATAATCATTAACGTCTGGGAGTTAGGCGGAAAACTGGACGTGGACAAATCTCGATTGCCTTGCGTTTATTCCGAAACCTCGTTGACTCATTAGAGCAGTGGTTTAGTTGGCCTATCGTTTACCCATTTTATATTTAAATAAACAAAACACATATCTACTTTCCACAAAAAAAATAAAAAAAAATATTTTAACAAAAAAAAAACAAAGACTGACTTCAAAACTATACAAACCTAAAGTAAAAAGTAAAGATCCGTCCGTCCTGCCTGGCAGCGACGCGACTCCAAAATTAATCAATACAATAATTGTGTTTATATCCTGCGTTTGGTGTCCACTACCTATGGTGTTAGCGATGGAAGTATTTACGTATTATAAAAACTACCTTGCGACGAAAACTTGAAAGTACCAGGCAGAGTCTAAGATCAGTCTTAATGGTTGACCCTAGTAATACGTTAGACTTTGTCTAATCGCGGGGGATATTTGACGACAGCCACTCCAGGAACACAGATCCTTAAGATCTGCGACCGAACCAAAAAAACCAATTGGTACGGAACGCATGCATCTGAGTTAAACTAGTTACCTGAATAACAGTCGCAGCAGTCACTCACTTACCTGGCTTCCAACATAAGAAGGCTGTTATTAAAGTCAACTTCTTCGAGACGAAGTAAGAGATTATAAAACTGAAGAAGTCCATACTTGGACACAATAGAGGTATCTCCCATGAAAAATTGAATTTATAGAGATATTAATGAGTAGGTGCTTAAGGGCAAGTTACATCGACAAATGTGAGCAACCTATTTGTCTTTTTGTAAAAAAAAAATTGATTAAGCGCACATAATACAAAAAAAATATCTTGACTTCTTAACAATTTATATACAGGATTCAGGAACGTCGAATACTATTTATTAAACTAATAATAATCATCCTGTGCGTAACAGGCCTTAATGTGAGATTGAAGCAGCTGAATAAACTAGAATAGAGCCGAGCTGTCGACTAAACAAATACATTATGTCTGCGTTTATGAAAAGTGAGGCAATTTTCTGCACATCACAATAATAACTTACCTAGTAGCTTATTTCTTTAAATTATCTAAATGTGTTGAACTTCAGCGACAAATGGATAGATTTATATTTTATACTAGCGACTCACCCTTGCTTCGCTCGGGTTCGGACTTAGGTTCTCTTACTCGTAGATACATTTAAGCGGGCAGTACCTATACCAAAATTTTTCAGAAATGAAGTATACTCTCGGAGTAAAAAGTATGTTGACCTCCCGGATAACCAGCTATCATCATACCAAATTTCGTCAGAATCTATTCAGTAGTTTTCACGTTATGCGGTCACAGACAGACAGAAAGACAAAAATTTTTATATATGTGTTCATATATTCGGCCTCTGTAACAATAGTAATGATTATTTCAATAAGTTTTTTTTTTAAAAATATTTTAATGTACAGATTCATCTAAATTAGAATTTTATTAGGTACCTACTAGCGGAACCCGCGGCTTCGCTCGCGCTTAAAGTAAAAAAAATTGGTTGTCTGTAAAGTCGGTTTACGGACGATAGATTTACGTGATAACGTCATAATCATTATTTTATGTAATACAAAAAAGGAGTTAAAAGGTTCAGGCGGAACGTTAGTATTTCACGCGAGAAGAGAGATATGTGTGTCACAAGCCAACGCTTATATTAGACCTCTCTATCGTTTGTTTTATCGTGCCTCTCTATCGCTTGTTGCGCGCTCTCGCTTGCACGCACAGGCTCAGTGGAACGTTACGCGGAACGTTACTATTTTTCATGTGTGTTGCTGGTGTTCATCAATTTATAAGACGTTATCACGTCAAAAATATATTTGGCTTTAGGGTGGATTCACGTTACACCGTGCCGGACCCCGGCCATGCCACGGCCACACGGTCTACCATGAATTACTTCATACAAAAGCATACTACAGATGTTTGACCGTGTCCCAGCCTCGGTCGGGGCCCGGCCCGGCCCCGGCACGGTGTAACGTGAATCCACCCTTATGCTATTACCTACTTATAATGTATCAACGATTGATTCCCCATATAAAGTTCCACCCGTCTTTTATGAGAAGTACTTTATAGAATCAGTAATATTGTGTTTTCCTGTGAAAATAAAATATTTTCCTGTTTATCTGTATACCTTTTAGGTAGGTAGTATAAATATTGACCCTAGTAATAAACTATCAAGATTAGTTAAAATCGGTTCATAAATTTTTGCGTGTTCTAATCGATGTGCGCGTTGCACATTGATTAGATATTGTTTTTAATAATTGTAGATAAAAATAGTTATTGCGAGTGTACCTTGAAGACATATTGATACTATTGCAAGGTTTTCGTAGGCCTTGTATTGTTGACCTATAATTTTTACTCAACCAAAAAAGAGTTTGGTCAATATATTATTTCTGTATTATGAATATGTTTTAACAATTACAATAGTACATTATTCACAAATTTTATTTCGAAAAGAAGTCCGTAATCTTTTTTTGAGTAGGTAAGTGACTTTAGCCTATTATTGTTTAAAAAAATTTCGAAGTAATCATCATTCGTGTCGGTTCCGAGAGCGTAGCTTGCCTCACTCAAGTAACTGTAGTTGGCGGTTCTTCTTTTTCGTTTTCTTCCTCATACTCATCTAGAGAGATGATATTCATCAATTTGGAATTGGTTAAACCACCGTAGACACCGTCATCGTCAGCTTGAGGTGCCTGATTTGAGGATTACCCTCAAACGTAAGTTTTAAAGGTCAATATTCAATACATAATACGTTACATGATTTGATTGAAGTTACCGTTTTAATACATTGAATGAATATAGCTAGCAGCTCCCCGCGGTTACACCCGCATAGTTCAAGTTCCCGTGAGGATACGGGGATAAATGAATATAGCTTATGTTATTAGCATATAATGCAGCTTTCCATTAGTGAAAGAATTCTAATTCAAATCTTACAGTAGTTTTTGAGTTTATTGGTTTTCAAACCGTGACATTTTTATTTTTTTATATCCATCATAGGTAACTTCTAAACGGAAACTCCGATCCGAGTAATTTAAAGAGGAATTTACACGTACATAATCAATCTTAATTATCAAATCATTTAAATGGATAAGGATTAATATCATGATACCAATATCACCACTATTCGATTCCACCCGTATTTGAACATAAAAATTTAAACAAAAACTTACTGTGGTTTGACTGTTATACTTAGATATGTACCATCGCGGACTTTTTTGTGACCAATCATGAGTACTATTAATATGTAGGTATATAGAACACTTTTTTTATAAACAGCTATCGTTTAGTTTTCTCAGCGCACGCAGAATAATGAATATTATAGGTAACATTTTGATACCTCGTTCCATATTAGGTAGGGATATCTACATATTTAAAAAAATAATAATAATATATAGGCAATGTTACTTGGTAAATATGTAGGTTTCTAATGGTGAAAGAATTAAAATCGGTCTAGAAGTGATTGAGTTAAATCGTAACAAAGAAAAAAAATTCAAATCTTTCCTCTTTATAACATTACTTAGTATAGATTAAAGAAATATAGACTAGCGGTTCTCGCGGCTTCGCTCGCGCTAATAGTACATAAAATATCTTTGGTCTACACTGTAGAACCAGTTATTGTTTTCCTGTAAAATATTTTTCTGTAGTACCTACTCAACCTACCTGTATTCCTTTTAGGTAGTCAAAATATTGACCCCTAATAGCGGCCTTGAGAGAAACAGACATATTACGCTATTGCAAACTTTTCTGTAGGCCTTGTTACCTATAATTATCTAATAAATAGTTTTAATATATCTCTTACGCTTAAGCAATAGTTAGCCAGATTTTGAAAGGCCCTCATTATCATTGTAGTTCCATAGAACCAGTTATTGGAATAATTAAATGTTGCTTCGTAAAAACGTACTCGTATCACTATTCAAAATTAAGTTCAAATAGGTTAAGTACTTTTTCCGTGAAACACGAACATTGATTCGCTAAGTTACTGTTTTTTTATACGTATTTACTGATAAAAATAGTCTCACCGAAGTGGGCATCTTTGCGCGTTTCTTAAGCACAACGCCTTTATACCTATGAGTTTTTTGAGCAGCTTTTTGTTCCACATATTACCTATAATATTATCATATCGAAAGACGAAAGACTAAGGGCAAGAGCAGCGCACGCATAATTAGTCAGAACAGCCTGAAGAGTCGCTCTGAATCTGGTAATTATTTTAGATCCATTAAATTAAATGCTTTTTTATGTTCAAAATTAGAATTTTATCGAGAAACACTAAAACACGAATTAATGAATTAATTCAAATATATTTATATACTTTATGCTCTTTTTAAGTTAATTGATAAGTATTATTATTTATGTCTGCGCGGGATTCCGGATTGGATGAACTAGCGACATTACCTAGCTTTGCTCGATTCCGTTCTAGCATTTTAACAAAATTATATATATCCGTTCTAGCATTTTAACATAATTATTCAGTCCTCTTTTAATGTCCCGCTCCTGAGCGCAGGTCTCCCTTACAACACAAAGTCAGAGTCAGATCAGTCATCAGGT
The DNA here is from genome assembly GCA_951802675.2 of Boloria euphrosyne. NCBI lineage: Eukaryota > Metazoa > Arthropoda > Insecta > Lepidoptera > Nymphalidae > Boloria > Boloria euphrosyne. The sequence goes on from OX637878.1 coordinate 14,497,146, forward strand.
CATAGTCCACCACGCTGGCAAAGTGCAGGTTAGTGGACTACACAATACACATCTCTTTCGAATACTTACTAAACTCTCCCAGACATGAAGGTTTCCTCATGATATTTCTTCATCATAAGACAAGTTGTAATCATTGTGGAAATGATCCGTACATTAAAATATTAGAGGTACATGACCCGGGATTTGAACCCACTTGACTCGGTTTTCCGTGCTAGCGTGTTACCACCATTGCCTCTAAAAAAATAAATAAATAAATAAATAATCTCCTCCCTGGTGGTAGTACCTTTAAGTTTCAGGATCTGGTATCCGAGACTGCGCGGCCGGCGGTCGGCCAGCAGCCTGCAGTGTGGGTTATTGATTTATTTCTATTTTAAGTAGGGTTTAATCCTTATTGTTAACATCAAAGTTATAATTCATTCCCATCATTTTTTGCCTCAAATTAGTAGCTACATGTACTTTTTCAGCAATAAAGCCATAAATAAGGAAAGGGCAGCAAGGAATGGCTGTCGGAATGGTATGATTTGGCGTCTTCTACATATTAGACATAAGGAAGCACTGTAGCAGACGATGTTTATAAATTATAAGTTAATATTAACTAAAACACATTATACAATTATTATTTTGTTGTGTTTTGAGTCGGCAAATCTTTTCAAAATAAACTATAATACCAACAAACATTGTATACATTTTAATGTTTAGGTGGGTATTTGTAGAATAGGACTTCCAACAATACAACATTTTCCTGGAAGGAAATAACAAAAGTTTAATTACTAAAAGTTAAATAACCTACAATGTATGCATGACTTAGATGAAGAGGTTTATGAAATAAATAAAATTGCAGATAAAAGGTAACATCTTTTATTGTCTATTCAATTATCAACAAATATATACTCTGCGGCGCGGCGTCCCGCGCGGGCGCTATCACATCGGGGAAGCGTCGCTGCCATCGACAGTTACACTCGTAGGCAAGTACCTACTTATATTTTTACAGTACGCGTATCATATCTAAAAGCTGCAAATGCTGCAAAAAAGCATTTTTAATGCGAGAGTAGCATTAACCAGTAACAACAAAACAAGTCAATTTAGATTTTAGAGCGATTAGTTATGATACGCGTGCACTTACAGCTCGGCCTACTGACGTCTATAATTTACGTTAGAACATTCAGCATGGCGTCTCTGTATACGGAACGACAGAACAGAGACCACAATGTAAGTATATGTTTTAATTTAAATTGCCTATAAAATAAAAAGTCCTGTTGAAATAAGTCCAGCGTCCAGAGGTTCAGCTATGAATGAATACAGAATAACGGATTACACAGAAAAATAGATTAAATAATTCAAAATTGAAAATATTGTCGATATGCTTACAAGCTTTAGGCATTTTACATAATATATGTATGTACATCCCAAACGTTCCTTATAAATTAATTATACATTTGTTGTACAAGTTTGACCTCAATTCATTAATTTCAATGCCAACGGATTTTTTATGACTTTTGCATAAAAATAACAAAAAATATTTTTAACTTTTACCACTACGATTCAAAAATAAGTACAAGTACTGAGTTACGTAAATGTTACGAACAGCGCAATGGTAACAAATAAACCTAAGTACATGAGACAACCGCTATAACAGCCATAAAACGTAAGTTTGAAATATATAATTTAAATATAAATTTGATTCTACAATACGTAATAAAACTATGATATAAAAAGGAATCTAAAATGTTTCCTGCGCCAGTAACCTCGCTCGTGCTCCACTCCTCACTCGTCTCCTTACATTCTTCATCACAGCTTCTTCAATAAGTCTAATATTTTTAATAAACATACATACATATTTACATAAATCGAAGCTTATGATATACCTGTATGTTGCTAGGAATAATATCCGCGTAAAAATACATGAATATCGTCGTACCTTGAGGGGAATGAACATTCTATTCCAAAAGTTAGGTGCACAGTTTGGCAAAATAAAGTGAGCATTCATAAGTACACAGATAGGAATAGTTTTTGGTTCGAAATAAAATTGAGAATGATGATGCATTAATATCAAGTAGTTAGCGAATAAGTAGCACGTCGTCACCGAGACACAGACTTGTCTGACAAAAGTATCATTTAGCTCACGCCTTACACTTAAATCACATTCCTAGGCGCTATCTAGATAGCGCCGGATATTGTTTATATTTCGTATGTAGGGCACACACTCGTACGTATTTACTAACTCTGGGTTCCTGAAGATTACAGGTTAATGAACTCCAATAGCGGAATCCTGGCAACCTGGCGAAGCGTCCGAACCTTAGGTGGGCTTAGGTGCGATTTTATTCTGTAATAGACGTATTCATACTTTTGTTGACGATATCGATTGTAGAAAGATTGAGGTTTTTAGAGTAGCGCTATATCGGCGGACAGGCGTCGGGCTGCGTGAAGACCTTGGTGTATTCGATGACGAAGAACAAGGAGAGCGAGCCGAAGGTGGAGCCGAGCTGCGTGACGGCGCCGCAGGCCCGCATGCCGCGCGCGCCGCCGCCGCGCGCGAAGCTGTACACCCACATCCGCGCGTACGAGATCAGAGCGGACACCCACACCCACGCGATGATCTGTGGAACGGAAAGCAATTCAATAATACGGGTAATAAAGATACAGTTTGTAGGGGGTAACCTTTGAAACCACCGATCCTATTCTAAAAATTCTAGTTTTAACTTATACCGAATCACCGAGGAAGGCGCCGGGAGAAGCGAAGATAAGTTGCTGTTCTTATATAAAACCGTTCTAAACTAATTTTCGCAATGTAGTTACTTCGAAATATAAAATACGGTCCAATACAATTGAATGATCCATTATAGCGCAATGAAGTACTGCTACAACTACATAGATAGCAAATTATATTTATTTGATGTTCTCTTCTTACTCACTTTTACTCATAAATTAGACACACGTTTAAGGAACTTCACGGCTGCATAACATTTATGTACAAACATACACAGAAACACAGAAACAAATTGAACTAAGTACTAACTGACATACCAAGGTCTAGACTTTAGACAATTAGAAAAACTGTTTTTTATCAATATTTAAATAATGTATAAAAATGTAACGTTAACGTAAGTTAATAAAGAACAGCAATAATATCAACATTACCACTAAAACTTGTCCGCTAGTCTCTCTGTGCAGAGGCGGCGTGGGACTCATCAGCGCCGTGGCCAGGATATAGCTCAGAGGCAGCAGCGTGAAGGAGAGCATGGCGGCGAGTATCCGCGGCGACACTGGTTTCAGCCACACGCCCGCCAAGCACGCCGTCGGGTTCGCCATCGCCCCCAGAGACACCGCTAGATGGTAGGTGCTCGTGCCGTATGGCATGCACGAGTAAGATTGAACCGAAGGTAGAACTCCATTCATTAATGCGTTTAAACTCGCCATTAATATCAATACTAAGACCCACTTTGGCTGAAAAATCGACTCGTCTACTGTCGATGCCTCCTCTTGTTTCGCCGCTTCTGACAGTTTCACACGTTCTGAGTTAAATATGGAGCAATTGTCTATTACCGTAAAGCTTATGAAGCTCAATGCTGACAAACAACCGAGCAAAATGATGAACACCGTCGAATTGAAACGCGGCGGAGGATATATGGCGTTAACAGTCGAGTTATCCGGCGAATATATACACTCTGGTTCACCGCCAACTCCTTGGATGAGTGCAAGGATACTCGGTATAAAACCACTAAGTCCTTCACCCACTAAATAAGTAGCAAGATACACATCACGAAAATGTCTTAAATACGGATAAAACAACACTGAACTCGTGCATCCGACGAGCGCCGCGAAAAACGTTAGCACGAGAAATGACACTGATCGATCCACGCCACCGATAGTTACGGTCTCGGCGTACAGGAACGAGTTGAGGAACAATGCCGTCGTCCCGATCACCAGCAACGCATATATGTAAGGCGCGTCCGACGTGCGTGGGAACACTCTCTTCATGGCGGCGTAAATTATCAGACCAACGTTCGCGAGTACGATGGCGACTGTCATGAAGGATGGCAGATTCCATCCTTCCGGTAGCCGCACCACGAGGAGCGGCAGTTGCACATAGAGTCCGTTGACGCCGAGCCAGGTGCCGAGACCCCAGCATACCATCAGCACGTCCAACAGTATCCGTCGTGGCGCTCCCCACATCTTTTCACTACTCTCGCTCTCCAGACAAGGTGATCGCTCCCTTTCGTCGTTCAACCTAGAGTCATAATTTAATTATTAAGACAGAGCGTTAAATATAATTTCGCTTCAGCTCGATTGATAAGAAACAATTAGAATATTAAAATATATGAGCTTAATTTTTAATTCTTGACCATTATCTATATTATGCAGTTTATCAGATACGATCGATACCGCTTATTTTGTAAATAGTATTGTGTTACAAATAATCGCGACTCACGTACGTCCCGTCCGAGACAGACCGGCACTTTTAAATTATTATGATCACAGATCAATTAATACAAGTACCTAATAGTTATTGCTTATAGTCAGCGCGCCGCGCCGCGCAGGCAACGCGGGATATTGTGAATAGTTTATGTTTCATTACTTATATACTACTACTTCTAAACGCGTTAAAAATTTATATAAAAGTATTATTTGGTTTGTAATGGTTAGTTAGATATTTCATTGTGTTAGGTTACATATGCGATCACAATGAATAATCAAATATGTATTGATGCGGATGAGACTTAACCATTAAGTAATGACGTGGGTGTCTCACAGACGGCGGGTGAACAAATTTTAGTATAATTTCGTCATGTTTAAAGATTCCGCCGAGACGTTTTCGCTAACTTCGGGATTTTATGTGTTGATTGGTCAGGTCGAGCCCTCGGAAGCGGCACGGCTGTAGAGCTTAGCAGTGTCTCTGAGACGTAAGGTCAGTATTCATGTTTGGGATATATTATACATCAGGTCATTATGATGATGAATGATGGGGTAATTTTTAATTACTTGAGTAATATTATAATAATGACTGATATTTAAATAGAACAAATTTAGCAGAAAATATTTTAAAAGATTGTAACGAATGTGTCTCTAAAAGTGTCAAATACGTGTTGCTTAAATAGTACCAAATAAATGTTAATTTCCTATGAATATTTTGTTGTTTTTTCATACATCCGTAGTAAATCAATAATTGATAAAATATATTTTTAATAAATAATGTGGTTTTAAGTACATAATCATACTATTTATTAATGATTTCTATAGCCGTCTGAGATACGTCACGTCATCAACTATGACCTGGCTAAGCCACGTCAGTACTTAAAGGTTAAACGCGTTTTCGTTCTTCGAGACTTAAATTCGTAAGTAGGTAAGTAGAGCTATTAGAATAAACAACCTTGAATTCCTAACGTATCGACTGGGCAGATTCCGCCTATGACCAGTAACAGTGTGGTGCAACTAGGGATGGCAAGACCGACTTTTCACAATCGTGTCTGGTCTAACATTTAGAAGGACCTACGACATGTACGGCTTTTGTTAGGTTTTGTATCGGTTGTATAACAACAATGTGCCTGACTTTCAGGATAAAATGTCAAGCAAAATATATATCTGTGTCCGGATTTTCTATTCTTGGGCCTGGCAACCCTAAATCCAACCCAGACAAAACGTAGGCAATAAGCCACTCACGAATTCGCGAGAAGTCCATTGTGTTATTATGTTTTATATTTACACAGAATTGTGATCAAAACAAAATAAACAACAACACAGAATTATGATCAAAATGAAAAGAACCCGATGACCTAAAAAACGAACTAAAAGATACCAATAAGTCGACGATGAAACACAGAAATATGCAGATGGACATGTTTTATAATCGCAGCGGCCTGCGAACCTCGCTCTATACTGTATAAGTAGAATCGATTTTTTATTTACTGCATTTTAATTGTTGTGAATTAGACATTTTATAATTACGAATTTCTTATTTTAACCATTTAATACTTTCTTATATTTACACGAACATCGACATTATAAATGAAACTATGATTTCGGATTTTGTCGCGGATTTATTTTGATTTTTGTTTCCCGACGTTTCGAGTGCTTTACAGCAACGTAGTTAAGGAAAGATAGTTTTATTTAATTATTTTTAGGGTTCCGTACCTCAAACGGAACCTATATAGGATCACTTTGTAGTCCGTCTGTCTGTCTGTCAAGACCCTATTTCTCAGGAACGCGTTGAGGAATTAAATTGAATTCATATCAAATACTCAGGTATATAAGCTCCAACAATATCAAACTTTACGCAATCAAAAAAAAACAGCAATTTGAGCGCATATCTTGAAACTCACCACCCTCCCTCCCTTGCGAGTAGCAAGAGAATCCAAATCTAAAGGACTACTACTCTACTTTTAGTCGATCTAGAATTTTGAAATTTGGCATTTTATAGCACACCTAAAGGAAAAATTCCAAAAAAATAAAAGGTGTCCCCATACATACATAGTAGACCGAGTTGCATGGGCGCTAATACAATTTAGAGAACTAGCTTATTGTTATAGATAATGGTACGGAACCCTTCGTGCGCGAGTCCGACTCGCACTTGGCCGATTTTTTTTTTAAATAAGTAATATGCTTTACCTATATTTTTGTTGATCACCTTTTAAACACACACAGACAGACAGGTCAGGTCTTGGCGAGCCGACCACGGCTGTACCTTGACCATTTTTGTACCTATGCGTTTCTGGAATTACGATTAATAATTACATATTATATACAGATCTAACACATTATAGTAGGGGAGCCCATGATGCTAAATGTGGATTTACTCGAGCGTCGCGGAAACCTATAAGATATTGTAGATTAGATAGTTGGAAGACTAAATGCTCCTATAATATTTCCACTTTCAGCGGTGGGGTAAGCGTCTACAGACTTTCAAAATTGTAAAAAAAAACCATGACATGGACATACTCAAGTGTGTCAGATATTGATATTTTTCATGCTCCAACATGTCTCTGATATGAAATTTATAAAATCTGAAGAATATTTTGAGGGGTATAGATAATCTGTCTTCAGCCCCTTGAACGCCCCACTCCTGGGCACGGGCCTCCCTCAGTACGAGAGGGATCAGGCCATAGTCCACCACGCTGGCCTAGTGCGTGTTGGCGGACTTCACATGTCTTTCGAAAACTTGCTAGGTTTTCTCAGACATGCAGGTTTCCTCACGATGTTTTCCTCCATCGTAAGCACGGAATAGGTAATTCTCTTCATCTAATCTGTGATCGTAAGGCAAGTGGTAATCATGGAAGAAATGATTCGCACATGAAAATAAAGAGGTGCGAGACCCGGATTTGAACCCGCATCACTGGGGTATACGAGCGAGCGCGTTATCGCTGGGCTACCCACTGCTGTATGACAATTTGAAAAAAAATTTTTTTAACCATGAGGAATGAACCAGTAAAACTTTTTTAAAAGATAGATAGATCTTCTTCACAGAAAACATTTCTCATCAATATCATTCATATTATCAAAATAATAATAAATATAACTCACCAAATTTGATTTACAAAAGCAACTTTTTATTACAAGCAAGCCGGAGCTCGGCTTACGTAAATCGTCAGTTTAAATATTTTTTGTAATTTTGGTATCATTACCCTTATAATATAAAAAATCAAATGCGCTCGAGTAAGTCAAGGCATCGTTTTTTTTACAACTTTGTTACCATCCCACTCCCTTAGGTTAAGCTTAAATCGCCAGTATAGCAAATTTGACACGTTTTAGTTAGTTATTAACCCCCCTTATCTTAATCAGACGCGCTCGAGTATTTCAGATAATCAATTTTTTTTACATATTTAACGGGTACGCCTGCGGCCTGCGCGTACCCCCCTATATAATTAAGACTGATACTGGTTGGGGGAACTTATCAATATGTAAGGTATCCTACCTTATATTAATCTGACGCTCACGAGTAAATCCCAATTTTCCCATTTAGGCTCCCTAACTATTATCCTCGTTTAGGCTTCGTCGTAGTCGGGTAAATATAGGTTGTAGTCTAAAACAAAATGTATTATCTAATATGTACTTAAATACTAAATAGTAAGTGCTCGTGTTTCGGTGATGGTTTACAATTTACATTATCTGGTCATAAACGAAAAACGGTATTTTAATATTATCCAATTAAAATGTAATTACATAGTTATTAGCTCCCTTAATACATGTTTTTGGTGATTACGAAAAAACGAGTGGGTTTTAATATCATAAAAAGACGATTAAAAAAACGGTGCGTTTAAAAGGTAAATAAATTGTTTATTTTATATCCTGACCTGATGACAAGTACCTAAATGTTATTGTGGCTGCAGAAAACCGAAACGATAACACTATGCAAATTTTAACATACCGCCTTCTTAAGTATGTCACATTTAAATTCGGTAATTTATTTATTATATTATATAAGTAGTATAACTAGCATACATTTTTTAATAATTTTCTAATAAAATAAAAGTTGCCAAAGTTGATCCTTATAACATTAGCCATCTGATTTTTTGATAAAAGTACCGTATATACCTACTTTCATATGCATTTAGTGAAAAGCTGTTAATTTTAAATTCAAAACTGACGCTTCAATTTTATTTAAATATACTGACGTAGGTACCTATGTACTGATGTACTGATTTGTACGATGATGCTGTTCATCCGCGTCGGCCGTCGACATAGAGGACACTTTTTATAATATCTCATTTCTGAAGTCAAACAGACAAAAAAAATTAAAATTGATTTTTTGATGTAAGTATCGTGTATGAGTACTTTCATATGCATTTAGTGGAAAGCTGTAAATTTGAAAAAAAGACATACACTTCAATTTTATTTTAAATATGTAGGTACTGATGTATATATTCTTTGTCACACTAAACACGCTCAGATGCTCATGCTGAGGAAAACTGATCACTATTTTAATTTTTAATATTTTTTATCATAAAATAACTCCTCATTTATTAAATTTTGGTTGCAGTGACTTTCTCATTAAAGGTTGTGTTATTGCTAGCAATATCCACCTAAAAACGAATGAAAAGCACGTAAATTACTTGAAATAACTGTCATTATGACAAACTAGCGACTTACCCTCGCTTCGCTTGGGTGCGTCCCCTCGGACCTACGCGATTTTGCTTAATTTCATGGATTTTATTTTTATTAGCGCGGAACCCTGATTCTTTTTTCTAAAACACTACTGTTTTTCCCTAAATCAGCTATGCAGCGTCAAGCCGTTTCGGAGACGAGCAGTAATAGACTGAGAGATAAAAAAATTCAAAATAGTTCTTTTTTATTATAAGTTAGGTACTCTTACACATTTAATATCTAAAACCTGTTATTTCGACATTATAAACACCTCCAATTATATTTATGTACTATCGACTCACCCTCGTCGCTTCGCTCGGGTTTATTTGAAGGTAAAAATTAAGTTAGTTTGAAATTAAAAACAAACCCTTCAATTCTATTTATATGTATAGACTAGCGACTCAACCTCGCTTCGCTCGTGTTCGTTACGAGGTATCCTCTCGTATAAAGCTTTAACAAACTTACTTATTTATATCTAATCAAAAGCCAAAAAAATAAGTTTCAAGCTTCTAGCTTTAAAAATGACGTTATTCCTAAAGAAACTTTCAACCCCTTACAGCCCTTTTTTCGCCTTGAAAAGTAGCATAATATGTCCTTTCTCAGGCTTGAGACTAGGTATCTGTGTAGTGTGTACCAAATTTCATTTGAATCGGTTCAGTAATTTTGGCGTGAAATCGTGAGAGACAGACAGACAGACAGAATTACTTTCGCATTTACAATATTAAGTAAGAAAGTAAGGATTTTGAGTAGGTACATATGATGAGATGAACGCAAAAATATAATTACTTATTATTATGACTGAATAAAATTAATTTAAAATTCTTTTTAACATAAACATGCAAATCATAAAAGAAAAAAAAACATTGAAACACAATGTGAGTGCGTAACAGCGCGGCGTCTTGTCCGCGTTAATTCCAGATAATAACTTAGATAGCAATAAGCTACAAGGTTTATTAAATCGCACACCACAATATTCGATATTCCTCGTATATTTCGAAAGATTATATAACCTTACAAATACTGCCCGTATTCACCACACCGAACACACAAACAAAACACACTTTGCTATAAAACTTATTTGGAAGTGCGATATCGTGGCGCACTAATAGCCCTAAAAATACAATTTCTAAAAACTATAGTAATTAAAACGAGCCCTTTAACTCCTGGAACCCCTTCCAGAATATATAAGACGGAGAAAAAAATAAGCTTGAATACTTTACATGATTCCGCGTACGTCAGTTCGTCAGTGGAAGCGCGCGTGCTAAGTGTAGGCTGTAGTGGCAATGACTGGCAAGTGGCTAGTGGCGAGAGACGAATCAGTACAAGGTGTGTTCTCAGTTCTGTAGTGTGGAGTATGTAGTTACCTATCAACGAGGAGTGCCATGGTGCGGTGCAGGGCGGCTACCACGACGCTGTCCGTGCCCTCTTCCATCTACATACACCGAGTTACACTACACCATTCGCCTACAGATATTAATTGCCGTCCACCTAGGTAATTTTTAAAACAATTCTCAGTAATCAATTCACTTGGGTTCCTTTGTCTCTCAGACTACTATAATAAGATAAATAGAGCATTTAGAATAAAACAGTTGATTTCAGTTGCCAATGTTTATGTGTCTAGCATTTCTTTGAATCTAGGTACCATGTTTCTTATAAAATTGATAACACTTCCCCAAATGTATTTTTTATATTTATGTATTTTTGCAGAAGTGAGAGGTGTTATATTATATTGAACAATTCCATTCTAAAGTATCAATCATTAAACTGTTGTAAAAAATAGTATATAAGAATTTATTGCACCTACTATAAAGTATAAACAGAGTAATGTAGAGCTACAGTCACATTCATATAAATATTTTATGTAGTTATAAGATGATGATGATGATGATTATTTTAAAATGTGGCCTTATTCCATATGTGCTTCTCAGAAGGATCTTCAGTTAATTATTGCAAATAAAGTTTATGTAAAATCAAAAATTTGCTGAACACTTGTTTTATAATTTATTCCTTAAGTTATTAAAAAATAAGAAATACTTTCTTAGTCTTATGCAAAAATATTTGCAATTTTATTATCTATTTTGTAAGATTATTTTGCAGTTTCATTTTTATTTAATATCATTCCTTAATCATGATTGCTTTACAACAATCATGGTCACAGAAGAGACTGACTCTTATGGTCTCTGTCAAAAAACACTTAACCCATCAACGGGCGCGGGGACAATATAGATTTATAACAATTGAAAATCTATTGTGTCTCATATGTTCGCCATTGACGGGTTAAAATAATAGCAATTCCTCTTTGATTCTTCTGAAAATTATGGAGTAAGAGGGATTAGTATTTAGTAGTAGTTCCTCTCTCCGTTCTCAATGCTCTATATATCATATTAATTAGTTTGACACATAATAAGTAAAAGTAAGATAGATAATCCAAATGAACTTACTAAGAACTATTTTGAAACACTTCGATATGCAGAATGTAGCAAAAATATCTGACACAGTTTATATTTACAATTATATTCCAAAAATATCTGTGAGCGAGTTCTCTTTGACACAAAAAAAACTTTATACATAACAAAATGCTAGTGTGTTTAGTTTTCTGACACTAATCACTAATGACACCATGACAATTGAAACAAGTTTAAAACAAAAAGATAGTAGCATGCATTATCAAGTTTGTTTGATTAAGATTTAAGGTTTCTTCATGTAACTGATAAATTTGTGTATTTGAGAATAGTTAAGTCAATAGTTAAAATAGAACAGTTGCCTAATTACATGATCATAAAAATGGTAAATACCTTCTCTTTCTACCTTTTCTCAGCATATGATCAAAAACATCATAGAATACTTACTATAAGAAAATCTTTACTTGAAACATTCATAATTATTAATTGTGTAACAGTTATATCAAACCAATTGCTTATTCTAATGTAAATACTTCCTACTAATTTTTAAAAACTATTTTTTCCTCGGTACTGTAATTTACAATAGAAGTTGCAGTGATCAGAAGAGCCTACTTAATATAATATCTTTATGGCCAATATAAAACTTGTTACTCTTGTAGGAATCGAACCCACAATCTCTGTTGTATCAGGAGGACCTGATAATATGATCATGGCAATTTTTGATATTAAGAAATGTATATCTACCAACTGTGCAGAGCTGTGTATGCAGCATGTATGTTTAGTGTCCACACACACCACATAAAAGTTTGTTAGCACCTGCAAGGTTGAAGAAATGCTATAAGTAGTAGCTATATTTGAAAACTATACCTTACTGTTTTAATGTATTCTTTGTGAAATTACAAGCGTAAAGCCATAATATATGTGAGCGTATAAAACAACAAAGACTTAAACATTTGTAAGACTCACCTTGTTAAACTACACATGATTGGCTGGATATTTTTTTAGCTCAGTTTTAACATAATTAAATGAAAAAATATTTTGTAAACTTTTACTTTGTAAAATAAACACTTCACAATATAATTAAAGGTAACATTTAAAACAAAATTTTAATATGCATTAGTGTGGTTTTATATAACAAAAATAATTAGTGCAGTTTCGCAATAAGTTAAGGGGTCAAAGGATCAAGAATTCAAAAAATACTTTTACATCATCTTATTGGAGTGCAACTGACATTGACAGATGACAGCGACAGTGAACAGCTGTCAAACTGTCAAACCTGTATTAACTAATGGTGCGTTCCACTAAGCGCCCACAACGATCAAAATGCTCCTTTCACATAACGACCACGGTCTTTGTGGGCGCCGTGAAAACGTCACTCATGACGTCATGGCGTACGCTCAAGCGAAGCTCACGACGACCCATCTCGAAAGGTGGGTCGTAGTCACCGACACAATTTTAGCACCCCATCGAAGGATTTTTGAAATCAAAATGGCCTGAATCGATAGGTCTACGTTCGGTCAGTATAGGTCCACTATAATTTTTGTTAGGTCGCCTGTGATTTTTTAATAAATATTTTTTTAAATTTAACTATTATTTTAAAAATTTTTAGCACCCCATTGAAACTGAAACTGATTAATCTTTATATTTCTACATTCTTTATCGTTAGGACAGTTTTGGTCTCTATACGTTTTGCTTTTATATTATCCATTTAGTTTTTTTATTAACAATTATAAATAATTGACATTGACAATGTCATAAGTCATTTGACATCTCATTTATGTTACCTTTTGAGCATTAGCTTCTTGTATTTTGGCTATACATTTTTATGTCATATTTAATATGTATTGTATAGTCTATATATAGTTATTTATTATTATTATTATTTTTGATTTGTTTTTAATTTATTGTTGTTGATTTTTGTGTTTTCTTTATTTATGTGTATCATTATTTTTTATGCCTTCATACTTTCTATTTTGTTTATATTCGTTTGTGTAACACTGAATATTCTCAATTTTTGTGTTATAAAAATTTTGTATTATCTTTCCTTGTAACTGGCGGGTGTTTAGGTATTATTATTATTTTAATTTAGGTATTATTAAATTTTATAAATAATAATAATACCTAAACACCCGCCAGTTACAAGGAAAGATAATACAAAATTTTTATAACACAAAAATTGAGAATGTTCAGTGTTACACAAACGAATATAAACAAAATAGAAAGTATGAAGGCATAAAAAATAATGATACACATAAATAAAGAAAACACAAAAATCAACAACAATAAATTAAAAACAAATCAAAAATAATAATAATATTAAATAACTATATATAGACTATACAATACATATTAAATATGACATAAAAATGTATAGCCAAAATACAAGAAGCTAATGCTCAAAAGGTAACATAAATGAGATGTCAAATGACTTATGACATTGTCAATGTCAATTATTTATAATTGTTAATAAAAAAACTAAATGGATAATATAAAAGCAAAACGTATAGAGACCAAAACTGTCCTAACGATAAAGAATGTAGAAATATAAAGATTAATCAGTTTCAGTTTCAATGGGGTGCTAAAATTTTTTAAAATAATAGTTAAATTTAAAAAAATATTTATTAAAAAATCACAGGCGACCTAACAAAAATGATAGTGGACCTATACTGACCGAACGTAGACCTATCGATTCAGGCCATTTTGATTTCAAAAATCCTTCGATGGGGTGCTAAAATTGTGTCGGTGTCGTAGTCACTGACCTCTATAATACCACTTGTTCCAAGCGTTTGACAGCAATTATTTGTGTCCATTTGAAGCGCCACTAGCGAGAGTCCCGAGAACTAACTTTTACGTATATTGCAAATGACAGTGAGAAGAGTTTGTTTACTGTAAATTAATTTTACATTTTCGTTGTTAATATTTCAACAATGACATTATGGGTGTCATTTTCACGGTTTCTCGGGGTGCTGATTGCGAAAATGACGTCCATTGCAAATCTTAGATGGCGGAGCTCCGTTTATTTTTCAACAATGACATGGGTGTCATTTTCGAGGTTTCTCGGGATGCTGATTACGAATATTTTGAAATTCAAAATGGTGAACATTTTCCATTTTTAAAAATGTCATTGGTGCCATTTTCGCACTGACCTCTATAATACCACTGGACTGGCTGTTGTCAAGGTGCTTTTGTGACTGCTTGATATTCGCCATTTTGGCGCTGTCCGCCGCTGTCGCACGTAGCGAGAGTTCATAGTACTAAAACTAATGATGTCGATATAAAGATTTTTATTTTTTTATTTTTATTAATCAATAACCGTATCATCATAATAACTACTTATGTTATATTAACAACGAAAATGCAAAATTACTTTACAGTAAACAAACACTTCTCGCTGTCTTTTGCAATATACGTCAAAATTAGTTCTCGGGACTCTCGCTAGTGGCCCTTCAAATGGATACAAAAAAATTGCTGTCAAACGATTGGAACAGCCAGTCCAGTGGTATTATAGAGATCCGAGGTTTCTCGGGGTACTGATTACGAAAATGACTTCATTTTCAAATCCTAAATGGCGGACATCCGTTTTTGTCTCAATAATGACATGGTGTCATTTTAAAGGTTCTTCGCGAGTGCTGATTACGAAAACTTACATCCATTTTCCATTCTAAGAAGGCGGGCTTAAATATAAAATTAAAGTTATAGTTATAACATGGCTAAAATTAGGTAATTTTATTAACAAAATGTTGATTTGATGATGGGTCTTTGAATCTAAGGTTACAGTTATATTTTTGCATTTTCGAGTAAAAGATTCTTTGCTTTGAATAACTTCGATAAATAAAGTGTTTCAAGACACTTTACTTTGTATTTTACTATAACTACATAATAATATTATATTTTAATTAAATTATAAAAAAAGGTAACAACCCTACGTGCAGCGGAGTACGCCATGCGGTATCGGCTTTTATTCAAACATCGTTGGCGTTTCGTCGATTCGTCCAATAAAATGCACACAATAATATAGTGGTTTTCTCTTAGATCCTTACCAGTTACCCAGATTCATGAAAACGCATGTCGACATTCCTCTGCCGTGGTTCTCGAGCACCGCAGTGCGCGGGGTTTCATACAAATCCATTGGATGCAATAACTAGCAATTTATATAATACTTGGTACTTACGTACTAACGATGACGCACTTTTAGATTTGTGTGATTGTGCTTATATCGTAAAAAAACTATTTTCTTTGGGTTTTCATATAATAGGTTCATAAGGTTAATTTTATGACTCTTTCTTTCTAGGTTGGTTAGGTTAGGTTAGATATATGACCACAATATCGCACGAGCCGAGCGAGTGCAGCGAGCGTGCCGCGGCAGCGGCCGGCGAGTGCCATAGACAAAATAAATTAAAATTCTTAAAATTAACCTTATGAACCTATTATTAATTTTTGACTATGGCACTCGCCGCCGGCACGCTCGCTGCGCTCGCTCGGCTCGTGCGATATTGTGGTTATATATCTTTTTTTTTTTTTTTTTTATCGTTGGGAAATGCATTTCTCGCACGTGCCCCCTGCTAACCAGGGGGCACTGTGGGGGACTCGATGACATACCCCCTAAAACCCAACGCCTAACCCCAATCTGCCATAGTGGGACGCCGCGGGATCGCGTTAGCATACAACCGCGACGCCCCGGCGGTGGCCAGGAAGACCCCAACCCAAACGTGAGGCTGCTCGCAAGTCCACTCTGCTGATCAGAGAAGTACCCGGAGCAGCCCCACACGATCCGAACACCGCCCACCGAAGTGGGCACTCTGCAAAAAAGAATGGGTATACGCATATATAAATCTATACACGTATACCCGATACCTCCCACCCAAACTGGGCAAACGTCATAAACGCCCGAAGGCCCAACCACTACGCCCGAAGGCCCCCCCCAAACAGCCGCAGGAGAAGAGGATGCGACAACGCCGACACTCCCCTTCCCCTGCTGCCTGTATGTTTGTATGTTTGTAACCGACTTCTTTGGGCGCGATTTTGACCCACTTTAAACGGCCAGATTTCGTTCAAACTTTGTAGATTTATCGAGGACCGATGACAATACACTAATTTGATATATAAACCAAACTAAAAAGTAGAAAATAAATAATAGTTTAAAAAAACGAATTTACAAACAGCTCCCTCTAGTATTGTATATAGATTACATATTGTGTTCAATAGATGGCGCTTTTTAACAAATTTTTGAATTGACTCTTAAAACTTTAAGTTTTCCTGTTACTTATAATTTATTTATATATTTACTATTATATTAAATTAATGGCAATGTTATAATAAAAAAAAATAGTTTAAAAAAACTAAAAAAACACGCTTTTTATTTAAAATCCAATATTTTTACAAACAGCTCCCTCTAGTATTGTATATAGATTACATATTGTGTTCAATAGATGGCACTTTTTAGAAACTAAAAAGCAAAAAATAAATAATAGTTTAAAAAAACTAAAAACACGCTTTTTATAGAAAACCAAACTAAAAAATAGAAAATAAATTTTAATGAATTTAAATTAATTATTTGATTTTAAAAAAATATAAAATAAGTTGATTAAAAGCAATTAAAAATGTTCTATATTCTACGGAAGACACTACTATTTTAAAACCTTATAAAATTTTAACAAAATGTCGTACTTTATAATTTAAAGATATTTTTATTTTTAAGTTCAGTTTACATTCTCGCCAAATATTTCTAATTAATATCTCATCACTGTGATTTAAAGACAAAGTAGCGTATCGAAACGTCAAAGTGTTGTGTTCGTATTTTTTCTGTACAAGTTGGTTCTGTTAATATTTCAATTTTAGCAAAAATAATGTATTTTAATCATTAATTAATAGCTTTTATTAGTGTAATTCATAGCGAGTGTGTTGTTGTAATAGTTATAAACGATAAAACAAAGTCTAAAATGTGTGATTGTCCGAAAACAAGTGAATTTCGTTCTATGTAGTTTGTTTACCATTTAGGACACGTAAGGAAAATAGACTATACAGGTGAAGAAGAATGCTATAAATAAAAGACACCACATTAGTTCGACAGTTATTTTAATTTAAAATTTCAAAAAGCAAATACAATAATCTCCGCACGACTCGTCTCATAAAGCTTTACACATAAAGTAGGTGTATCTTTATTAAATACGTAATAATAAATATAACAAACAGTGAGTGAAACTCCAGCGCTAAAAGAACTGCGTGTTGGGTGTTGCCTCTCGCTCACACTCTACTTGTCCTTCTCGCTCTCCGCCTTCCGGCCGATGGGCACGGCCGCGCGCACCCTGCACCAACACACGAACACATTCAAACATTAAGTAATTACAAAACTATCTACACATTTCTAATGTATTTCATCGTGAATATGATAGAAAACATCGTACCACAAAACATTTATTTCGAACATTGATTGTGGAAGAGTAACAAGCGAGGCTGTTAGTTTCTTTTGTTTATCCAAGGGAAAGGTGCATTGAAATGATATAGTTAGTTATACACGTTCATCAATATTAACTATTAAGTAGTTATATTACTATACAAAACTACTACTATACTATAAAAACAATTTATTACACAAACTAAGCCCCACAACAAAAGAGGATAAATGCATTTATTTTCACTCTCTTAGGATTGGCTTTCAGGATAAAAACTATCCTTTATCATTTGAGTGAAGAGTCTAAAAATATATTCACACCAAACTGTATATGAATGGGTTCTGCAGATTGACAACTAACAAAACAACCTCCATAGTATCACTATTGCAAAGCACTTTGATCTGATCATTAGCAGGGGATTATGTACAGAGCTATGCGATCACATGCTCTGTAGATTAAAAGTAACCTTCGTATTGATCCGGGGATGAAACACGATGTATTTATATAACATAGTACAATATATATATACATGTATTTGTTATAACATGTATTTGATTATAAGCTTGCATTTGTGTAACAAGCGACATGAACCGATTGATGTGGTAGTACTAGTGTGGTGGTATGGTGTGGTGGTGGTGTGATGGTGGTGGTGGTGTGGTGGTACATACTTGGCAGAGATCTCGTTGATCTTGGCGCGCGCCAGCTCGAGGTTGGCGTCCACCTGCGGCTTGTTCATCTCGTACGCCTTGGGCAGCGTGAACAGCGCTATCCAGCCTGCAACGCACAGATTACGCAATATATAAATGTTGTTAAACATGTACAATGTACGTACACATTTCATTTAAAAATAGTAACTGAACTACTAATTTGAGGAAATGAAAGAGTAAGAAAATTTTACCTTTTAAGTTTTGTTAACATTCAGAAATATTTATTTTCTCTTTTATTAAGTTAACTTTATATGTTTGTAAATTATTAATTGTAACAAACATTCTTATAGTCTATTCGAGACTCTTCGCTTTAGCGACGCTTTAGAATTTAGATACAAATACACGACGATGGATCATGACTTACCAAGGATGATAAGCGTGATGCCATTGAAGCAGGCGCCCACGTAGGTGAGGCACCACAGCAGCACGCCGAACTTCAGCGAGTCCACCAGGTCCTCCACCAGGAATAACCTGCAGCGACGCGCAAAAAATTTCAATATTATTGTATAGGAGTGTGAGTTCTTATATTTTTTGTAATTTATAAAAGTTTCAGGAAGAGAAGAGTATAAAAATACACTTTAAATGTTTGCCTTCAACGTGTTTCGTACCAATTAATTAACATTTTTTTTCAAGTCATGACTCTGATTACTCGTATAGACTATAATCAGATGAGTTAAGAGGTTGGGGTAGAGCCACTGCTCTATCTCCCGTCAGTAGAATAGGCATCGGCCTGAGTCTTCTTATTGGATTTAGCTGTAAGAGTATACTGGATAACGGGTTTGGGTGAGTTGACAAGCGGTCCTTATAGTTCGCTGAGTGTCGTTTTACTTCGTCCAGTATGGTTGGGATTTTCAGGTACTCGTGGCTTTCCGTATTGCGAGCATACCAAGGCGCCGATGACATAATGCCCTTAGAATACAATTTTTGAACTCTCTGAAGGCACGTAATGTCATGGATTTGCTGGCCGTCGACCACCATTTTCAAATAAAAGACAATTTCACTTACGAAGTTTCGTACTTCAGCAATAAATAATATGAGTGTGCGGGAGATAATAAAAGTAAATAATAATAAATTAAAGAGAGTGAGAATGGAGTTGATGTGTACAGTGTAGTGTACGTGTGTACCTGCGGAGCTCGGCGAGGGCGGCGTTGAGGTGCGCGGTGGCGGCGGCCGCCAGCGACTGCGCGCGCTCCGCTGACACGCTCATGTCTTTCTCCAACAGCCATCTGCAATTATACATGTTATGATGTTATAAAATACTACACTAAAGCTATCCATGAACCCTCAATCCATTACACATAATTCCAAATGAAAATTACATTTTATATACTATTATTTATAGTCTTCTGAAATCCCCAGATTTTTTACTTCTATGATTACAACCGAGTAAATGAATACAGAACCAAAATGTTAAAAGAAAATGCATAGACGCCTCTCAGCTCACATAGTTATTAAATTGTTGAAAAAATTAAATAGACCGTATATTATATTATTAAAATTATATAAATAAAGCAGATAAGAAATATTTTTCACCTAGAACGTATAATGTTTTTTATTTAGATATGTACTTTGTTATACATAAGTATTCGTACGAGAGCTAGCAACGTCGGGAAAACATGCATTTCAATAAGGCCAGTTTTTAGATATGCTATCTCTCCCATTCTCCCGGACATAATACGGGATTTTAATTATATTTAAAATCAGCGTCTGGCACAATTTAAAAAACAATGGAACTGTGGCAATAATAGATTCATGTTGCAAAAAGTTTGTTCCAGTTAGTTAGATGCAATTAACATAATAAAAACAAAAGGAACCTTCTTAAAGTTCTTTGAAAAATTGATATTTTACGTATCCAAGTACGATGCGCACTGATGAACGCAACCACTACCGCCAGCCAGATAGCCCGTATGATGTCCGGGAGAGTGTGAGAAATAGCATATCTAAACACTGGCCTTAATGAAATGCTTTCTCGAAAACGTTACTAGCTCTTAAGCTATATGTACATATTATGTGTGACACGATAAGAGAGGACAGGCGTAGTCAAATATTTATGCTCACTTTCACTTACAATTACCTAGTCATTTGATACCGACTGAAACATACAGCAATAAAAGGTTTTCATTACTACATTGGAGCTGAGTGTCCTGACTGGCAACTACACAAATGGTGTTAAACATTTTTTAATTTGGTCTTGAGCAATTCATAGAGCTTTAAAACAGTTAAAAATGTTATATTTTTTTTCTTCAGCCCTTTTTAACGTCTCGCTGCTGGGCACGGGCCTCCCTTAGTACAAGGGGGATCAGGCCATAGTCCACCGCGCTGGCCTAGTGCGTGTTGGCAGACTTCACATGTCTTACGAAAACTTTCTAAGTTTTCTCCAACATGCAGGTACCTTTCATAAAATATGAATAGTTAGCTTCAATGAGAATAATAATGAACCAAGTACAATATTTACTCAGCTTTATTTTTACTTTACTTTTACTTTGCTTTACGAGAGACATATCGTGATCGTGTGTTAGCGTCAAAGACTGGCTGCGCGCTGTCCACCGTGCCGGAGTCAGATACAGATTATTGAAAATTAAAAATGTTTTTTGTTTAATGCTTTTTGTATAAAAATACAACATAAAGTGCTACGCTACCTCTTGCACTACAGTACCTACAGCCTACAGGGACAAGCCACAAGGCAGCACCTCCGCACGCAATGACTGTCCAAATAACAACAGTAACTCGCATGTAACGAAACCGTTGAATAAACTTGCTAATTGGATTTAACGCTACAGACTGTATAAAGTATAAGCCCAAGTGGTCATACTTTATTACTCAATATTCGTTCTTATTTAAACCACATGATACATATTATGTGACACATGTTGACTTTTGAGATAACAGCGATGCAGTTAGCGAGAAAATAATTATTATCAACTTATTATATAAAAGTTACCGAGATTAATACAAGAGTAGGTAATAAAATCGTGAGAGAGATAGTTCAAGTATCAAAGTTAATAATAAAAATATTACTTATATATATTTTTGATTTAGAGTAGAGTTATTGGATACGTAACATAATCCGATACAACATTATATTTGATTAGTCTGAAAAGATTTACAATGCGACGCATTAGCTAAGTATAACTAAACAGAAAACCACTGTTAACCCGCTGGAAGCACCTGCAGGCTTACAGAGATTATTATATATAGGTTTATACTTTATACACATAATGATCACAAGTGCACTCACTTGAAGGGATGTCCCTCATTAGTTTTCTGCACGGCTTGGAGCACGTTCTTGTATATGCGGAAGGCGACGGCGGCGGAGAGCGCGAGCAGCGAGCTGTAGGCCAGCACGGACACCACGGAGCAGCAGGCCAGCGCCACCAGCAGCGCCAGCCCCGCGCCCAGCGCCGCGCCCGACCGCGCCGCGGACCGCCAGTAGATCAGCGACTCCACTGCAACGCGACACACGCACATTAGCTACCCATCATATATGCTCCTAGCCCCAACTGCGGTTCACCGCACACCGCAGATAGTCCTGTCAATATCACTTCCACTCGTAATGGTGAAGATCGACCTAATTTGTGACCGTCGCTAATTTCGGACTTTATTCGAGAAACACAAACCTTACTTCTTGGTGAAGCAAAATAGGCGTTTGTGATGCTTGAAAAGACTTTTTTAACAAAATAATTTCCTGAAGTAAATCTAATGATTCATAAAAAATAAATCTTTTACAGAAACATATTTACATATTTATTTCTATTAGGTACGTTTTGTGCATACTATTTATCGTCCTTGTCTTATATAAACTCACAATTTGACGCTGAACATTGTTTTACATCTACTCATTTTGAGCTCAGTGAGCAGTGCTAGTGTCAGTAATGCGTGAGGTGTGAATCTCATAAAAATACGCGTTAGTAAAGCATTAATATAACGTGTATTTGAACTCGAGACCTAGGACCTGCGAGAGTACTAAGTATAAAAATATGTGGGGGATAACAGATAGTGTTCATTAAAGCTCGATTATATGCATTTCTATTTAATTCGCCTGTTACTTTCATTTTAAAATAGAATGTCCGAAGAAGCTAATAGAGCGGAACAGACGAAGATGAAGAGCGCGGCGCCTCTACATGTCTGTTGATTCATTACGAGATAACTCATAACAAGAATTTTTCTAATACTTTTTTTTTTTTATTTTTTTTTTTTTTTTTTTTTTTTTTTTTTTTTTTTTTTTTTTTTTTTTTTTATGGGACAAAGGGGGCAAACGGGCAGGAGGCTCACCTGATGGTAAGTGATCACCTCCGCCCATGGACATCTGCAACACCACAGGGCTTGCAGATGCGTTGCCGGCCTTTCAGGAAAGGGAGGGAGGGAGGAGGGAGAAGGATGGGAGTAGGGATGGGTAGTGGGCCTCCCGGACTCTCACTTACCGGACGAAACGCGACAGCATAGCTGCCACTTCACGCCGGTCTTCCGTGAGAGAGTGGTACTATACGGGGCGTGCCGGCCCATTCGGCTGCTACCCGAAGGTAACAAGCATGGCACTACCACTTGGAAATAAATAATATCTGTAGAAAATTCTATAATGTCAATTATTTAACTTTACCGTAACTAAAATACGAAATATATTCACATCTTGTCAATGACCTATTATAAGTTAAAACTTATAAATATACTAAAAATAAATGCAAAAACAGTAAAAAAACATCTGTGTGAATAATAAAAATGAAAAGCGACCGTTGTTTCGTGCAACACTTGAGAACTAGCGCATCACTTGAAGCTGGACTGCGAAGGCTAAATTTTTATAAAAAAAGTAATATGTGGTTCAAATAAGGTTTTCAGGGGAAATTTGGTAGTTTTCCGGCAGATTGGGGATTTTTTGCGATCAAGCAAAATTTTAGGTACTGAATTATAAAAATTCAGTAAGTATAAAAAGTTACACATAGAAAATAATGGTTGAAATAGAACGTTGTATGCGAAGATATTAATATAAAAAGAGGTGCATGGCTGGATGTGATGACAACGTAACGGAACAACACTCGAAAGCCTTAAATTGTACCGCGAGAGGCGCGGGGCGGGCGGGGGTGCGCGGGGGGCGGGCCGCGAGGCGCTGCAGTGTCATCGTCCATGCTCTAACGTCAAGTCATCTCTATACACATGAATGTAGAGTCTTAGGGTAAATAAATGGAAATATTGGACACGCAAAATAAACTATTGATGCTATAAAAGGTCAGTTTTGCAAGTTAAATAAAAAATGTGTTTTTAAAACTATAAAAAATATCTTTTTATAAATGAAATAACAACAAACAGGTACAACTGTTTATCATTATTAATTCATTAAGATATAATCTAAACACACAACACCGGATCGACCCACAGCAGGATACATCATCTATTTCGATGAAAATAAAACGATGAGATCATTTAATTTTTAAATTAGACCCTTAAACGTTATGGAAAAGTTTAAAGTGAAAATAAAATGAAAATGACAAGGACGGAGAAATTATGACATAAAGTATCCAAATAATCGTAAAATACATAACCTCTTGTAAAACTAGTTTAACAATATGCTGTCCCCAGTCCAGTCCACGTTAGCACCGGGCCGGCCGGGCCCGTGCCCCGGGCGCGACCCGTTCGACTCACAGGAGAGCACTACGAATGCGTCGGGATGCATTCCCCGTTCATAATTATGATCGAGTTTAAATACCTGGTCCTCGGGGCGGCAGGTCGGCGTACTGCGCAGCGTGGCGAGGCGACTGTTTGGGACGCGCCATGGCGGCGGAGTGGCCGCAGCCCGCACATGCGGCGGCTGCCACGCCGCTACCTTTCACACACACGTCACCCGCGGCGCTGCGCTAGGCGAGCCACGCCGCGCCGCGAATACGGACAAGTGACGCGGAGGAAGTGTCGCTATCCTCTTACATCATAATCGCATAAACGCATACCGATACCGGAATTAGTATTACTGTTTATATACAAGGCAATTCGTATTAAATAAATAAAGTGTACACTACCACAACTTCCAAGGTCCACTTATTTTTCGATAAATCCTAAAACATTTTAGGCGTCTGTCGGTCTTGTTGTGTTGTGTCTTGTCGCCAATTCATTTCAAGTTATTTTACAGATACCAGACTACTTGATACCTCTTACGGCGCATGAAACAAGGCAACTAAATCGGATATAAAAAAAGTTCGAGCTGACTAAAATATTATTATATATCTACTGTAATATTTACCACATAGCATTAGCATCTTAACATCGAAATACTTACATACTTTTTATTGACTAAAGTATAAGTATGCTTCGAAGAGCTTCGGAGTGGAAAAGTACGAGTCTGGTTGAGTCTCAAAAAATTATAATTAACTGTCGCCCTATTTAATAAAAGCTTACGTATCACAGTGAAAAAGAAAGAATTCTATCATAAAAGTATTATTAATCGATGATGATAAACGGCAGAAAACAAATTGATAACATTTGATCCATGCTCTGATAACTAACGCAAATACGACCGAATTTACTTTTAAACTTTGAATAAAACTAAATGAAAAAACAACAGGTAGTTAAGACATTTTCCGTAACATTTGTAATTATGCTCCACTTACTATCTATTAGTAAAGTTTAACCCTTCTAGCTAGCCTCTAAAGTTAGCACGCGATAAAGGCGTATACTGTATAATGTATAGCGTGTGTATGAATGAAGCCCCACGGAGCAGGCTAGACTTAACGCCTCATGACTATCAAGTACGTGTGCGTTGACCGTCGAAGCTTCCATGAACAACCAAACCAGTTCTGCGTACTCACATTACGGAAATCGAAAGTACCTGGTGGTATTTTGGGACACGGCACAAGAGAATACTGGCATAATTGTGGAGAGGTAGGTCAAGTGGCGAGCCGCCAACATCCTAAGCAATAAAAGTATACAGAAGCTTTCAATGTCACACATAAGCTTGCTTTTTTGTTTTGATTTGTGATTAACACTCAGACTACATTAAATTTAATGTAGTCTGAGGATTAACAATGGTTATGTTAAAGTACATATATAGCAATTAATATAAAAAAACATAAACAGCTACAAATATTAGATATAAAATCAGGCAAAAAAATAATAATTTAGATAAGTTTTTAAGGCAATATAAGTCTAATATTCGTATCTGATAAAATTATTTACTGAACCTAAGTTGACTGAAAAAACACGCTCTATATATTCTAACGTTGGCAAATGAATCAATGATTATTAAAAAGTTTGGATTATAAGTTTAATTAAAGAGCAAGTCGGGGTCACGAGTGGCAGACGTAGTTCGAGGCTCGAGCGCGAGTCGCCTTAGATTGGCGCGGCTATGCGAAAGCAAGTCGTTGCCAAAATAAATAAGCAGGCGTCCTTTATCGAAGCTTTCATTCTGAAACACGGCCAGGTATGTATACACTTTCTAAAGTTGCAAAAATAATTAATACCTTGCGTGAAATTATGCACTACACACAGGTCATTAAACCTATGTACTTACATTGTATACCAAGAGCAAATGGCCTATTGAATAAAGATAGAGAGATCCTCTAAGTAATCCTTAGCGCTTTATAACGTCACACTGCTGGGTACAAACCCAGAGCACGCCATAGTCCACCACGCTGGCCAAGTGTGGGTCGGTTGACTTCACAGGTCTTTCGAGCTAGGTGCAAGTCAACATATTTATTTTTATAACGACCGCCGCGGAGCAATGGCCTACAGCGATATAATGTGATAAGCACTTATCTAATTACTCATTTTGTTATAAATGCTGTGAAACTTGTAAACATCTACTAACCTAATAGGTATAATTATTAGTCTACGGCTACATCATTATTTACTCTATGAAATTATCTAATTAATGCAATTTAGTAGTTCATTTTTAAATAAAAAGAAACACTATAAGGTTACAGAGGTCAATTTTTAACCTTATGAAGCAAATAAATGCATTTAATGAAACAAGACTTTTAATACAAAATGTTAGTAAGCTATAATATCATGGATGAGGCTATGATGTCATCTAAGTTAATGAGTAATAGGTAGTGTGCTGCGATGTTTACTTCTCATTATCTTAGACTGGATTGTTTTTCTACACTTGACATTTCAAAATTTTAGAATACTAATTTTCATATTATTATAATTTGTACATTTGTTTAAAATGCTTTTTAATTTTGTTCACGTAAAAATACCAATGTTCATATTATTATTATGCGTGTTGTCAAGTCTCCGCGCTGCGCCCGCGCCGCGCTGAACGAATCAACAATTATTTAAAAAAAAAAAATTAAACCGACTTCAAAAAATCTGCACTAAAAAGAGAAAAATAAAAAGTAGAAAATAATACTTTAAAGAACTATGTTAATTTTGGAGTCGGATCCAGCCAGGTATTTTGATTATGTTTACAAATTGATAGATTAATCGAATATACGGTTATTTTTCTTTGGCTGGCACCGACTCCAAAATTAACATAGTTCTTTAAAGTATTATTTTCTACTTTTTATTTTTCTCTTTTTAGTGCAGATTTTTTGAAGTCGGTTTTTTTTTTTTTAAAATAACTTATTTTTACATTTTTAGTGTGCCTTTTATTTAGCTGATTTAATTATAGTGACTTACTATATGTCACTAATTTAAAATCTATTTAAGCTTTATATTAAACAACGAGCATACCCATTAACGACGAAAATAGTAATTAATTATCGGGTCTGCCGAAGGGGGGGGGGGGGGGGGGTGTTGGTGTCCAAAGAGTACTCGATCTATGACTACTGTAGCTGTAACTAAACTACGAGCTCATCTTTATGTTTACATTCCCCATACGAAATAGTTTAAATAAACCACGTCCATTATTCCACCTAACTCCTAGAGGTTAATAAGATTTACCTTCTATTATCATATTAACGTAATAGCCTGGAAGAACACAACTATCAATCTATATGTATGTATAATTTTAAAGGAATTTCCTTTCAACTCCTAGCCGTTGAGGAGTTGTACCTTCCATCATCAGCTTATCCACATGAGATGGTAATTATCAAATGCAAATCCTTAAAAAACTTTAGAAAATATATGAAAAATGTACTAAGTGCCTATAAAATTTAAGAGTTGCTATCGATTTCCCTAGGATCCCATTATCAGATCCTAACTTGGTGACAATGGGAATATCTTGGAAGTATACCCTACCAAACAAAAAATAAATTTTTGAAATCGGCCCACAATTGACGCATACATCGGTGAACACAGATAAAAAATAACATTTGAAGAATTTTAACTTCCATCATCAGCTCATCACATGAGATGACGATTTTCAGACGAAAATGCTTGAACAGCTTAAGAAAATATATAAAAAACATAATAGGTGCCTATAAATTTTGAAAGATGCCCCGGATTTCCCTGAGATCCCATCATCAGATCCTGATTTTGTGATAATGGGACCCCCTCAGAACTATACCCCACCGAACAAAAGAAAAATTTTTGAAATCGGCCCACAGTTGACGGAGAAATCGGTGAACATACATAAAAAAAAAAAATACATACATCGGAACATATAACCTCCTCCTTTTTGGAAGTCGGTTAAAAATATAATATTATGTATGCATAATAAAATGTTTTTAAAAGTATAAATTTCACATTCGTATAAGGAATAAGTGCTCCGGCTTAAAGTTTACTGATAGTGTGTAAATTACTTTTAAGTAGTTATAAGTTATGTTCTTTTTATGTGGCATACAGTTGTGCCATTTGAGCAGGACCATGCGGTAATTTTCCTAGTATGATGATGAGATGAGATTCCTTACATGCCACATGGAGGTGGTTTTTATAAGTCTAATAACTTAATGGCACTGAGTAGAAGATAAGTACGAGTATGTATTAATTGGCAAAAAATAGTGCTCCTATTTCGTGCCGCCTGATGCGACCTTATCACAGCGCCGCAAAACCCTGCATTTGTACACAGTACCTATGCTTCGCCGATGTCATGTAGAATGGAAAATTACCAACGTTTATAGTCATCTCTTACATGAAGCAGCCACGTGAAATATAAAAGTTGTTATTTTTTTAAATCGTGTTTGTTTGTAACCTGATTATCTGTGGCTCGTCGACTTTTACATCAGCATGTTTTTAATATTATTACTAATTATTAATATTATTTTACTTATGACTCTTTTATTGACGGAGGTGACTAAGTATTTTATTATAATTACCTTGCAATATTAATTAAATATAGTAGTATTTACATTTTTTTGGTATATGTAGTTGTAAATGGCACAATCAGTATTAATATAAAATTTTCATCGGAATAAGAAAGTAATTGAAAGTCTATTGAAAGGCCGTGTTCAACGAGCGTGCCGTCGCGGCCGTCGCTGGTTGCCGATCGATACGCTGTGTGTAGCCTACATTCAGTCGCCGAATGGAGACCGCCAAGACTGCACTCACTTATTACTTAGCCTAATTTTTTGAAACCTAATCCATAAGTGCTTTACTTTTGAAACCACTCCTTTTTTATTCGACCCATTTTGATTGGTTTTAAGTTTTAACTTTTAAGTTACCTATGTGTGCCATAAGACCATAATTATATAGTTGATAACTAACCTACCTAACCTAACCTACCATTAGCTTGTTTGATAAAAAAAACGTGTATTATGAAAAAATACTGACCTATGGATGAAGACGTGTAAGTGTATCTGCATGACGGTTCATATCAGCTGTACATTCAAATAATATTATCGAGAATTGCTACAAAAAAATAATCAATGTATAAAAACTGAAAATATTGCAAAAAATCTGTACAAATGTTAGAAAAACGTTGACCTTTGTATAAGCTAACCACAACACTGATGTAGTGTGACTATATATAAAACGCTACAGAATTCATAAAGTATTTAAATAGCCTCGAGTGACAGAGACGAAGCCGCGAATCTATTGAAGCCCGGCATCCACCTTCGACCGAAACATGATTTTGTTTAGTTCTCATTTCCATTTAGGTACATTTCTTATACGAGAATAGCTCAATAATGAAACTTGATTGAAACAAACAGTAGCAAGTGGGCTGTGGGCTGCGAGCAGTCGCAGTCAAACTGAACAGTAACAGAAATACAATGAGAGGTGTGCGATAAAAATATCGCTCGACGCCTGGGACTAACCGTCACCGTCCGCGTCGCTCGCCGTACTTGCCTTCGTGAACTATGGCAACTTATTAAAAGGTATTTAAAATTTTTAAAAGGAAATTAATTTCAATCGGCGCTACGAAGCTGAGCAGATTTAAATGAAAGCCGAGCCAATACTACTGAAACGATTTAAATGAAATTTGGTACACAGATAGTCTAGAACCTGAGGAAGGACATACTACTACTTCGCCAGTTCTTCTCAGGACAGTGGTTTCTTCCTTCCGAACTGGTAGTAGACTCGTGACGTTCAGTAAAAAATTGTAATAATTTCATGCTGAATAAAATATTTTGAATTTGAAAAAAAATTTGAATTTATGCTAAAACTAAAGGCTACTTTTCAAAGTGAAAAAGGGCTATAAGAAAGGTTGTAAAAAAGGGCTGAAAGTTTGTATGGAATTTACGTCATTTTTTAAAGCTACAAGCTTGAAACTTATTTTTTAGGCTTTTGATTAGATATAAGTAAAGAAGACATTCAAGGTTTATAAAAGTTTTATCCTAAGGCGGGTACCTAGGAACGAACCCGAGCGAAGCGAGTATGAGTCGCTATATTATCGATATACTGTGGATCATCAGGTGCTCATTTCCAAAAAAAGTAAAAACATAAGTTTTTTTTTATATTTAACAATAGGTAATATACAATTTAAGAATTATTTTATATCCGCATAAGTTAAAACAAAATCCAATACTAGGTATACCGTATACGAGTATGATTTGAATAAAAACAATAGGTTGCTTTTGAATGGTGCCTATCCTATTAGACATCTATAGTGAGGGGTAGCAACCGTCTAGAAATTTAAGTCTAGAATTTGAAAGACCGGCAACGCATTTGCAAGCCCTGTGGTGTTGCAGATGTCCATGGGCGGCGCTGATCACTTACCATCAGGTGAGCCTCCTGCCCGTTAGCCCCTTTTGTCCCATAAAACAAAAAATATGGAGACTGAAGAAAGGATCAATCACGTAGCTTAACTCATAACCTACCGACCTAGGTTAAACTTGCAATTTTTGATTATGTTTCTAAAGTCAGTCACTGAAAAAAAAAGCGTGTAATGATAATTATTTCTGTTTCCAGTACTATTAGTATTCGTCTTTGGGTTTGACAATGTATATGTAAAGGATGATCATTTATATTCCCAAATCAAAGCATGTCCGGAAGTAACGTAATATCGTATCAATTTACTTCATACTGGTTTAATCGTGAATACGCACAATAATGTATTTAACTCAGACCAAATAAAAAGTATAGACGGAACTCTGCGAACAGCAAAGTGAGGCCGGTCAAACTACGCCTCGCCGTGTACAGTCGTAAGCAATGAAATGTATACAAGTTGACAAGTTGACAAGTTTTCAAATATATGTGAACATCAAATGTTGCAAAAGAAAGTATACAAGCTTTATGTCAAAATAAAGTATCCGTTAGTTGTTTCATATTTAAGTATACAACTTTATCAATTCATTGTAAATAACTTAAAATGAATATTTGTATACACGTTTCGTGTTATAAGTATGTAGCCATTAGTCTGTGCACAAAAATGTGCACAGTTTTGTGTTCAAAAAGCATAAAATAATGTTTTTGTAATCGAAACAAAGTTTTCTAATACATATAATATACTGTATCATCCATTAACATTTTTTATTTTATATTTTATAACATTTAATTTTATCTCATACTAGCGAAATCCGCGGCTTTCCTTGCGCTTAAAATACACTATAGTAGGTAATAATCTATCACTACACAAAGTTAAAAATCGGTTCAATACTTTTTGTGTGAACGCGCACGTCGATTAGCGATAGTGGTAGCTGATATATTTTTTCTGTTTCAACATAAAACTTCCTAATAAACTAACTGGCAAATAAATTTATATATATTCATTGTATTCAGCCCTTTTTAACTCGGAACCAGATTTGAACCCGCATCAATATAATATCCAAGCGAGCACGTTACCACTGGGCTACTGCCGTACCAGTACCAGAGTCTATGAAACATATAGTAGTACAACGGACGTGACAGTCAGCAGTCAGCCCAAGCTGCCATACACTCGCTTGGGACATTAGTGTATGCTGTAGCTTGAGCTGTCACGTCCATTGGCCGACTGAATATGTTTCATAGGCTTTGCTACTACAGTCCAGATAAATTAATATGTTAACGTTGCCGTTCCGTCAAATATACATACGAAATATCTTTGACGGAACGGCAACGTCGCTTTTTTGCATTTCGATACAAAGACGTCAACTTAAAATCTATTTCTAAAAGTCAAATTTAATTATTCTTTAGTTTGCTTTGTTATGAGAAATATAATGTTATGTAAATTCATTTCCTAATGTCAAATTGTAATAGCCTAGTCAGTATGGCTGTAGCTTAAACTCTGTGAGCTTGTGATGCGAGTTCAAATCCCACGCGCGATAGACTTTTTTTCATTTTTGTTAGTTTCGTGTAGATATCTTTAAACTTACACATTATATTATATAATGGCGATTGAGAGAAAAAAATGAAGGATAAAAATTTGTTAAAAAAATAAAAAATAAAATATCTGGCGAGGGCTACCCTACCCACGTGTTATCGCCTACGTGAGTAAAAAATAGCTACAATCTCTTCTCAGACCTACCAAATATACACAAAATATTCATGAAATCGGTAAAGTCGTTTCGGATGAGTTCGATAACAAACACGAGATTTTGAAAGATTATAATAAAATAGTAACTTAAACATTTATACTTTAAATATTTTTAACGAATTGTGTATTGAATATAGACTCCAAAACAATATATTTCATTTAAATGTATCTGTTCGTATGTCATCGTGTAACATAAAAAGTACTGGACTTATAAGTATAACTAAAATATAACCAAATGTTGTGTGTGATAGTGAACACATTACTCGGGGTCATGACTCATGACTATGGATATTTTTTATTGCATAAAAATATTTCATTTTTACAGGAAAACATTAAGAGAGCAGAAAATTTTTGGTCTTAAAAAGGCCTACAGAAAAGACTAAAATATCAAATCTCTCTCTCTATCTCTTAAGCTAAGTAAAACGCGATTAACACAAAATAAGCAAACAAAACAAAAGTTCATCTGCGTGTCTATTTTATGCAAATAAATTTGGAACACAAACCTATAAATAATTACCACTAGCAAGCCCGGCGCACTTCGCTGGGTGTAGGTTAAAATAAATTAAACGGTTTTTTAAATAAAAGTAGCCTAAGTTACTCCTTATAACATTGGCTATCTGCGAGTGAAAGTCCCGTCAAAATCGGTCAGCTTCAGTCGTTTCAGGGATTAGCCGAAACCAACAGACAAACAGATACACAAAAGCTGTTAATTTATAAATTAAATACAGACTCTTCAATTTTATATAATATGTATTCTGATATATTATAATTATTTATTATCACATTACGATAAAATAATATTTTATAAGAACACTAAAAAAAATTCTTTTATAAATAAGAAAATTTCGAGATTTGACGGCAATTCTAGCAATTTCGAATCCTTTTCTGAAAATGCTTTGTTACACATTTAAAATTTGCAATAAACAGATCTTGTCCTCTAATTGTCAAAATGTTGTGACGTGTTATACAAACGTGCTCTTACGGCGGTATGCACTCTACGAGTATTGCGCGAAAATATTTATGACCCTTGTATGATTTAAAAATGTATCATTATGTATTGAAGTTAAATACATAATAATACATTTTTAAAAACAAACTTTTATTTGTTCTCCTTCTTTTTAATTTTATTTAATTTTCCTATGCAATAACCCTAAAATGTTCCTTAAAAATATTTTTACAGTTATGTATTTATCTAATTATTTAGTTTGCGTATCATGGTGTTTAAAAATATGAGTGCATAGTAGGTACTCAGTACACTTCATAGTTAGTACAATATTTTTAAAAATTGTGTCTGTGCCGTTGACTGCAGAGGAGATCTCTTATACCCTGGGTGTGGCAGTCAGGCCACGGTGAACTTTCAGATAAGCTATTACAATTATACTATAGTGTATTTGTATAAATATCGTACTTATGATGTTGGACTCTGGAGGAGATGTTTTGTTACGAGCCCATCATGAATGCAGCATTTAAATGAAAGACCTAAGAACGGGTTATGATTATTAAATACTAAAACAAAATTTTGTGACTGCGCTGTTGACTGCTGAAGAGTTCTTTTTTTAAAACCCAACCATGGAGTCATCACCAAAATTATGGTAGACTTTACAGCGACCTTGGATAATTGAATTTATATATAAAATTCAATTATACACGAGTACAATTTTGTAACTGTACAAAAGCTGTGTAGGAAAGCTCTGCTTGAAGTCAATCCAAGGTGGAGAATCAGTTCATAATTAGTAAAATTCCTACTGTTTACGATACGCAGAAGCTTTCGAAAATACCTACTCTTCTTACAAAAATAAAATAGACTTCTAGCGTCCAGATTAAAGTGTTCACATATTCATGGATGAGCCACCGTATTTGTATTAGAAAACTTTGTTAAATACGAAAATATTATTTTATGTTTTATTCGTAGTTCGTGGACTAAAGGCTAAATAATACTTATGAAGCGAAACAAGTATCCAAATATTCGCTTTATAGTGTTTACAATGAATTGTAAAAAATGTATACTTAAATATGAAACAACTAACGGATACTTTATTTGACACAAAGCTTGTATACTTTCTTTTGCAACGTTTGATGTTTACATATATTTGAAAACTTGTCAACTTGTCAATTTGTATACATTTCATTGCTTACGACTGTACATACACAATTACACGCACACTCGTACAACGAAACTACGCCTTGCCTTGTCAGTCTATATATCGCGGCTCGTGGGAGCAACACGTTTTGAGAAAATATTAATTTACAAGCGAAAATGCCGAATTGTGTTGTGAAAGGGTGTAAGAATCAATCCTCAAAAGATAAAAAGCGGGATGGAATCACATTTCACACGTAAGTAATTTGAAAACCAATAATTTTCAATAAATCAAAATAAAATTTTAAGATTATTGCTTGGAACACAAATGTTGCCAGTATAAAGTGTTTTTGTTTACCCTATTTGGATGGATTACAACCTATCGAGATAGATTCTTATCTAACGGTTTTCACAATATTATATATCCATGTTATCAAAATCGGCTCGAACAATAATTTAATAGCAAAATAAAAAAAATTACTAAAGTTTTATTCGTTACGTTATTAAGTCAGTTGTTTTTAACGGGTTTCAATTATATCCATGATAATATGTATTAATTAATATTTTAAAGGCGTTTACTACCCTTTCAAGCCTAATAGTACCTATGTGTATTATTAATAATTAATTCAGCATAAAGGTTTTTAAATAAAATAAATTGGATAAATCATAACGAATTTTATTTCTGAACCACTTTTTCCATTTACTTTCTCCTACCATCACTACTTTATACCGACAACTCACCAAGACACTTTATATATCATGTTATGACGTTATCAATTAGTAACGTTATTTTTGTAATTTTAGGGTAATTTGAATTATCATGGCAACACCGGCCCACGCAACACATGTTTAAAAAGGTGGCCTCACTTTTCTGTTCGCAGAGTTCCGTCTTTACTTTTTATTTGGTCTGAGGTATTTAAGTATTCCATACGAAGAGCTTCGATTGCGATTTGCGACGAAATCACTCATTTACCAATGTATCTCCAAATCGATGTCCAATCATTACCAATTGACTTGTTTACCGGACGTTAATGGATGTTTTCTAAAAATTTTCCTCTGATTTAAACAAATTCACAACCAATGAACCATAAATAACATTAGTTCTGTTACTGCCATATTATCGGTGTATAAAAAAAATTATAAAATACATAGCAACGGGTTTTAATATTTGTCTGTTTAGTACGCATAGCTTTTAAAAGTGGAAGTAGCAAAACTTTAATTCAGATTGTTGAATCCACCATATATATCCATAGATACAGGTCCCAGTTCCGAGCACTCGCCATAAGGCAAGGGGGTTTTCAGATAATTTTATTAAGTATATATATTTAATGGTAAGGGGGCTCTATGATGCTGTGTGCCCATGATGCTAAATGTAGATTTACTCGAGCGTCACGGAAACTTATAATATATTGTAGATTAGATAACTGGAAGACTAAATGGTCCCATAATATTTCCACTTTTAGCGGTGGGAGATCAGTGGTTCAAAATTGTAAAGAAAAATCAATGACATAGACAAACTTAAGCGTGTCAGATATTGATATTTTTCATACTCCAACATGTCTCTGATATGAAATATATAATAATCTGCCGATTTACGAGATGGGGATGGCCAGGCGGGAGGGGTGAAAAATTGAAAAATATAAAACAAATAATTAGCATATTGAAAGTTCATCGTGATGTCCCAGCCATATTGACTAAAAATCGGACGAATATTTTGAGAATAAAACTATTATAAAAAGATAGATCTTCTTTACAGAAACATTTCATATCATTATAACTCATATAATCGAAAAAAACAATAAATACTTATAACTCACCAAATTTGATTTTCAAAAGCAACTTTTTATTACAAACAAGCCGAAGCTCGGCTTGCGTAAATCTTCAGATTATATATTTTTAGAAATTTTGGTATCACTGCCCTCACAACATAAAAAAATCAACTGCGCTCGAGTAAGGCAATCATTTTTTTACATTTATTTACATTTTTGTTACCACCCACTCCCTTAGGTTAAGCTTAAACCGTCAGATTAGCAAATTTGACACATTTTTAGTTTGTAATTAACCCCTCTTCTCTTAATCAGACGCGCTCGAGTGTTTCAGATGAACAATTTTTTTACCAATCTGATGTGTTCTGACTTCTGACCGTAGCCAACAATACTGATACTAATTAGAGATACTTGTCGAATTGTAAAGTAACCTACCTAATATTAATCAAACGCTCTCGAGCAAATCCCAAATTTCCCTCTTGGGCTCCCCTACCATAAATAATGACAACTCACAATAATTCCACTAAACGCACAGTGTCGTCCCTTAGTGTCGTCTTATAGAGTTTACACTCCATAACACAATTAAAATCGTGTTATCTGCCAAATAAATAATTAAATAATATGTAATCTAGTTATGCATTAATGTGATACTTTATCTATTGTCGAACAACTATATAGAATAGGAGGGAATACTTTGGGCAAGATATGTGTCTCTGGAACATTTATTAGTATTTTTCATTTATTTTTCATGTGATAAAAACCTAGTTCTAGTAGTAACTTTTCTACTAGGGGGGTCAAAGTATCTGCATCAATTTAAGCCCCTGTTGGAACACAAATTGTACTACATTAAACTATAACATGTATAGTGTCAAGTGTGATCTATCTGTGTACGTATGAACTATTAAACTATATCGTCTACAATATTTATCCAGCAGTAACGGCATGATTACAATATTTATAAACCAAAAATAGAAGTTTTATAAAATAAGACTAAAGTATTCCAATATCAATTCGTATGTAGACTGTAGTGACGTAGCTACTCAATATCACTTGAAACAACTGAAAAAAGACATCGAATGTCTAGGAATGCAATATAAATTCGGGCAACAATCAACCGCGATGGTCTCGATATCTTTACTATACTCGGCGTTATCTGATCGGTGTGTTTACGTTGCGACATTTGAGCAAGTGACGGCGACAGACGGGAAGCAGACTATCTACAGCGCACTTTAGGCTCCCTCTCCGTGTATGGAACCTGTTACATCGATCAGGTTATAAATGTAAAAAGCATGGTTATTTTCTAAAATTACTTGGAATGGAATCCCCCTGTTTGTAATTAAATAATTTTTAAAATGTGCCCATAATATAGGTATTTAATGTGAAAAATGTTGTAACCTATATTTGTCATAATTTCATTTCTTGATATCTCATGCATTCTTGATATCGTTTTATCTTATTTTTATATCACAATAGAATTGTGTTATATATTATGTAGATACACAGTATGTTAGATATATTTTACTTCTCACAAATGCCAAGCACGTGTGAGACATTAGATACCGAGATACATCTCTAGTTGAGATATCTTAAGCGTTCTCGAGACGATCAATCGCAATTGTCAATTATACGTTATTATCAATTGCACTTGGTCGTTCACAAGTACATACAAGAATTGAAGCGATTGTCAATCGCAGTTACGTGATTGAAAGCAATTGATGTATATTTTGATTGATGCTCAATGACAGGAGTCATTGAAGTTGCACAATTGATCGTTTACCGAGTCATTGACAATCGCTTTCCTTCTGTTTTCTAATTTCGCGCATCTGACAGCCGCGACAAAAAACAAGCAGCACATTGAACTCTGCATCAATCGCACTTCGATTGCAATTGACAATAATGTAGCACATTGACAATGCGATTGATCGTCTTGGGGACGCTTTAGAAACTCGTTTTTGAATTAAATGAGTTGAAAAGGACAAAAAACTATAAGCGAGATGCTTTGCTATGCTTTCATTACTCGACGATACGTTCGGCTGTTTGTAGTGCCGCTACTTGCACTGCGAGAAGTCGCGGGATCGAGTCCCGATTCCATTTGTGTGTCGAGCACCAGTGTTTGTACTCAAGTCATAGGTGTTCATATTTATAATTTGTATGTATTAAAAGTAATATTATGATGGTGCAGTATATTTGAACTTGTTTATCATTTTTTTATTTTATTTAAGGGATACCTATATCACCCTCACTTTTTAAGTATTGTATTTATATTAAAATAACGTTACTTAATTATTTATCACTATATTATGTACCTCTGGCGCAAAACACTACAAGTACATAGCATGTAGTTAATACGTAATCAACAAGTATGTATTAATAATGTTATTAAACGGTTTAAAGTACAAATTGTACAGTCTTCCTCCGTAATTAAACTCACAATAAGTATATTATATACCTAATGCACTGTCAGTGTCAATCCGTAAACCAGATATATTCTACAAGAAAAAACTATGGCTAAAATATAATAGCTATGAGAATTTACTTAAACTACGTCTACATCGCACACACACCTATCAAGTGTAAAGCAAATTGATAATAAAGAAGAACACAATTAGTAGTGGTAATTCAAAGAAGTAACCTTACCTTGCAATGAGTTGTAGCTTGAATGGGTAATGGGAATTTTAATAATATTTAAACATAATATGTGATATGAGAACATACTGAATCCTGACGTTAATTAGCTAATTAAAATTAATACCATATAATACTTTCTTAGATTTACCATAATATGTATTAAGTAATAGTAGTATTTAGTAGTTTTAAATCGAGTAAACCTTGCTTTATGATTTGAAAAACCTATGCCAAACGAAAAGCAGAAACTTAAAACTCAAATGAAACTATATATTTACAATGCATAAATCTAATATCGTCATAAAAAGGGTTAAAAAATACGTGTATATCCGATGTATCAAGAGTCAAGTTTCTTAATAATAAGACAAACAATGAAGTTACTGTTGCGGCACAAAAAAGCGGCGAAGGCGCTATCGCTACAGAGTATTGAACCTTATTGTTGTATAGTTAGTGACAAAATTTATATAAAACAAACTGCTCAGTGTATACCTATGTGATATCGTATTTCCGTAATGGTAGAAACCGGAAAAGAGCTACGACGAGAAACCTGAAGGCATACAACGGAGTAAAAGTATCAAAAACTACTGGCTAATGAATATGATAAATTCGATTCACAGCCTAACGTAATTAGCTTGCTTCGAATTATTGCTGCGCAAGGACTTATAACCATGATGCCATGACTATTGACTGGGTATGAATTACATCAGACAACGAAAAAATGGTAACTCGGGAGATGATAATGAAGAAGAATAATCTAATAGTTTTGGCGTAGTATCTGTTTTAATGTACATCCCACAAGACTAATTTAAACATTTACTAATATAGCTTAGGCCCATCGCGATTAAGTCCATACAGACTTCGATGTCGCTAAGAATGATGCTAATTTCATCTTGGCAGATGCCATGCGGGCTGACGGGCAGCCGGCTGCCATGCGATATCCCGCCGCAAATCCGACTTCGTTACACTATGATTACTACAAACTGACTATCCAAAATTCCTATGCGGACTTCTAAAGTGCGGCTCACAGTTTAATAGGACAATTTGCCTACCAAACCTCATCAAGAATAACGTAAGGTTACGGTTTATATTGATTGGTGAAGAACAACAATTACGACATATATATACGATAATTACATGTGAATGCTTACCCTATACAAGTTAATTATTATTATAGTGTATATGTTATGTAAGTGTAATTAATATAATTTTGATTCTAAGTGTAGTTATGAAATGATAAGAACATGTTAGTAGTACAAAGATGCAGATGAACATTAATCAAGTAGTTTGTCTATGTCACGCAGCGATCTATTAATTAATGTTCATTGTGACGAGCAACAAATAAAAGTGAAGTTAGCGATGCAATTGGGACAGTCACATCGTGTCTGACAGGTATTATTATTGTCAGAGGTCGGCTACGTGACAAGTGGTTTCGAGTGAGGAGTACGTCGGTGGCGGCGATGGTCGCTGCGCCACCAACACTCACCAGCACGATCGATAGCCCTACCACAGTACCGTTGCAGCGGCAACACTGAGCTCACTACACCATACTTTAGATCTGTCACTGAGAAGTCCGTCACCGGCCAGGGGCGGCCGCGCCACGGCGGTCCCTCCCCGGTCATTTCGCGTAAAGCGTGAATCTTCACGCCATCCGCCTTCACTCACCTTCGGGGTGTAGCCTTTGCGGGTCGAACCAAGCATCTGCAAGAGAGGGCTGCGCGTTAGCGGGTTAGTCGCGACAGAGAGAGACAAGCGGGCGAAGCGAAGCCTGCGCCGGCACTTACATGGGTTAAGTACGCTGCAAAGGGAGGGCCCGGAGTCCGCCATCGTGATACTTTACGTAATATTAGAAATAAACCGGAAGCGGCGGACTGAGCGCGCGCCGCGCCCGACACTCGCGTCGATACTGGCGGCCGCGGCGCAGCGCCCTCCCCTCGCAGCCCTCCCCCGCCGCACGCCACGCGCATGCGCGCCGCCGGCCACCACACTGCGCACCTTCCACTCCTCAATCCTCACATGCAGCACCACCAACCACCACCAGCAACCACCACCACCATACCTCACGCAAACATGCAGTGTTAAATATAGCATAAAATTTAACTGTTTTACCAATCTTCATATCAGATGAGTATTATAAATATATAGAATGAGTATTATAAATATATAGAAACTAGCATAAGGACCAAGCGAATATATTCCCAATTTTAGACCAATCCCAAATTAATATAAAAATAAGATACATTACATTCAAATATAAAATATGTACATTATAATATTTGTCATGCATAAAAGATTTCATGATTCATCAGTAGCGTGGGTACTGGGTTAGACCATAGATGATGCGCAAATGACACTTTCTACTCTTGTTACTATAATTTTAGAGCAAGTTAAAGATGTTAAATAGAAATAAGGTAAATAAATAAAAAAGAAATTCATTAACTTACAGTAGTCAGTAAGTGTATTAATGAAACCTAGGAACTCAGCTCGGATGCTGCACAGCGAAGCCGCATTTTTACGTAATTTGGCCCTGTTGTTGTTCTTGAGAATGAACATTAGTCATTAATGTTTTTGCTCTCAACCAAAACCACGAAATATCGAATAAAC
The DNA here is from genome assembly GCA_951802675.2 of Boloria euphrosyne. Lineage (NCBI taxonomy): Eukaryota > Metazoa > Arthropoda > Insecta > Lepidoptera > Nymphalidae > Boloria > Boloria euphrosyne. Next base: position 14,538,544 of record OX637878.1, read on the forward strand.
CTTAACTTATTGTTTCAAATAAAAAGTTTCTGTTTTTGTTTAGCCGTTCGCGTTACATCTATTTACCTAATAACTTGCTTACCTGTCATGTCAAAGATAGAGGAGACGAAGAGTGTGAGTCATTAAAGACTAAGTTCTATACAATAGCGACCTTGGCTTAAAATGATCACGTGAACATAGCGCCGGCACGACTCGTCAAGTTCAAGGATACAGGCAACAAACACTACAAATAACTACTGAAAAAACTCAATCAACCTATTGAATATACTTTATTTTATGCCATTTAATAGCAGTGAAACAAAAACTTTGCTATTCCGAAAGTATACGTGAAAGACAGATAACTTTTAACCTACATTCAGCCAAATGCAATTACTTATTAGTAATGATCAGGGATAGTTTTTTCTACTTTTGCATATTTAGCCTATTTTCATCGGTTTTCAAAATGTTGTGATCATCAGGAGGCAGTAGTAGCCCAGCGGTAACGCGTCACTTGTATAACCGAGTGATGCGGGTTCAAATCCGGGTCTCGCACCTCTGATATTTTCATGTGCGAATCATTTCTATCATGATTACCACGTGTCTTACGGTGAAGGAAAACAGCGTGAGGAAACCTGCATGTCTGAGAAAACCTAGCAAGTTTTCGTGAGACATATGAAGTCCGCCAACACGCACTAGGCCAGCGCGGTGGACTATGGCCTGATTCCCCTCGTACTGAGGGAGGCCCGTGCCCAGCAGTGGGACGTTAAAAAGGGCTGATGATGATGTGATCATCGATATTTTACTGTACCTACAATATTTCTGTAGCCAACTATATCGATTAGCTTAGTAATAATTGATTTGGTAACAAAAATTTGACAACGAGCAAAAGATAGGCTTTGCACCTTTGTGTGAATTTTGTAATTTTATGAATATGACGGGGGAACTTTTGCCAGAAACAAAAAGTGCTAATAAACATGCAACGTTGCATTTATAAAAATATTTTGTGTGATCGAAGGCACAATTTTAGTAGAATTTTTCTGTTTTAATTTATTAACTACTACTACTACTACTACTGTGGCAAGTATTCGCAGTTCTTAATTATTCTTCTGCTCAACATTTTCAATAGATTATCAAGCGTATTTAGTAATTTTAAACATTCGGTCATTAGTCGTAAATGTGTATTTTTTATCATAACTTATTGTTAGGTTGTATGTTTACAACATAGAATGAACGAGCAGTAAACCGAGCAGTACATACTTGTTATTGGGACACGTAGTGCCTACCTACAGCTACCTAGCTACCTACAGCTACGCCGGTCGCCGAAGCCGATAGCGTCACCAGTGACTCATTGTCCCTCATTATGGACAAATCACACTCAGCCTTAGTGCGCAGTATTTCAATAACAATCCATTGAGTTATTATTACTAGAGTAGACGCCGCGAACAAAATCTGTTCGCCACTAGCGGCCGCCCGGGGCGCGGGGGAGGAGGCGACCGCATCATAGATTACTATGCAGAAGGGACACGGACACTTTGTTTATATTCTGCCTAATGAGCATACAACTAATTATTTTAATTACAATTACTTTTTAAGCTATTGCATAGATTCTATCGCGGGCTTTGAGCGCGGCGACCGAATCGAGAAATTCCGTAACGAAAAAATCTAACACCAATAAGGTTTTATATTCTGTAAATACAATAGCTTAATAAAAAAGTATATATATGTAAAGAAAAATACACTTCTCTAATAAGGTTATGTATGTTTTGATACTACGAGTATATTATATCAAGCTGGCATAATAAGCATTATAAAAATTATATTATTTTTTCTTAAAAAAACGTCAATTGTAATTGAGAGAATTTCTCAACTATTAATTTCTTTTATAATTATTTGCCAACATATAACCTGAAATAGACTTTAAATGTTGTTTCTTTTATCTTACAGGTTAGTAAACCTTTGTAAATAAATATTTAATGTAATTTTTCAGTTAAGTAGATTCGTAAAATATGTAACTAATGTAAATAAACTTTTATCTTACAGAGAAACGCATTAAGTCTTGGTTATTTTTCCGCAATATTACTGAAGAATAAAATATATTATTATTATAAAACAACATTTTTTTTCTATTTCAAGAGTCATGGAAAAATTAAGGTTTGATTTTACAGTAAAGTCATCAGATGATGGTAAATCGAATATCTTATGCATAACATCAATAGCAACACCTAATGGACAAATTTTTAGTATACCGACTGAATATCAACCTATAAATTTACACCATGAAATTATAAAGACTTCCAATTATGCCAAGGTAAAAAAATCATTAAGTAAAAGATATCAAACTAGAAAAATATGGATAACCATGACAACTGACATTTCGAAAATTTATTTAGATGAAGAGAATAACTTACAATTTAATGATATTTATTTAGAAGAAATTTTAGAAAAGAATACCAATGCTGAATCTATATCTAATGGCTCAAATCAAACATTAGAAAAACTATTAGAGAAATTTCTTGAAGATAAACAATCAAAACCAGAGATTCAAAATTTAAGCAAAATTGCTAAGGATTATATGATAGAGAAATTCACTGGTAAAAATTCAAATGCCTTTCAGTGGATTAAGGATTTTAATAAAGAATGTGAACGTTTCAAAATTGAGGAAGATAAGAAGAAAATTGAAATTTTAAAATACTTTTTGGAAAACTCCAGTGTTGATTGGTATAACTCCATGCTAATGAAACATACAGTGGAATCAGAATGGAACAAATGGGAGAAAAATTTTTGTGAGACATTTGCAAATAAAGGATGGTCTCCTATTAGATATGCTCTTGCCTTTAAATACCAAGCAGGTACATTACTGGAGTATGCTTTAAAAAAAGAAAAATTATTACTGGAAGTAAGAAAATCAATTGATACTGGGACACTTATAGATCTTATAGCATTTGGCTTACCTAATTATGTAGCTGATAAAATTAACAGAGAAACTTTAGATGGAACGGAAGATTTGTACAATGAAATAGGAAGATTGGAACATCTTGTTCGGAAGTATAAATATGATAAAAAAGATATTACTGACACTAAATCCAAAATAATGGAAGTAAAAATACCGTGCCAAATTTGTCTAAACAAAAAAAAAGGGAGACGTTACCACCCTGAGGAAAATTGCTGGTTTAAAGGGAAAATTCAAAACGCAGTTGTAAAAACCGTAAACAACTCAGAATTGGAAATTGAATTGAACGAGAAGAATCCAAAAAACTAGAAGTACCACCATTAATAGAAGTAAAGTTAATATTAAATGATATTTTAAAAGTTTCTGGAATTTATGATTCAGGTTCAAATGTCTCATTAATTAATGCAAAATTATTGAAGATACGGCCAAAAAAAAATTCTAATAATATACAAATTATAAATTTAAAGACTATTAATGGTGAGAAGAAAACGAAAGGTATGGTAACACTAAAAATAAAAATAAAAGATATTGAGAAGACTATGGATATTTTTGTAGTAGATAATGAACATTTTAATTACGATTTTCTAATTGGTTTGGATTGTATAAAAGAATTCAAATTAATGCAGAATGAAGAATTGAAGATTATACAATGTAACAAATCAAAACCAAAGAATGAAATCTCAAATGTCAATATTCCTGATGTACTAGGTGACATTAATAAGGAAGAATGTTTTGTACACTCTGAGGTATTAAAACATGAAACTAAACACTTAAATAAAAGTGAAATAAATTTCAATGAATATATAAACTCAGATAGTTTTGCAGTTTTAGTAAACCATTTAGATTTAGGTCAACAGTCAGAAATTGAAGCATTGATAGAAAAGTACAAACCAGTCTTCGCTAAGGATAAATATGACATAGGTACTGTACGAGACTATGAAGCTCATATTGACTTAATGGTGGATAAATACTGTTATAAACGTCCATATAGATGCACTTTTGAAGATAGAAAAGAAATAGAAAATCAAATTTCAAAACTACTAGAGAAGAATTTGATTGAAGAATCTTATAGTCCATTCGCTGCTCCAGTAACTCTAGCATATAAAAAAGAAGATGGAAAAAGAACAAGATTATGTATAGATTTCAGAGAATTGAACAAAATTATCACTCCTCAAGCACAACCTTTTCCTTTGATTGAAGATTTGATGGTAAAAACAGTAAATTGTAAATATTTTTCTACCTTAGACATAAATTCTGCATTTTGGTCAATTCCTTTAAGAGTTCAAGATAGATACAAGACTGCCTTTGTTACACAAGAAGGCCACTTTCAATGGACGTGTCTCCCATTTGGGTTAAAGACTGCTCCAGCCATTTTCCAAAGAATATTGAGCAACATCATAAGAAAATATGAACTCTCTAATTTTGCAGTAAATTTTATAGACGATATTTTAATTTTTTCTAAAACTTTTAAAGAACATATAGAACATCTATCAAGACTACTGGAGGCAATACAAACAGAAGGCTTTAGATTAAAATTTTCAAAATGTACTTTTGCAAACAATTGCGCAAAATATTTAGGTCACATAATAGAAAACAATTCAGTCAGGCCTCTAAAGGATTATTTAATTGCTGTCAAAAACTTTCCAGTTCCAGAAACAAAAAAAAATATACGTCAGTTCTTAGGAAAAATTAATTTTCATCATAAATTTGTACCACACAGTGCTATTATTCTGGATCCTCTACACAATTTATTACGAAAAGATGTGAAATTCATATGGTCTCCAGAATGTCAGGAATCTTTTGATAAAATAAAAGCATTGCTATGTTCAAAACCAATTCTTAATATCTTTGACCCTGAACTACCAATAAAAATTTACACAGATGCTAGTATCAAAGGAGTAGGAGCGGTGTTGAAACAAGAAGATAAAACTGGAGACAATAAACCAGTTGCGTATTTTTCAAAAAAGTTAAGTGAAGCTCAAAAGAAGAAGAAAGCAATATATCTAGAATGTCTGGCAATAACAGAAGCTGTGAAATATTGGCAGCACTGGCTTATGGGAAAGGAATTTATAGTTTACACAGATCATAAACCATTAGAAAACATGAATATCAAAGTTAGAACTGATGAAGAACTAGGAGATTTGACCTATTACTTATCCCAATATAATTTTATTATTAAATATAACCCAGGAAAAACAAACCAAGAGGCAGACTGTTTAAGCAGGAATCCAGTTCTAGAACCTTGTGATAATACTGATGACATCTTAAAAGTCGTTAATTTAATTAAACTCGAAGATATAAAAAAAGACCAACGCTCAAATTTAGACCTACTAAATGGAAAACTTATATTGGAGAATGAAATTTACTACACAAAAAACAAGAAAAGGAAAAAAATTATATTATCAGAAGAACTTAGCAAAACTTTAATAAAAGACGTCCACGATACATACTGTCATATTGGGAGAACCCAGATGATAAATAAAATAACACCTTTCTACACAGCAAAGAATATAATCGCAAATATTAAACAAATTTGTGATGAATGTGAAATTTGTATAAAAAACAAATCAAGAAGAAAGGCAAAATATGGTTTAATGTCACATTTAGGTCCAGCAACACACCCATTCGAAATTATATCTATTGATACTATTGGAGGATTTGGCGGATCACGATCAACAAAAAAATACTTACATCTTCTGGTTGATCACTTCACAAGATATGCATATATTTCCACATCGAAAAACCAAAGTTCAAATGATTTTATAAAGCTAATAAAAAATGTGACACAAAGTTACAATATTCATATGGTATTGACGGACCAATATCCTGGCATAAATTCTAAAGAATTTAAAGAATTTTTGAAAAATCAAAATATAAAAATGGTTTTCACTGCTGTGGATGCACCATTTTCAAATGGTCTTAATGAAAGGCTAAATCAAACTTTAGTAAACAAAATAAGATGTAAAATAAATGAAGGTGATAAAAAAACAGCATGGACCACTATTGCACGGAAATGTGTAGAAAAGTATAACGAAACAGAACACACAGTCACGAGGTTTGCTCCAAAATACCTTTTGGAAGGCGAAAGTGTGAACATTCTTCCAATAGAATTGAAATCAAGATGTACAAAAGAGGATCTAAAAAGAGATAGGAAACTAGCGTTTGACAACACGATAAAATCTCACAACTATAATAAAAAAATATTTGACCAACATAGAGAAGAATATAAATTGGAAGTGGGAGACAGAGTCTATGTAGAAAACGGAAATCGACTAAATAGGAAGAAAATGGAAGAATTGAGAATTGGACCGTACAAGGTTCTGAAGAAGATATCTAATTCAATTTATGAAGTTGATGTCGGACACAAGAAAACGGAATCAAACCTCTACCACATTACAAAATTAACACCAGTAGTTGTTGATAAATAAACAATTGCATACATTGTTATTTGCAATTGTTTACTTTCTGAGGAGGGGAGATGTAAAGAAAAATACACTTCTCTAATAAGGTTATGTATGTTTTGATACTACGAGTATATTATATCAAGCTGGCATAATAAGCATTATAAAAATTATATTATTTTTTCTTAAAAAAACGTCAATTGTAATTGAGAGAATTTCTCAACTATTAATTTCTTTTATAATTATTTGCCAACATATAACCTGAAATAGACTTTAAATGTTGTTTCTTTTATCTTACAGGTTAGTAAACCTTTGTAAATAAATATTTAATGTAATTTTTCAGTTAAGTAGATTCGTAAAATATGTAACTAATGTAAATAAACTTTTATCTTACAGAGAAACGCATTAAGTCTTGGTTATTTTTCCGCAATATTACTGAAGAATAAAATATATTATTATTATATATATAATAATATAAAATGTTTTATCTGATAGGGAACTACAAAATAATTTCATTATCTGTATTAATTAACATAGCAACTCGATATTGTCACTTCTGCGTAGACCTTTTTTTTACTCTTTGATTTCAACAATCATGGCCGCCGCCGCATGGCGCGTCGGCATGACTTTAAAATTATACAAAATTATTAAATTAAGCGTGATTAAACGAAAATGCAGTAAACTTACGCGTGAAAAGTCACTCCTTGACTTTTATTTGATTTTCCTGAACGGTTTGTACAGTACCTCACTACACATGACGGCATATTTAGACGTAATAATTTTTACTCCAATGCGTCAAGCTACCGCAGCCGCTCGGCACAGACTAAACGCGTATATGCCGATCGGCCTATACAGGTGTTTGAATAAATCTAGTTGAGGCGCCCACTCTATACGTAGTAATAATATAACTCAATGTAACAATCTGATTTTTTTATTTATTTCTACCGATAACTTGATTTTGTTGAATTTTTAAATTTGGTTACTGCTAGTAGTTTGTATATCTTCATTATTGACTAAAATGAAAAGGTCACTGCTGCTGCAGACTCGATTCTCTACCGAAATGTTATTGTGGTATGGGTTATATTACTAATATTATTTACATCATGGCCTTGAGATTCTTCCAAATATATTTAACTAATTTGTTTTGTGCATTTTATGGAAAGCATACAAGCAGAAAATAAAGAGATTCCTATTTGGCGATATGTTTAGAAAACGTCATGTGCATCTCACTTAATATTTTGATTTTCGCATTTATATGTATTTATTTATACATAATATATTTATTTAAGCATCTAGGCTACGACATAGGCTACTTCGTTCACTAGTGTATGAGTTAGGGCTCTGATTAAATATGAAATGAAATACCTAAAATGTAATTGATATTTGATTGTCATTGCTCATAGATTGTAATATATAACCGTATCGATAATTGGATATTTCATAATTGCTCTGAAATGGTCGACTATTTTGTTACTTATCTCACAAAGTAGTCCATTAATTGACTGAGGACAATATAAATCTCGAAATAGACTGAAAGCAACAAATCAAACAATGCATCGACGAACAAAAACCGTGTGTGCAGCGGTAGTGACGGGCTGATGGCGACAGGGCGGGTTAAAAATATAATCGGTCGGCTCGCGACCGGGCCCGCGGCGCGGTGACGTCAGCGCACCTGCACATGACACGCGCCGCACGCACCATTGCCATCTCCTTAGTTAATGGAACATTACTTCATGATCGATCGCCTTCCTCGACGAACCCAATAACCGATCGATCCTTTTATAAAATCACTAGAGTCGCGTGACTCATGCAAGAGCTCGTACACTAAAATTATTATCAAAATGTAAAAAGACAGTCTACAGTGGTAGCCCAGCGGTAACGCGTCGCTTGTATAACCGAGTGATGCGGGTTCAAATCCGGGTCTCGCACCTCTGATATTTTCATGTACGAATCATTTCAATCATGATTACCACTTGTCGTACGGTGAAGGAAAACATCGTGAGGAAACCTGCATGTCTGAGAAAACCTAGTAAGTTTTCGTAAGACATGCGAAGTCCGCCAACACGCACTGGGCCAGCGCGGTGGACTATGGCCTGATCCCCCTCGTACTGAGGGAGGCCCGTGCCCAGCAGTGGGACGTTAAAAAGGGCTGATGATGATGATGATGACTTAAATCTTAGAAAATGTAGTCGAAGTCGAGCTCTATAGGAGAGTTTATATAAAAATATGTTCAATAGAAAATATTGATTTATATCAATACAAACGACTGACCCTCGCTACCCCTACATCCATGTGTGTCCCCTACATAGTACCTACATACAGAAATGAGATATTTTCCTGCAGTAAAAAGTAATACGTATCCTATAATATGTTGACCCGGATAGCGGCTATCTTCATACCAAATCTCATCCAATCTATTCAGCGGTTATTTCGTGATGCGGTCGCAGACAAACAGACAGACAAAAATTCTAAATATGTACTACAAATTCGGCCTCAGTATCGATAATATTAATTAATAAAAATGACTTTTTATAAAAAAATATCCAAAAAATATTTAATGTACAGATTTGACTAAGTTCGAATTTTATTACATGCACACCTATTAAAATAAAATCTATTAAATAAATGTTCAAAATACACTCAGTTCGAGTCAAATGAAGTGGGTTAAAACAAGGGCAGTTTCAGAATTTTGTACGAATTAGCGACTTGTTAAGACGATTACACGAAGCTTGCATAATGTTGAAAGACAAAGTATACAAATCCTATAATGCCGTCATTAATATTAATAGCATGGAAGTTCTCTCGAGATGATTAAGCTTCTCCTTGAACTTATTTATTGTAAATAACGTTATCGAAAGGTACACTTAGATACCACAAACATTAAATTTTACGTAGGAGTAGTGCATGTTTTAGGTAAAGGATTATATTTTATGGTAGGCCTAATACATCTATTAACGAGTAAAACTTTTCCTTTTCATTTATATTGAGTTTATATGGGGAATTAGTATGGAAATTCTATCACATCGCATACAAAAAACCTATAACCAAAATATTCTTCGATTTTGAACATAAAAAAACATCCATAAAAAATGATAAAAGAACAAGTTTTAGCTTGGCTTCCGACTGCTGTTGTGGAATATAAACAAACTGCGTCACGTTACTTACATGACGACACCTGGTACTATAGAAAACTAGATAATATAGATATTTATCGAAATAGTTTTTAATAAAAGAAATTTATGACATAATTGTTTTGATATTTCCAATAAATATGTTGATACTGATGGAGATATTTCTAGTTAAAGTAATAGGAATATGGTCTACCTGGCGAGGGCGGCGTCGACGGGGCCGGGGCCGGGGCCGGGGCTAACGGCTAACAGCGATACGACAAACAATAGAATTTCCCTATGAGTCATATACGAAACACCACCAACGTTATCATTTCAACCCCTTGTACATAACGATATTGATTACAATCCTAAGGGGCTTTATAATAACAGTTGTGTATGTAGTTCAGCCCTTTTTTTAAGGTCCCACAGCTGGGCACGGGTCTCCCTTCAATACAAGGGGGATCAGGCTGGCAAGTTGCGGACTTCACATGTCTTTAGAAAATTTGTTCGATATCATGCAGGTTTCTCAGACATGCAGGTTTCTTCACGATGTTTTCCTTCACCGTAAGACAAGTGGTAATCATGATAGATAAAAATCGCACAAGAAAATATCAGAGCATCACTCGGTTATCCAAGCAAGCGCGTTACCACTGGGCTACCACAGCCTAATTACCTAAAACTACCGTAATTAATTATAGTCAATGCCTCGTTGTAGAACTATACAGCTGTCATGTATACTTTGGATAATGGTAAATATTACAAGCAATTTATTTATTTTTTCCAAGTGAGATAAATCACTTATTAAGGAATAATAAATATTAATTGTGATAAATATTAATTGAGAGTATTATTGTTGACCTCTACAATGAACTGGCCCCACTATCCTGCAAAAAGTGGATATAATGAGTCCGCCTAGTAGACAGTGAGTCTGTAGTCTGTACAGCGGCGGGCGTGGAGTATCGATCGGCTGCGACCGCCCTCATCCGACATCAGACTTTATTGCTAATATGTCTGGCTTTTCCAGAACATACGAGACCAGCTCTGAGGAAACTATCGAATAAACTATTTACGTTGAAGCTTAGCAAGCGAGAGAATTTTATTTCCCAAAACTAGTAAAATTTTATACGAATACGAAATTACAATTAAACGACACGAGGTAAAAACAACATTTTAAATAATGTGTCGATGAAATTAATCCTCTTATACATTATGTAGTAGGTATAGATAGATCCGGCCTCTGTGTCGATGTATCGAATATTTACTAACATTTTTCCAAAAATATTTAATGTACAAATTCGACAAAGTTAAAATTTTATGATATAAGTACTTAAGTATGTATTCATGTACATACATACTTAAGTACCTATATCATAAGAAAAAGTTAATCCTTTCACAAACAAACACAAACTTAAGTTACAAATTTAAGTTAAAGTATTATGAAAGTCCAAAAGCCATAAAAACAATTAACAACAGTAATAATTACATTTTGTCTTAATGATAGTTGCTCTTCCTACAATGAGATAAAAAATCTCTTAGGGCACAAAATGCTACAACACCGGCGGGATACAGGGTAAAGTGTAAAAAACCACATGAACTAGGTCAACAGTGTTGAGGCTGCGCGCAAGTACGAGTATCATTAAACATGTAGAGCTGACTCAGCAGCTTTCGATCTTGGTCATAGTTTTAGCCAAATTCTTTCACAGTGTAAGATACCTACATTATTTAAATATACTATTTTACATAGGTATTGATATATTGTACGAGGTAATGAACAAATGTGAAATGAATGTTTGTATCACGAAGAAGTAGAACATTATTACTGTGATGAACATCTATGCATGTTTATCTACTATATAAAAATAAGTCGGGTTTTCCTTCCTGACGCTATAACTCCAGAACGCATGAACCGATTTCCACGGTTTTGCATTCGTTGGAAAGGTCTCGGGCTCCGCGAGGTTTATAGCAAAGAAAATTCAGGAAAAATTTCAACAGAAAGGCGGGAAAATCTTTTTAACTATACTACACCTGGGGACGAACCCGAGCGAAGCGAGGGTAAGTCGCTAGTTGTACATATAAATCATAGTATTGAAACATTCGAGGGCGCATCGGTCGACTAAGCGACTGGGAATAAAAATAAGATGGAATTTATATTATTACATATTAGCGTATATCGTATGGAACGCGACGTTGAAAAAAATAGAGTTCGACGAATATGAACGCTAATAATATTTAGTAAATTTATCTTTCCTGTCAGTGGGCCGCGTCGAGATAAAGAAAGCTTTCAAAGCTCATGTAAGCTGTACATTGTACAAGCTCAACTGACGTAATAGATAACTTATAGAGACGATGCGTAAACTAATTATGTATTCATGAATGCAAATAATGACATCATATATTCTACTGTTCCAAAGACACTTTGAAATAAAAACAAAATTTAAATATACAATTTTAAGATTATCTAAATAGGTAAATTGCTACTATACTGCTACGGCTGGTACACCACTTTCCCTGTAAACTGAAAGAGACAAAACTTACACGTGATCTCTGCACTGTCAGTTCCCATGATGAATTATGCAAGTCACTATTTTATCACAGAATATGTATATTTCCGTAGTTCACTATTCGGACGGCCGACGCGAAAAACCCGAGCAGCACGAGCAGCGAGTTGAATGTGTGATTGGTAGACGTGAGCTCAGCACTGAGAATTTTTCACTTATGAGCGTAGTGCGCTAAGCGCTTCGGAACCGCTGCTAAATTTAGCAATGCAACCATCATATTTATACATATCTCTTTATCACTTCATGTCCAAAGAAACCGACGCGACGGAACTGTGCGTTTTCTCTTGGGGTCTTATGAATTTTCGTTACTCAAAATTAGTTATCAAAAATAACCGGGACCCGGGGGAGAGCGACGTTGATGTTAAAATCAATATTATTATTGTTTATGCACTTACCACCCGAGTCTTTGAAAACTTTTATCGCATACGCTATGTGTAAAGCTGTCATAGACAGTTCTGTACGATAAGATAAGGAACTGTAATCTGTATCTTCCTATTGCAAACATCACATTTTAAGTAATTTCTCTCTTTTGTGGCGTTTCGTGGCGAAACACTTATGAATAAAAAGAACTTATATAATTTTTGGCCAATTTTAAAAAAGGAGAACCTCCGAACTTCTTTCTATGTAAACCGATTTTGATGATATTTTTTATCTCAAAGGTATCAATCAGTTACTTTGACTATTTAGTTTTTACGTAGTTTCAATTTTCTTTTTGTAAGTTTAGCAAAGAAAGTAGAAAGTATTTTAGAGAATTCAGTAGGGGAAAATTATTATCTTATATTAAGTTATATTATATTATACGTTTAGTACCTATATCAATATGTAGGTATGAGTGTTGACTCATACGTTAGCCCAACTATAAACAATAACAAATTTTATGTTGTGAACGGAAAATTTTTAAAGGTTAGCTTTAACTGGGTCGCATATAAAAGTGCACTTCAGATCAATGCAAGGTGTTACCGATAGAGTCGGACATTACAGCACGTCAACGTTGAATTTCCATATTTTGAATATGTAGCTAAGTTTTAGAATTTCTTATAATTGGGGTCCCCAAATGTTACCATTTTCCCTTGTCCGGACGTGATTATTAGTCGAACATCCTTTCTTCCAAGTGAGAGATGCTTCTTTCAACGGGTGCCGTTAGGAGAGCCGCGAGACGTCGGCGTGCGCCACGACCGCTGCAGCGGTCAACGCTCTTGCCGCTCCGCCAGCTCCGCCACCTCTGCAGGCGCACTCCGCCTACCGCCTACCCCTCGCACTTCCCTCTTTCGCGACATCATTATGCATATCTTTTGTTACCATGTGCATTATGTTAAGTGCACAAAAATTATATTATTGCTTCAAATGAAATTATGCAAAAAATAAAATATGTACCCATTTACCTATCTTCACTTAACTTATTATTCATATATCTTCGCTTTTTCTTACCGGGTACATTTACCTACATGTTTCTCATTTACATATTATCGGTTCTTACAACCCAATTTTATTTTATTTATCAAGCTTACGTTTTATTTATAAAATTCTCTGACTAATTTGTGGCAAGTCTTTGTCATGTGAAATTTGTGTTTTACCTTGAATGCAGACAGCTACCTAACACTTAACAGTAATTATGCAAAAACAGTACGGGCGTCACGCTCATAGTCACTTCAAAAATGGGCGATGAAATCACATTGATTTATAATTCTCGAAACAGTCTGCCAGACTTCATGTTCCGACATTATTGATCGTAAACAAATTCATTTATCCTTCAAGTAGGAATAGAATAATCTCGACAGTTTCATAGTGACGTAATATAAAGGCACATCGCAACACAAGATTTTGGCGATATTTCACGCTTGCATGTAACTAATTGTATATAAAATATTTAATGCTTACCAAGTCCCATCTGGCAAAAGATGACCTCCGCCTCGATCACGTGTGCGGTTGGAGCTCGCGGCTCCGGCTTGCTATCGATTGCGCCAAGCTTGGCGCTAGGAGGTTCTGGTTTCGGCTGCACAGGCTCCGGCTTCGGTTGCGGAGGAGGCTCAGTTTTCGGCTCTGCCGGCTTAGGTGGAGCTACCGATTCGGCTTTATCAGGTTTAGGTTCTACAATGGGTTCAGGCGCTACCACCGGTGCCGCTGCCGGGGTTGGGGCGAGGACTGGAGTCGGGTCATGGACGACGGGTGCGGGAGGCTCAGGAGTTGGCGCACTAGGTTTTAGAATTTCGGGTCGATGTAAAGGCGATTCTCCCGCAGTATCAGCGTCGGATTCGCTGTCAGTAAATTTGTCAGCTAAATGCTCAGCTTTGTCAGTGACAGAGGGCGCACGAGGTGTGTCTACGAATTCATCACGTTCCATGTCAATGAAGCTTTGGCTGGCGTGTCGGGCTGCAGTATGTGCACTATGTAGAGGTGACTCTTCGGGTTCATCACGTTTTCCTTCACGATCTAAATGTTCGAAGTCATCCGTGGAGTCTTGATCACGTTTCATCGCCGTATCGGGGATGAGGAGATCTCCAGCTGCGCCATCTCCACTAGAGAGCCCTCCTAATAATTTGTCAGCGCTATCCATATTTAATTTGTAATAAATTAATATAATAAGACTAGAAGAAAGTAATCAATAGTGGGTGCGGTAGCACAAAATAGGTAGGATTGAAAACAGAGGGGGTCCAGCCGTGCCTCCTCTCCGTGTCAAACTGAGGTCTGCACTCTGCGCGGCGCTTGCCGGCTGTCGCTGCACGACGTCACTCAGCACTACAAACGGTATTACTCATCGCATGTGGCCCAGCCCGTAAAATAAAATAGCGCGCCGTAATTCGCCGGCAAATAATAAAATATTATCAAAAGTACTGATGTAAATAATGTATTTATGGAAATTATAATACGATATAAATTATTTAGAATATGTCTAAAAGCTTACGACATATATCTGTCCTTTGCAAGCCTCAAAAAATTGTATTGAACTTTGAAGTGTGGAAAATGTTCAAACTTCAATGTTGAAATTATTGACAAGTTTCAGCCGTGGAACTGCTTTACCGACAATATTTTAGCATTCGATAACCATAAAAGGTAAAAATGTCCTAGTAATTTTTTAAATATTTTTACCTAATTTGGTTCTGGCATAGCATATGGGTACTTTTTGTACATTAGGTAATAGGTTTAGGTTTTATAAAATTTTATATTTTACGTTTACTAAATTGAAGTACAAAATGTCTTTAAATTATGATGGTAAGAATTAATAATAAACGCAAAGTAATAACTAGCTACAATTAGTTAGGACAGTAAAAGGTAACATTTATATATACTGGATTTATACATACATGACTAAAAAAAATGTTGAACGTATTTGTTAATGTCAGATGTATTTTGTAGTTACTGTCAAAATTGTCGGTAAAGCAGTATTTTTGAAATTCAATGCGCTGTACTGCAGCGCTGAATTACAGCTAAGGTAAAATAATTATATTATGTACACGAATCGTCTAAGATTGTTATCTAATTACTAATAACATAGTCGACGCTTAGCGGCAACGACTTCGTTTCAAACAATATATTGCAGAATCCACAACTCACAAGACTGAAGAGTGAAGACACAAGTCATATCATATCATAATTCATAAATCATAATTAATATTTCATAAGGATGGCGGCCGCTGAAGTGGCTGGTTGTGTTATGTTGAATAATACAAATTCAATGAAAAACAGTATAAAACATAATGGAATAGATGACAAAACTAAGAATGGCAATATAAACCATTACTCCACTAAAAATGGTCATGTTAAATCGACACCTGTTAGCAATGGTTTAAATGTAAGTATACTTTTATTTGTTTTATGGTAATTTCTATTCAGAACTTTCGCTGCCGATGTGACACTTATTATTGCCAATATTCCTGATAGCTAGTCCATAAACTAAGACAACTATATCAAAAGCACACTAATTATCTAATTCTTTTTTAATTTTATATATATTATGGTAATATATTGCCAAGGCCAAAGCAATAATGTGGTCGTCAAGAAGATAACCGGTGATTATACTACTTATTTTTTTTTCTTACATTAAATAATCTAAAAATAATAAAAACATATTGCCACACAAGGTCCTAATTTTAATTTAAATGTAGTATTTTTATTACATAGAATCATTCTGAATCTATATTAGTACAATATAGAATATTTTTTGATCATAATTTGTTTTTATTGCTTTACAAACTCAATGCTTAATGCAATGAATTAGAGATTATGTTAAGGCTATGCTATTGTTAGTGGCTTATTGTTGGTACTTCACATGCTACATTATAGATTTGTTGAGACAATTTGGAAAATAAAAATACCTTCTTAGGTTTACTTGAATATTTAACATTATAAATGAATCTATTGGTTTGGATTTAGACTGATTTACCTTACTTTTGGCTCCCAACATTTCATTGGCTCTACAGCCATGGTCTTGGGAGACACTAAGGTATTTGACGTCTCAAGTTCAAACTGATGTCTCATGCTCAAAATGGCACCGAAGAACCTTACTATTACCATTTTGAACATTTTCCTAAATTGTGGGTACACACTTTCTGTGACAAGTACATAAACCTCTGTATAGCATTTGAAATGTCAGGAACCAAAAATCAAAATAAATCTGCAACAAAATTTGAAAATATAGTTTCATTTATAATTGGGAAAGGTTGATTGGCAGTATTAGCATATTAATTCAGTGTACACTGAATATTATTTATTACCATATCTATACTATTTATAAAGCTGAAGAGTTTGTTTGTTTGTTTGTTTGGTTGAACACGCTAATCTCAGGAACTACTGGTTCGATTTGAAAAATTCTTTTTGTGTTGGATAGTCCGTTTATCGAGGAAGGCTATAGGCCATATTACAACCCGCTACGATCAATAGGAGCTGAGCACCAATGAAAAATGTTGCAAACACGGGAGAAAAATATTCTTTTTGAGAGCTTCCGTTGCGTGCGCGGCGTAAACTGTTAAAGTTATGCATAAATCATGTGTGACGGAATTGTTCCCCTTTAAAAGTTCTAAAAAAAAGTCCGCGATAGCATATTATGTCTATCTTTTAGGGTTGACTCCCTGTAACCTTTTTTATGGTTATCAAATTTGTTTTAAGAAAATGCATTATTTGCGAAGGTGTTTTTATAAACATGATATTAATCCTTAACTAAATAAATAAGTTATTCATCACAAGTATTTAATTTTGAACAAAATTGCTCTTGGCATAATTTGATTTCAATGAATATCTTACGAGATATCATAGTTTCAACATAACTCCGCAACAAAATAATCACTGCGTGCAAGACGGCGGTGGCGAGGGGGGAGGGACGCCGAAAATAATTTGGTTTCCAGCCTTTAGAACGCGAGCGAAGCCGTGGGAAAGGCTAGTTTTACTATAAAATTACTTAAAGGCAGATTTGTTATTTAGTATTATGGTATTTACTTAGGGAAATAAATAATAATTAAAACTACTTCCGCCTAACTACTATAATAAACAATCAATTTTTTAGATAGTATCTTATTTTGGAAAATTTGAGGTGTTATCTTGATTTACTTTATTTTTAGAGTAACTGGCAGAGCCGCACACGGCTCATCCACTGCTTGCCGCTCCATGCCCGGCATAGTGAATACAGTTAGTACAGCGAGTTGAGCCGCTGTTGTGCATGTTACCTGTGCATATACACACTCAATTTATTATAATTAAATAATCTTACACTACTAGTTTTTTTAGAAATTAGATATCCTTTTTTTTCACAAATCTTGTCTGTCTCATTTTGATTTCCCTTAATAGATAATATATTTAATCTCTGACTGCCCCATTAGTTCATTGATTTGTATGTATGACTGCAGATTGAGGGTTGAGTTCTGGGTTTATTTTACATGCATCTTAATTATGTTGTAAAGTTGTCGGACCTGCTTGTTATCTGTCACTGGTTCTCTTGGACAGTAAAACTAAAAAGATTTAGAAATATTTAAAAACAATATCTTAGCTCCCACTTAGTCAGTCCAGTCAAGTGTTTAGTTATATAATTTTCAAAAAAAGCAATGAAAAATAGTAGGTACATTGTATAAGTTGTATAAAACATAATCAATATGTTTTAAGTTAACATTAAAATTTCTCAGAAATGATATATTTTCCCAGGTATAGGATAGGTAACCAGCTAACATCACTGTCTACTTTTTTTGGGAGGATTTATATGACTAAAACGACGTAATATATATATATATATATATATATATATATATATATATATATATTTATTATTTTTCAGCACCTATACTTCTTACATTTATGTAGGTAGTTAAGTTACTAAAGATAAGCAAATCATAAAACAGGTTTTTTTCTATCTCCTTTTAAATATTGTTGAGATTAAGATTATATTTATTACTTTAAACTTTAAAGTAATTTAATTAACTTTATTTCTTTGTACTAATTATACATAATATATAAAAATAATATAATACAACCGTACACCGATTTGACCTTGTGAATGAGGAAACAACGATGAAGTACGAATGAAGAACGATGAGTTTCGTTCAAAACATTTAAAATTAACATTTACTAGGTACCATAACTATGTATACTCTACTATAACTTATAATACTAATATAGCCCGGACCTAGTGTCGTATGAACAGAGTATATTGAGAGTCTGAATGTAAAATATGATGTTAGTTTATTTTATTATCATATAATATAGTACAAATTATGCATTTTATATTATTTGATTGTACCTATTAAGTATTTACAAAAGGCTCAAGAATATCCTTGTTGTAATATATCAGTTCCCCGAGTGATGTGTAACTTCGAATAAATTTTCCTTATTTTTGTCCTTAAACATTGTTTTCCATCTCTGTAAAATTTTTAATCATGAATGTCTGGCCTCTGGGTCTCGGCTCTCGGTCACTCGAGGCGCGAGAGATCGCCGGCGCGGTTGAGCGTAAACGAATCGACCCAATTTTTCAAACACATAGTCCCGCAGAGGTACCGGTACCGATTTCACATTTTTATTTTACGACTATTTAATTTTATTTGCGGCTCCTGTTACTATCGCTGTTGTCATTTTGTATATAGCACTATTATTTTTGTCGATGTGTCTAACTTTTTTTCGATGAAAAAAAAAAAAATATTTTTTAGCATTAACTTTTTTCAGAATATGTCGGTGGACCTCGATGAGAAAGTGCCATGGATGGACTGGTCGCAGTACGACACGTACTCGGGCTCGTTCGAGAAGTGTTCCCTCCTGACGGCCGCGCTCACCCACGCCGGCATGTACCTGCTGATGTTCCTGGGCTTCGTCAATCAGTTATTATTCACACCCAAAGTGGCCACGGAAAGAAATAGAGAGGTGAGCCAGTTTAGATTTAAGAAAGCTTTGCAAATATAAATAATACCCAAAGTTAATTTCGTGTACAGGGTGGCGACGCTTGATCAACATTCCTTCAAACCACATATAGTATAAAAAATTAAGAGTTGAATACAAAAAATAATAATAATTGAAAATATGCAAAATTAAAGCCACAGGATTTTTTTTGTTTTAAAATTTTAAACCACATAATATGTACGGGCAAGCGAAGTACGCTAAGGTCATGCACCCCTAGACGGCGAAATACTGTGCGACGTTGCCGCTCCGAATACATTTAAAGAAAGATTTCAAATTACCTACTTATGGCACGAAAGTCAATAGTCATGTAATATTATGGTGTAATATTGATCATAGTATTTTTTATTCATAGTATTTACAACATTATCAATTACTATAGTTAGTTAAAATGCTTATGTTTTAAATAAGAAATGTACCTGTGTAATTTATTTACAAGAAATTCGCAAATAAATATTTTTCAATTTGTCTTTCGGAGAGAAATTAAAAGAACTTTCTTTTAGCGACTACTTTATTACTAATTATTATAAACATCACATCATTAAATAATTTTAAAAACCCCATCACTTTCGACATAGGTATAATTCGTACCACTAAAGATGAGACTTGACAAACCACGTGATTTGACTTGCGCAGAAGCCGATTTATAGGTATCCTTAGCGGTAGGGGTGAGAGGCGGGAAGGCCTCGTGTGCCATCGGGCCTTCGGAAAGAGCGCGGGAGGCGCGGTACCGGTTGCCTGTCGTTCTCCTCGCCCCGTACACGCCCCGCTGGACCCCGCAGTACAGACGAGTGCAACTTTAAGTGTTTATTTTCTATTTTGTTTTTTTGTTCTTGTAGAATTATTCTACAAGAGTGTAATATTGTTAATTTTTATTATGCTTCGAGGTAATACATTAAAAAGACAAATTAGGAAGATGGTTTACGACGTGAACACTTACCTACATGTTAAAACAAGTTGTTTTAAAACACATCAGTTATTGACAGTGAGAGTGATTAAAATAATAATATGCCATTTTTTATATTAAACTTTTTCATTTCGTAATAAATATTGTTACTTAATAATTTTCTTCCCGCTGGCTTATCGACATATTTTAATACTTAAACTTTATCATTTCGTAATAAATAATGTTAATAATTTCAATATAACATTGTTTTACAACTTATTAAAAATGTTATCGAAAAACTCCTAAATAGATATTGAAATTATACATAACAATTTCTAGCACAGCTGTACCTGCGCAGACCCCCCACTACTGACGTTTGACAAGTCTCATCTTTCGTGGTACGGACTATACGAATAATTATAAATTAAGGTGGGTGGACCATGGAAGGCCATGTTCCTTCGAAGGCCAATTATCAAAAAATCATAGTTTTTGCCACGTGATAACGAATTCCTTTTACTTATACTTTCCACTAATACCTAACTATCTTAAGGACATAGACGCGGCTGCAAGTCCCTCACGCCGATATTATGTAAATGCGGTCCATCGATATATTGACTTCTCTTATCGACGTTAAAATTATAAGTCGCGCTTACAGAGAAACTTTTTAGTAAAGTTTTTAAGTAAATAACCTATTATTTTCATTAATTTTTGTTACTCTGAATTAGTAACAAGGGTTGGCTATAGTAATAAAAAAAAGTTACCACTTTATTATGATTTCAGACAAAATATCGGTAGTTTTCCTAGAAAAGTCAATAGTTCCTTGTAAGGCCAATCAAACTAGGTCAGATATTTTTTTATAATTTTGCTACGAGTGTTAAGGTCCTTGAAAACTTATTTTTTATCAATATAAAACTCATTAGTATTACTTTTAAAAACATTTCTTTATTTTAATTTCTAAAAGATTCTTAGTGGTATTCAACTGGTAGTGCCATGCTTGTTACCTTCGGGTAGCAGCCGAATGGGCCGGCACGTCCCGTATAGTACCACTCTCTCACAGAAGACCTGTCGCATTTCGTCCGGTAAGTGAGAGTCCGGGAGGCCCACTCCCCATCCCTACTCCCGTCCTTCTCCCTCCTCCCCCCCTCCCTTTCCTGAAAGGCCGGCAACGCATCTGCAAGCCCTGTGGTGTTGCAGATGTCCATGGGCGGAGGAATCACTTATCATCAGGTGAGCCTCCTGCCCGTTTGCCCCCTTTGTCCCATAAAAAAAAATAGTTATACCACAGATAACATAATACTATACTAGTACAGATGGTCCACGTCATACAAAAAAGTCAAACTTCCTAAACCAGGACTATTATAAGCACTATTTTTTTTAACTTCAATCGCATAATAGATGTCGCAAGTGAGATGTGAAAAAGAAGCGACATCTAACATCTATTGTTAGATGTAAATAAATAAATTTTAATAAAAACCTTTTAAACAATAGATGGCGCTAAAAGCAAAGGTATTTAGCGCCGAGCTGCCGCTGCGCATTATTGTAGCCAACTGCCAACCTTTGAGGCCTCCAATTCGCAAGGCCACAGGCCACTCATAAATCATAATCATAATGGCAATAATTGGCAATTACTTAAAAAGGGTATATTTAAAATATTGTAGGTGTAATTGAGTGCTACAAAACGCGCTTACAAATTTTTTGCATTTGTAGGTAGGATTAGGAACTTACATAAAATTTTAATGATCTGTGATTGTATAGTTGTTTTATTTTATAATAAACCTAATAGTATTTGACCTGTGATTAAACTAGTGACTCGACCTCGCTCTGCTTGGGTTCGTTCCCTAAATAGTAAATTATATAGGGTGATTTTTTAAGCGTTTGGTTTTTCATTTGAAAAAAAAAAATACCATAATATAGTGTTAAATGTAAAATTTACATTGGCAAGTTACACATCATTAATTGCCATTTATTTTTTAAAAATTATTTCATTCAAATGTTGGCTTCCACTACGTTTTAAATGGTCCATACGCGAAGCCCAATTTTGAGTTACTTTTTCGAGCATATCGCCTGGAATTTCACGGATAACACGTGTAATATTGTTTTCCAGTGCTTGAATTGATGTTAGTATAAACAAGAGATTTTATGTACCACCACAAAAATATTCCGAGGGCGTTAAATCGCACGATCTAGGCGGCCAACTAAGTGGTCCGAATCGAGAGATTAATTTTTCGCCAAATTCAACGTGCAATAAAACAGTACATTTTTCGGGATGCAATGGCAGTTCTTGTATTGTTTGTGGCTGCTCATCCGAGCAAATACGGCAATTTTGTTTATTAACGTATCCGTTCAACCAAAAATGTGCTTCATCGCTAAAAACAATTTTTCGATAAAAAAGTGAATCTTGCTGTAGCTTTTCTAAAGCCTATTCACCGAAAGCTCGACGCTGTGCTAAATCTCTTGGTTTCAGGGGGCTTACTCTTGAATTTAATTCCGATCGATCGACATTGGAATTGTGACGTTTCGTACTCTTGAGTTGGACGCTAGCGCCACATTGTTTTTAAATTGCGTGTCCATTTTGGGGAACTAAGTGAAATCGGGATTGGGCTTGGCGCACCGTAAACGCTACTCTTGAGTGAGAGTACTTTTTTTGAAAGGATAAAGCATTTTAAAGCCATATTACTGGTTTATCGTAATAAGAAGAACGACACTATTGCGGCCCGTAACATAGCTAACTTCACTCTTAACAAAATAATCGCGAGGCAATCCCAATTTCAATCCAATGTTGACAATATTGTTTTCAAGAGTACCGAATCACGTGACTTCAAAATTGACATTGGAATCGTATTGGCATTAGATTAGAATTGAAATTAGTTTGAAGAGTAAGCACACAGTTCTTGAACGAGCTGTATTTTATACGCCTTAAAATCAAGATCTTTTCGCAAAATGTTCCACGTTGAGGAATAACACAACGCCAATTGTTGCGAACGACGGCGAATAAATAAGTGACGCTCTTCGGCAACACTGGCGGCTACAGCGCAAATTTTCTCTTCCGTACGTACTCTACGTACACGAGTGGGTGGTTTAATATCCAATAGTGTAAAATTGGTGCGGAATTCGGTCACGACTGTTTGGATAGCCTGCTCAGTAGGGCGATTATGACGACCATAAAATGGTCGAAGAACTCAAAACACATTTTTAATTTAAAGCCCTCGGACTATTTTTTGGGGTTACGTAAAATCTCTTGTTTATGCAGATAAACCAACATCAATTAGAGCCCTGGAAAACAATATTACACGTGTTATCCGCGATATGCTTGAAAAAGTAACTAAAAATTGGGCTTCGCGTATGGACCATTTAAAACGTGGAGGCCAACACTTGAATGAAATAATTTTTAAAAAATAAATGGCAATTAATGATGCAGTCGTGTTTTTTGTTTTTTTTTTCTTCAACAATTTACATTTCCCATTATTTTTCTATTTATTCTTTACGCACATTTATATAAATTATTCAGAGATGAGATATTTCCCACACTAGAAAGTATCCTATATGTCGACCCGAATAAACATCATCATACCAAAATTTGTTCAGTATTGTTCTCGTCATACGGTCACAGAGTACTGACATACAGTCAAAACTTGTAAAATTTTAGATTCGGCCTGTGTATCGATTTCAATAAGAATTTCCAAAAATATGTTAATATGCATTCGACTCATTTAGAATTTTATTTAAATTATTAGCGACTCGCCCTCGTTCTGGTCAGGGTCAGGCTCGTCCCTTGATTTAGCGCGAGCGAAGCCGTAAGTTTCGCTAGTAAATGTGTATAAAAACTTGAAAAATGTATACTAAAACGTTTCTCGAGAACCACTGTATGCATTGGTGATAACCTCCTCCTTTTAGAAGTCGGTTGAAAATAGCATGAATGTCGGCGCAGTAGTTTCGTAGTTTATCGCGAACAGACAGACAGACGCGGAGGACTTTGTTTTATAATATGTAGTGATGTATAGATTATGTAGTTAAAGTAATTAAGATTGTATTAACCACCTGCTGTGCCACATATAATTTATTTAAAACTTAAAGCAGCTTAAGATGGGAAATATTGTTTCCTAAAAGTATTTGTAGATATGATTACAGTATCGACCTTTGAACACAGTAATAACAACAATACTCTTTATTGTACCAACACATGTACAAAATGAGTAAAAAAATAAGTAAAAGAAAGATAGGGCAAGGATAATGTACACAATATGTGTATACGTGGCGGCGCATGGCTTGGTGGTGCGACCGCCCAGGGCGCCAGATACGAAAGGGACTTGACTTGCGTTTCTATGTCCCCAGGTTAGGCAGAGGGCGTCCACACTGCATCGCCATTCTGTTCGGGCTTAAGCTTGGCATTTGAATTCGCTTCAGGTTTTCCCGATGGCCTTCGCTTCATTAGTCACAGTCCACCGCCAGGTCTTGTTTTGGACGGCCACGTTTACGTTTTTCTTGGGGATTCCATTCTAGGGCTTGCCTCGGTATATGACAGGTCTCTTCGGAGAGTGTGACCTATCCAGCTCCATGTATGGCGTTAGATCTGTTGGGCGATCGGGACTTCATTGCAGCGTTCTTAAAAGTGTTGGTTGGAGATTTTGTCGGGCCAATAAATACCGATGATGTTGCGAAAGCATCGATTTACAAAGACTGGCTGCGAGATGTTCTTGGTGACCTTCCATGTCTCACACCCGTATAGCAGTATGGTCTTCATATTGGACAGGATACATTTTGAGCTTTATTCTTCGTATCAGTTTCTGTGATTGCCATACGGGTCTAAGTTGTGCGAAGGATATTTAGCAGCTTTTAGTAGTTTTGCAGTGATATAATTATATTTTTTTCTGGGCAAAATAAATGTAAATAAAACCAGAATACGAGTTAAAAATTGTATTTATTCCGTTTCCATACAACCTTATGATAATACGAGTTCCTTCCTAATATTGGACGCCTAGAAGAGTTCTACTAGTGATAAGACCGCACTTACGCTAAAATACATTTTTGGGTTATTGATAGGTACATTGTATTTAAGTAGCGTCAAATACTAATCATATTTATTCTTTCATAAGAATAACAGTATATAACACAGCTTTTATGAATCATTTTTTATAATTATCTAAAAAGTATAACCACCACAACAAGACTGTTGATTTTTTTACTAAATAACTACATCATATTATGTGATGAATTGCATGTACTTTATTTACTTACTATCAAGATAAATTATTTTACTCAACTCAAGACATACGCTATGTCATCATCATCAGCCCTTTTTAACGTCCCACCGCTGGGCACGGGCCTCCTTCATTACGAGGGGGATCAGACCATAGTCCACCGCGCTGGCCCAATGCGTGTTGGCGGACTTCACATGTCTTACGAAAACTTGCTAGGTTCTCTCAGACATGCAGGTTTCCTCACGATGTTTTCCTTCACCGTACGACAAGTGGTAATCATGATAAAAATGATTCGCACATGAAAATATCAGAGGTGCGAGACCCGGATTTGAACCCGCATCACTCGGTTATACAAGCGACGCGTTACCGCTGGGCTATCACTGCCTTTACGCTATGTCATGTCTGCGAATTATTTATTCTATGCAAACGACGCAAGGGCTATAAGTAGTACCTACGTATAGTAATAGTAGTAATAACTACGTTTAGTTATAGTAGTACCTACGGGCTACGATTGTTCGGGGACAGTGCGATGTTGCCGTCTTCAGCTAGGGTCAATTAACTTATGATGTAATGGTGTTTATTTTGATTACCATTTTTATCGTATTTATTTTATTTTAAAAATGAACTTTTTTAATTGAAGGAATTTTTTCGAATTGATAATTTTTGTCGACTTAAATCATCTCACTCTACATGTAGTTTAAAGGAATGTTGATCAATAGCCGCCACCTGTATAACGAGAGGATTATAAGCATAAAACCTTACCCCAATCGAGTACCTGCTAAGTAAAATTTATTATATTCAAAATATTAATATCAACAAACTGTTTTTTTTTGCCCACTCTTCATCTTTAAAAGTAAACAGATAAAATATATGCATAAAAAACTGTTTCTGTCAGAAGTGAAATATTAAATACCTATGTATTATTATAACCTTTGTCGCGTGTTAAAAGCTGCCATTTTCATTTTTAACCGACTTCAAAAAAAGGAGGAGGTTCTCAATTCGTCGGGGACTTTTTTTTTTTTCTATGTATGTTCCCCGATTACTCGACGATGGCTGGACCGATTTGGAAAATTCTTTTTTTGTTTGAAAGGGTATAGTTTCTAGTTGGTCCCATAGTCACCAAGTTACGATCTGATGATGGGATCCCAGGGAAATCGAAGGCAACTCTCAAATTTTATAGGCACTTATCACGTTTTTCATATATTTCCTAAAGCTGTTTAAATATTTGCGTCTGATTATCATCATCTCCTGTGGTTGAGCTAATGATGGAAGGTACAACTCCTCAACGGTTAGGAGTTAAAAGAAAATTCTTTCAATATTATACGTAATTATAGACCGATAGTTAAATTCTTTCAGGCTCTTATTAACCGACTTTAAAAAAAGGAGGAGGTTCTCAATTCGTTGGGGACTATTTTTTATGTATGTTCCCCATTACTCGAAAGTGGCTGGACCGATTTGGAAAATTCTTTTTTGTACATAAACAAAATAAGTATCTACTTTCCGCTAAAAATTTGAAAATAAATTATTTTTAACAAAAAACAAAAACCGACTTCAAAACTAAACAAATCTAAACTAAAAAGTAGAAAATAATACTTTTAAGAACTTCGTTAATTTAGAAGTAGTGTAGCTTATGAATCTTCTATTTAAGCAAAAGAATAACATCCATATATTATATATCTAACAAGTAACATCACACTTTCGCGTTTACAAAAAGGTAACAAATATTATGTATGCTTATATAATGTAGGTTTCGATTTTCCTGCTGACACGGAAAATGCCTGAGAATATCC
Source organism: Boloria euphrosyne (assembly GCA_951802675.2). Taxonomy (NCBI): domain Eukaryota; kingdom Metazoa; phylum Arthropoda; class Insecta; order Lepidoptera; family Nymphalidae; genus Boloria; species Boloria euphrosyne. The sequence continues at coordinate 14,565,784 of OX637878.1, forward strand.
ACTTTGACGCATCTGGGTTTTATTTACTTTGGTTATTACTTATTACTCATAATAATAAATAGTAACATATAATACAATATTACATAATATGCAATATACATATAGTACAGTAGTAACACCGTGGCGCGACACCCCCGCGCCGGCGCAGCGGCAGCGTAGACGGGTGTTTTTCAGAAAAAATGACCCTGTGACGATCAGGAAATATAATTTTGGAATTACATTAATTTGTTTATAATTACTCTGGTATTAAAGAATAGATTATTAACTAGCTAAATACGCTATTTAAATTAAAATTAAACCATTATAATAAGAAATATTCAAGTTTTTCTGTCAGCATATGAAGCAAAGTATTCCTGTAAGTCACAAAATATAATCGATCAGAAATAAAACAACCAGGTATTGAAACAAAATTAACTTATATTAGCATAAAGATATACCTAAAATCTATCCAAAAATAAAAAAAAGGTAGTTAAATTCTTTCAAATTAAAAAATAATCTGCGAAATAGTTTCATGTTCGTCACTCCTCGGACACGTCGGACTTGAAAAGTTGTCATTACTAATGAGTAATGATACATGTTACAAATTCAAAAATCAAGCAAAGTGAGGAGTTTTTGGCAATAACAAAATACTGATAATGATAATATAAATACTATAAAACGAAAAATAAATATTTTAAAACCATTTTTGTACCATTCAGAATATGGGACAGTGACTATTACAAAAATTGCGTGACGAATAGGAATAATTTGAGCAGCGTCCACATTGCCGGTTCAAACACAATCACAAAGAAAAAAGCGTAAACTTAATATTATTAATGAGACCTTTTATTTATCATACCTATTTTATACATATAAGTATTAAAAAATATAAAGTTAGATCTGTAATATTTTTTCGATTCTTTTTTAGTCTTGCCAACTGTTTTTTGAGCTGAACTTCAAATTTTTCAGGATTTTGCCTAAATTTTTCGCGATATTTCTTTGCTTTCCTTTTCTGCTGCGGTAAGCGCCATCTTCTTCGACGAAACGAATGAAATAATTACTATTTCCAATAACTACTTCCTCCCACATAGATCTCAACCTCATCCTGGAGAAAATGTTCGTAAATCCAATGCATGCAAAGAGAACCAAAATAAGGAGCACTGCAGTAATTTTCTGATATCGCTTTTAACATTGATTTAAATCAAAATATGTTTAAATTTTGTCAACATCCCAATAGACTACCATAGCTGCTAGCAGAGTGATCATTCATACGAGTAAGTATGCATAATTCGAACTTTGACCTGAAACAAAAAAGGTATCATGGCTATATCTTATTAAATGGAAAACGGAATTTTAATATTATGCACACCACGCAGGTATTAGAAAACATGTACAACACTCTTTTTTTTTTAAATCAATGATGATAGTTGCGGAGATTATCTACATACAAACAAACAATACAAATTTTAATTAAAATAAAATTATTTAATTAATTAATTTAACAAAATTAAAATATATTTCGTTATACGTTAAGCTTTACAATTCAAGTTCGTCACGATTTTGTTCCGGTAGTATGTCACATGACGCACAGGACGTGACGTATTCATCCCAGGGAACTTTTAAAATTAAAAATAACGTATATTTAGTTAAAATACCTTGCGTTTAGCTTTACTAATCTAATATAGGTTAGTATATGTTTTAAATATAATATTATACGTAAAGAAAACGAGTTTATTTACCTTTTAAATACTGTCACTATCCAGAAAACTTTTTTTGTACGCCGAAGACACCAACACTTTCGTCTCAATTATTGTCGCAATTCACGTTTAAAACAATAATGGCGGTATCATATAAACGATGGTAATGTTGCCAGGAAGGCAAAAAAAATACAAATTGTAGATTTTGTCTTATGTAAGATATCAAATTTACCGTGACGCAACTGGATTTTCCGGTACTATGATTTTCGTAGGACAACATTAAAATAATGATATTTTTCAAAATAACTATAAATATATCACATAAAGACTGAAAAGACACTTTTAGATATACAGAGACTATGTTCAAGCACTTTTGCATACTCAAAGACTAATATTTATCAAATGAGATGTATTTGAAATCTCCGAGAGCACCATGGGACACACGAAATCTTCACCTCCTATTTTGCTTTTTTTTTAATATAAAAATAACTGTCCGCTTTTTACGGACATTTTTAATTTAATTAGATTTTAAAACATTTACCTAACTCATATAAAATTTCATTTTTCACATGTGGTATATAAAAAATATAAATAAAAATATTTGAAGTTGTGGGACAGGCCGATTTCTTAATGGTCATTTTTTGTGAAAAACACTCAGACATTGTATCAAACTGTCACTTACCGCCGCTCTCATAGTCACTTAATGAACCATTAAGTCGTTCTTTAGTGACTATAAGTGCGGCGGTTAGTATTCAATTATAACTTTACCTTTGGATACAAAAAAATTACATTATAATACTTATCTAATTTAATGCAGCGTTACATGAGAGAACAAAAAGTGGCCTTGTGAATTATGACTGAATAACGTAGCTAGTGCTTGCTAATTAGGTTCGAGTACGGCTGCGGCGCGGCGGCCTGCTCGTATGTGATGCCTTGGAGTCGGATCCTGGGACCTGGATAGGGCCAAAATAGCTACAACATTTTTTACGAAATAGTTTGTAACCCACAACTCGCGTGCCTCGGAGAGCAAATCACTGTCGGTCGGCCTTATCTCTCACTGTAACCGCAATCTGTTAGGTGGACATTATTGTGTTATTCTACCTACTTCTACTGTTCGACAATAAAACTTACATCAAATTCCATAACCATTCCAAAATAATATTTTTTAGAAAAAAGAGAAAATAACAGACATTTTTTTATTTCGCTAATCGAAAGATAGCCTAAAATAAAATATTGAATAATTTATTTTATTATCTGTTTCAAAAATACAATCTTCAACAAACACTTATCGCTACATTTATTGTGTGTGTGTGTGTATGTGTTGTAATGAAACTTATTTTTGTTTTGTAAGTTGCATTATTAATGTTAGTGGATCGATTTAATATACGTATTCCTCTTATTAGCAAAAACTACATCTGTCGGTACGCAGAGGCAGGCATATTGTTATTACTTATTACACACGAGTCACGACGCTTGCGCGGAATTTTAAAATGTTTAGGGTAATTATCGAAGTAGTAATAACCGTTGGTTTGGAAACAGGAGCGCGGGCCTCAAGCTAACGTAATATTGAATAATTTATCGATTCACGCACTTGTACCTTTATGTAGTTATACTTATTATTATAATTATGATATAATTGCTTCAAAAGATTGGAGCGAGAAAAATATTTAATACTAAATAGTTAAAATTTTTATGAAAATTCAAACTATTATAGCTAAACTACGTTTAGGATAAAATTTTTACAAACTTTGAATGTCTCTTTTATTTACATCTAATCAAAAGCCTAAAAATAAGTTTCAAGCTTCTAGCTTTTAAAATGACGTAATTTCCATACAAACTTTCATCCCCTTATTTCAACCCCTTATAGCCTTTTTTTCACCTTGATAAAGCCTATGTCCTTTCTCAGGCTCTAGACTATCTGTGTACCAAGTTTCATTTAAATCGGTTCAGTAGTTTTGGCGTGAAAGCGCGACAGACAGTCAGAGTTACTTTCGCATTTATAATATTCGTAAGGATTAACTTACAATTGTTTTCCTTTAAGTTCAGAAGGAAGGGAACCTTGCTATCATTAGCGACTGATAAGTACTAAACCAAGAGTATATTTCCTGTAAGCGACTTATTATCAAATAACGTCTCGATGGTGTAGTGGCATATACGGTCGCACACCGGGAGGTCCTGGGTTCGAGTCCCGGATTGGGCCAAGTTTAGTTATTGTGTCTTTCTGTTTCGTAAGCATCAGTATGTTACTGAGGAGTTTGGAAGTTGGCGGTGTTTCACCCCCGTGCCTCGGAGAGTACGTAAAGCCGTCGGTCCTGCACCTTAACTCTCACTGGTCGTGTCGAGCAGTCGTCCCACCGGAATATGAGAGAGATAAGGAACAGGGAGTGCACTTGTATTTGGCCGGAATTGGTCAGGAGAACATCATCAAATAATATTTCAATATTTCGCGAGTTCAATGACATCACCGCTGACCACGCGACGCTATAAATTCGTAACAATGTGATAAACAGTAAACACCCTGTCACTAAGTTATATTACGAGTATTACGTACTTATGTCAAAAGGAAGCTTGCGTCGCGTCCGTGCCGAGGAGCGGTAGCGAGTGCCAAATTCTCTTGTGGCTAATGATTTAAGTAACATGATTATCACATGTATTTTAGTCTGTTAAGGACCAACTCGAGCGTGTGCAAAGTTGAGAAAGCAATTTTTTTTTTATGGGACAAAGGGGGCAAACGGGCAGGAGGCTCACCTGATGGTAAGTGATCACCTCCGCCCATGGACATCTGCAAAACCACAGGGCTCGCATATACGTTGCCGGCCTTTCAGGAAAGGGAGGGAGGGAGGAGGGAGAAGGACGGGAGTAGGGATGGGGAGTGGGCCTCCCGGACTCTCACTTACCGGACGAAACGCGACAGTATAGCTGCCACTTCACGCCGGTCTCCTGTGAGAGAGTGGTACTATACGGGGCGTGCCGGCCCATTCGGCTGCTACCCGAACGTAACAAGCATGGCACTACCACTAAAAAAATCCTATCTTCTTCCTACAAATAAGCACGTTTATTTAAATTCAATATGTGAGCAGAGTTTTAATTAATGCATTTTAAACATTTGACTTGTACATTTTATCTTATCATTAATTGGAAGTATCGCTATCGACTGTTACAGTTTCGCGTGTCTTGCTAATCAACGATTGCTCACTGATTAAACCAGTGCCGTATAATTAATGATGCACGCTTCGTAGTTCGTAGCAAAGTATGCTGCACTAGTTAGGGCGATTATTCAAATTCCTGCAAAAGCATAGGCTAGGCAAGCCTATGCTTACTGCATGAGCGACACCTGTGCAGTTCCCAAATTTTATCGCTTGTTAAGTAGGTACGCAATTAAATTTGTATTGCATTAATTTAATAGGGGCATTGATATGTTACGCCAAAAATTATAAATACATTTAAATATCATCTACTATATTCCCTCTTAAAATGTGAGCTAAGGGACTATGTCTACCTCTGTTCTGCGCAGGGCTACGCGCCGCTGTACAACCCGTTCGAGCAGTTCTTCTCGCGCTACGTGTACCGCCGCGTGCGCCACATCTTCAACCGCCCCATCTGCTCCACGCCCGGCGCAGAGGTCACGCTCAAGGAGCGCTGCACCGACGACTACAACTGGACCTTCAAGTGCGTTCATGTCATCTTTTATTCATTGGCTTTTAGGAGTTAAGCATGCACATTGCACGTGTGACGTGTCCCTTCCTACAGCACGGTGGACTAAATGAAGAAGGTGCCGCGCGGCCAACACATGCGGCTACCCAGAACCGGGATAATTAGCGATGGTTGAGCCTTTGTTGAGCAGTGGACTTTAATCAATTCGCCTCCTATATCCGCCTAGGATAACAATTAAATTTGTTTTATTTACACGTGTGTGCTAAAAGTCACATTTTTATACATATTATAAAAATAATAAGCAATTATTTGAAATAATTGTATCTTTCGGATTTCTACGGATTTCTCTCGGGTAAAAATGTCAAATAGTAACGTGATTCGAAGACAATATCGTCGCGTCGCCAGGTTCACCGGCACGGAGAAGACGTGCATCAACCTGGGCTCGTACAACTACCTGGGCTTCGCGGCGCCGACGGGCGAGTGCGCGGCGGCGGCGGAGGCGGCGGCGCGGCGCTACGGCCTGGCGCTGGCGTCCGCGCGCGCCGAGCTCGGCTCCACGCCGCTGCACGACGAGCTCGAGAGGGCCACCGCCGAGTTCCTGGGGGTCGAGGCGGCGGTGGTGTTCGGCATGGGCTTCGCGACCAACGCGCTGGGGCTGCCGGCGCTGGCGGGCCGCGGCGCGCTCGTGCTCAGCGACGAGAACAACCACGCCTCGCTCATCCTCGGCCTGCGCCTGGCGGGCGCCGCCGTGCGCGTGTTCCGCCACAACGACCTGGCGCACCTGGAGCGCCTGGCGCGCCAGGCCGTCGCCGAGGGCACCTGGACCAAGATCATCATTGTGAGCAACCTGCACTCATGTTAACATTGCTGTCTCTAAATTGGATGAAATTCACACGTCGATTGAGGCATTTATTATTAACAACTATAATCATTTATTTCGATAATAATAATAACACTTTTGAATGAACACAATATTACAAACTAGTGAATAATTAAAATTATTTCTAATTTATTTACAATTAAATAACAGAAATTAACCGTAAGCTTAGGATTTCAACGTGCGATCTTTTGTGCAGTGGTCGGAAAAATACTCAAATTTAAAACTTGCATAACAGGTGGTGGAAGGCGTGTACAGCATGGAGGGCTCGGTGGTGCCGCTGGCGGCGGTGGTGGCGCTGAAGAAGGCGCTGGGGCTGTACCTGTACCTGGACGAGGCGCACTCGGTGGGCGCCATGGGCGCGCGCGGCCGCGGCGTGGCCGACCACGCGCGCGTGCGCCCCGCCGACGTCGACGTGCTCATGGGCACCTTCACCAAGAGCTTCGGCGCCGCCGGCGGCTACATCGCCGGTACACTTGCACATGTTGCAACTCTGATCAATTCAAGTTATATATAATAGGCATATTCGATAAAAAAATATAAAAAATAAATAATTCCCTTCGATGATAGAGTCGAAAAGTACGAATTGTAAGGTATAACTAAACTCTAGGTTAACAGAATAGTTATGTTATATATATTATAATAAAATGATTCTTACGAATGAATGGTATATGTCGGCCGTGCGCGCCGCAGGCTCGGCGGAGCTGGTGCGCTGCGTGCGCGCGGCGGGGCACGCGCACGCGTACGCGGGCGCCATGGCGCCGGCCGTGGCGGCGCAGGTGCTGGGCGCCATGCGCGCCATCGCCTCGCCCGCCGGCGCCGCGCGCGTGGCGACGCTGCGCGCGCACGCGCGACACTTCCGCCGCCGCCTGCGCGCGCTCGGCGTGGTCACCTTCGGCCACGAGGACTCGCCCGTCGTGCCCATGCTGGTGTACACCTTCAGCAAGATGGCGGCCACGGTGGAGCGCCTCACCGCGCGCGGCGTGGCCACCGTCGGCGTCGGCTTCCCCGCCACGCCGCTCAACAAGGCGCGCATACGGTACTCCCTTCTCTTCATGATATACTTTATTGAAATATTACGAAGAAAAACAATGAAACAAAAAAATAGTTTTAAATTGAAAACTATTGCAAGATATTTCACTTGAGATTAAGAACATATTTTAAATTTTATAGAGATATTGGAAACATTGCTTTATTATTCAAATAAAGATCTATATTTATTTATTTATTTATTTATTTATTTATTTGGTAATCAAACAGCGTTACAGTATTATTTAAGATTGCACATTGTGCACAAAGCAGAGTTACAATGAGGCCAAAATTAGATTACTCTAAAAATACAATAATAATGAACAACAGGCATTAAAACGGTAAAGCAAAACTTAGACATTTAAAATATTATCTATTATGTTGTTACATACGTATGATATATAAAGGCGCGCGTGTGTGTGTGTGTGTGTATGTGTGTGTGTGTGTGTGTGTGTGTGTGTGTGTGTGAGTGTGTGTGAATGCTCAAATCTTGAACAAGAATTAATTCAAGTAAAGAAAAGTAAATGACTGCTCATATCATATCATAAGGTAAACAAAAGTAAATGACTGCTCATGTATTATGACTTAATGGCGAAACCCTTTTTTTAATCTCTTTTTTGATACCTATTTCAGATAAAGTCCAGAGGGCGGGGCCACTAGATATCTATCCGATAACTAGTTGGAACCGCTACGGGTACGCGACCCCGGACTGCTCTAGCTGCTAGTGTCACAATCCCCCCCCCCCCCGTAATCCGTGGCACTGGTATCCCTAACCCCAGATCCTATTCAAACATAAATCCTTCCCACTTATCCTTCTTCTTCATGCCGTGTGGTTCCCGGCTTATAGAATGGTTCCACCCCGTTTCTTCCTAGGGAGTCGTAAAAGGCGAATAATGGAACTCAAACTAGACTAGACTATCCAGGAATTGGAAAATTCCGATATTAAACCCGGAAGGGATCTCCGTTAGGCGTTCTCGCAGCTGATTCCTGCAACCGAACTGGCTCCGCACGTATCGGCTTGCCGTTCCTGCGGACTAAGTCAGCTAGGTCGAGAGGGTGGGCGTGGGTCTTGGGCAACCCTGCGTTTTCCTTAATCTGTGTCCCGGGCGACGCAGTGTCTGTGGAGAGGTCACTCTGCCCACGACAGCTCTGCTGCGTGGAAAACAACACGGGGAGTGGCAGTGACCGGTAATAAGTCCGCACACAATAAGCGTCTAGTGCGGGCGCCAGGGGTCACTCTCGACAGTGGGAGGGTCCATCGAAGACCCATTGATCGGTTACCGCCCGCTTAAGCCGGGCAGCCCCTGGCCAATTAGGTACCGATCCGTCTCGGCGTGGATTTGCTTCTTTAGGGTGTAGGAAGCACTAGTAAACCTAGAAAGTCCATGTCGTTACCTATCACACCTGGATCTAAAACACACAATAAAAACCCTACACTTTTCATCACATTATCGACATGGAATGTCCGTACGATGAGGACAGGCTTCCCGGACACCAATGGAAGCTCAAATGGCGCTGACGACCTGCGCAAAACTGCCATAATCGATGTTGAGCTCAAAAGACTCAATATAGCGATTTCCGCACTGCAGGAGACCAGATTACCGGGCGAAGGCTCAATACGCGAGGCCTCATATACATTTTTCTGGAAGGGAAAGGACTCTACTGCCGCACGTGAGCACGGCGTTGGTTTCGCGATCCGTAATGATCTACTTTCTGCAATCGAAACTCCTCGAGGAATCTCGGAGCGCATTATGGTGCTGAGGATGCGAAGCAACTGCGGCTTTGTTACTTTAATCTCCGCATATGCCCCAACACTAGTTTCACCTGACGAAGCCAAAGACCAATTTTACGACCAACTCACTGAGACGGTACGTGGGGTAAGTTCTAGTGACAGACTTTACATCTTGGGTGACTTTAACGCCCGGGTCGGCGGGGAAAGATCTGCTTGGCCCGATTGTATGGGTCCTCACGGCATCGGAAAGCTCAACGAGAACGGACAACGTTTACTTGAGTTTTGCTCGAGCCAATTGCTGTGTGTGACCAACACTTACTTCAAGGGAAAGCTACTACGTAAAGTGTCTTGGAAGCACCCTCGCTCTGGTCACTGGCACCAGCTGGACCTAGTCCTCACCAGAAAGAAAGACCTCCGTGAAACCATTCACACGCGTACATTCCATAGCGCTGACTGTGGCTCTGATCATTCCCTGGTTGTAGCACGTGTAGCCTTGATCCATAAAAAGATACATTCGTCCAAACCGCCTGGTAAGAAGAAATTAGATCTTTCTAAAACTAGGCATGACGATTTGATTCGTGATTTTGAGGATCTGGTACGTAAGGAGACTGCAGCTTGGGACGTAAGCGCGACCGTCGAAGACGAATGGAATAAAGTCAAAACTCTTCTCACGGAAACAGCTGCCAAAGCTTTCGGCTATCAGAGAGCTAAGTCTCAAGACTGGTTCACTGAAAATTTAGAGCAACTTTCACCCTTGCTTGACTCTAAGCGCGACGCGGCTCTTGCTTACCGCCTGAACCCTAGTCCAAAGACGCGCGAAGAGCTTACAAATTCTAAAGCAGCTCTTCAGCGTAGCACACGCCACTTTGCAAATGTCCATTGGATCAATATTTGCCGCAACATCCAAGCGTGTGCAGACTCAGGAAACTTCAGCGGTGTGTACTCTGGGATAAAACAGGCCATGGGCCCTGTTCCCAAAAAGACAGCTCCCCTTAAAGAAGCGGACGGCTCTGTTATTACAGATAGTCACCGTCAAATGGAACGTTGGGTAGAACACTTCACCAGTCTCTATGCGATTCCAGTCAGCATCGAACCGGAGGCTGTTCAGAGCATGCCAAAACTGGATACTTGGAGTCATTTAGACGACCTTCCTACTATAGGGGAATACCATATTGCTGTAAAGCAGCTTAAGCGCGGTAAGAGTCCTGGTAGTGATGGAACTCAAGCAGAAATTCTTAAACTTAAGTGCGTGTCACCTATTCTGCACAATCTGCTGTGTAAGTGCTGGGAGGCGGGGTGCGTGCCTCAGGATATGCGCGATGCTAACGTTATCGCATTATATAAAGGGAGAGGAGATCGCGGCGATTGCAATTCCTACCGTGGCATTTCCCTTTTGAGCATTGTCGGCAAGCTATTTGGACGCGTCATATTAGGAAAGCTCCAAAAACTTGCAAATCGCGTATATCCTGAGTCACAGTGTGGTTTTCGCCCGCAGCGTTCCGCAGTGGATTTGATTTTCTCCCTACGTCAACTACAGGAGAAGTGCAGAGAGCAGAAAACACCATTGTATATGGTGTTTGTAGACTTGAATAAGGCCTTCGATACCGTCAGCAGGGAAGGTCTTTATACTGCACTGAAATGCATTGGGTGTCCACCGAAACTCTTGAGCCTCGTTCAATCCTTTCACGAGGGTATGAAGGGCACTGTGGTTTTTGATGGCCGAGCGTCTGATCAGTTCGCAGTGCGTAGGGGTGTCCGTCAGGGCTGCGTGTTGGCTCCTACCCTGTTTGGTATATTCTTTTCGCTTATCCTAAAAACTGCTTTCGGCGACAACCAACAGGGTATCCACCTTCATACAAGAGTAGACGGAAAGCTATACAACATCTCACTGCTTCAAGCTAAACGAAAGCGTAATGATCTTTTCGTTGACTCTTTGTTATTTGCTGATGATGCAGCTTTTGTGGCAAACTCAGTTCTCGAGCTTCAAACAATCATGGACAAATTCTCCAAAGCATGCACTCTGTTTTCCATGTCTATAAACCCCAAAAAAACTGTGGTGCTAGCGCAAGGCAGTGCAGAAATACCTGCAATAATGCTGGATAGCACTACCTTACAAGTGGTTGATAAGTTCTGCTACCTAGGATCGGCTGTATCGAACAATCTCTCTCTAGAAGCAGAGATCAATACTCGTATCGGGAAAGCGGCGACTATGTTCGGGCGGCTCAGTACAAGAGTGTGGAACAACAAACATCTTACCAACAAGACCAAGATGATAGTATTCCAGGCTTGTGTCTTGAGCACACTCTTGTACGGAGCGGAAACATGGACGTCCTATGCAAAGCAAGAACGCCAAATCAACACTTTCTATATGCGCTGCTTACGGAACATCCTGGGTATAAGTTGGAAAGACAGAGTGACCAACGAGAGGGTTCTAGAAAAAGCGCAGCTACCTAGTCTAACTGCCATGCTTAAACAGCGTCGGCTGCGTTGGTTGGGGCATGTGCACCGGATGGATCCCTCCCGACTTCCACGGCAGATCATGCTCGGTGCAATTGCGAACGCAAAGAGGGACGTTGGGAGGCCTTTGCTTCGTTTTAAAGACTGCGCCAAGCGCGATATGGTGGCTTTTAACATAAACCACAATAACTGGGAAAAATTAGCCGAGAACAGAGACCAATGGCGTAAGAGCGTGAAGGATGGTCAAAAACGCCATGATGAAGCCTGGTTTGGACTCTTATCGAACAGGAGAATCAACAAACATCAAAACAGCGACAATAATGTCACTAGCGCATCTTTTCCCTGCTCGGCGTGTGGTAGAGTATGCCGCTCCCGTATCGGCTTGTACAGCCATCAGAAGAAATGCTCTTCAGGCACTGTTTAAATCGTCTGTAAAAGACGTACAGGCCTACGATCGATTTCAGATAAATTAAATAAATCCAAGTCAGAATAATGTTCATTATACGTTTTAACTGATCGTGTTAATATGGTATTTTTGGCATATTGGGTTTTAGTAGGAGGTACGTATAGCAAAGGTGTATGGCGCGTTCTCTGCTTTGGAACCTGAAGGGATATGTTTGATAGCAGTTCAGGGCAATCAGTCTTATTGTTTAATATTGAGTGAAGTAGTTTTATATCACTTTGTGTACGTCTGCTTTCGAGTGTTTCTATATGATAATATTCATATGCATCACTATCTGTATCAAAAACTTTGTAATTTTTAAATTGTAAGTATTTTACAAACACATTTTGAATTTTTTCAATTTTCTGTATATCTGTTTTATGGTAAGGTGACCAAATGCTGCTGGCATATTCTAATAAACTTCGTATATACGCAAAATAAAGCATTTTGATACATTCGATATTTTTAAAATTAAAGGTTGCGCGTTTAATAAACCCGAGTTGTTTGTAAGCCTTGTTAATTATAGTTTCATAATGTTCGCTAAATGTTAATTTTTGGTCTAATGTGATACCTAAATCCTTCACTGATGAGACTTTGCTAATTGTTGTTCCGTTAATATTGTAAGTGTGGTCAATAGGTTTAATTTTCCGGGTAAACGTTATATGATGGCATTTTTTAACATTTATCGTTATTCTATTTGACTTATAGTAGGTCGCTAGCCTGTCTAAGTCGGCTTGCATTCTCTTACAATCTTCAATAGTACGTATTCTAAGGAATATTTTCTTGTCATCAGCAAACATCAGGAAACGAGAGTGCTTAAAGCAGCTACTTATGTCATATAAGTATGCATTATATAAAAAAGGTCCCAAGATCGAGCCTTGAGGTACGCCCGATGATATGGTTAAGAAGTTACTTCTAGCACTTCCCATTTTAACTGCCTGCATTCTATTTTTAACATATGATGAAAACCATCTTAGCAGATTTCCATGTATACCCAAAAGGTCAAGTTTACGCAATAATATTACATGATCAACTCGATCGAAAGCTTTTTCGAAATCAGTGTAAATTACGTCAACTTGATCCTTATCGTCCATGACTTTTAGAACGTAATCAGTGAAAACTCCTAAATTCGTTACTGTAGAGCGTCTTTGCATGAATCCATGTTGTTCAATAGGAATATATTTTTTAATATTAAAACTAATCTTATCATATATAATTTTCTCAAATATTTTACTCATAACATTTAATATGGAAATAGGTCGATAATTTTTTATTAAGGTTTTTGATCCACTTTTATGAATTGGAACTACTAATGCTTCTTTCCATTTTGTAGGAAAGCAACCAAAAGTATTTATAGATAAATTAAAAATAATTGTAAGGGGTGTAGCTAAGCTTTTTGCACATCTTTGAAAAAATATCGGTGGTATGTTATCACTTCCAGGGCCTTTACTCACATTAAGCATTGTTAATTGTTTCAAGACGGTATTTTCAGTTATGATGAATCCAGTAATAGAATCATTTAAGTTATTCATTTGAAGATCTAAGTTTTTATACGTTGCAGCAGGTTTCATAAAAACGCTGTCAAAATGCCTACTAAATCCATTACAAGCTTCGGTCTCCTCTGTATAAATATTATTTTCGTAGGTAAGAGTATTAGGATAGCTGCTTTTGTTGTGTTTTAATGAGTTCAAATAAGTAAAAACAAGTTTAGGTTCTTTCTTAATATATTCTTGCATTTGTGATGTATATTTATCAAAACATTCTATTTGTTTTGATTTCTGTCTTGTTCTAAGCAAAGCAAATTCATCGTAATCTCGATGGTTATTATAGGTTTTCCAACGTTTATGAGTTCTTTTTTTATCCCTGATTATATGAATTAATGCTTTTGTATACCACGGTGGAAATTTATAAGAGTTAATATTTTTATTAGGTATATATTCGGAGATTAATTTGTATAGTATAGTGTAAAAAGTATCCATCACGTCATCTATTGTCTGCGCTTGTAGGGCTAGGTTCCAATTAATATTTAGCAAATGATCATTAATTTTCTCGTAATCACCTTTATAAAAGTTCGGTTTGCTAACGGGTTTGTGGCGAAAATTGCGTATATTTAGATTTGGTAAGCTTATTTCTAGACATGGGTGATGTGCATCTTCCATCACGAGGGGAGTCTGGGAATGAGATACATTAATATGTATGTTCGCGAAAATAAGGTCGAGTATTTTATTGTTTGAATTCAGTATATTATTATATTGAGTGAGTCCATTTAAATTGTACATATCTAAAAAGTCCGTGGCCGCATTCAATAAGGAAACTGAACTGTAGTTTGTATGTATAGGTCCATTTTCAGTCCATCTGGTATTAGATAGATTGAAATCGCCTGCTATAAAAAAGTGATCGTGAGGGTGGGTCAATATTACTTGGGCAATGCAAGCAGTTATCGCTTCCAACCTACTGGGCAACAGTTTGTCTGGTGGAGCGTAGAACAAGCCAACATGAAGATTTTTATTTTCGTAGATATCCACCTTATTAAGGGGTAATGTTATCCATAATGACTCTACGCCATTACAGGTCCAATCTTGTTTATGTTGTACTTGAAATTTTTTTAATGCACATATCATAACTCCTCCACCTGTTTCTTTCAGGGATGTACCTTTGTGTCGATCACATCTAAAGATATCATATCTATCATCGCATATTTCACCATTATAAAAACTTTCACATAGCCAGGTTTCTGTAATTAATATTAAATCAAATTTATTATTTAGGATGTTTAGTTTAAATTGTTGTGTTTTAGTGCGTAGTCCTCGTGTATTTTGGTAAAGCATTTCAATAGATTTAGACGCCATTAGTCATGTGTATTAGAATAAGAAAATATAGTAAACAATTGTAATTGAAGGTAGAGGATACCAACATTTTTGTGAAATCCCATGAGCATAAAATGAAAGAGCAGGATGTTTTGTGTGTGATTGTTAGGTTGATGTATAATTTATTTTGAATGAATTTAAGGAAGTTGTGTGTGTGTGAAAGGAAGTATAGGGTTTTGAGTTGTACGCCTTTTAAATAATTTTCATACAAATATAGTTCAACAAAAAGTAAAAAATGAAAATTTGTAAAAAAGATTATGAAAAGCAGTTGTCTGTGAAGTTCTAAGTAATTTTGCTTAGGTCTTTGTCGCAATTGATGTATATAACTGGTGAATCCTCGTTTTTTCTTAAAAAAATATTGCAGTTTCTAACCCATACGAATTTAAAAGCATTTATTATTTATAAATTTCTTTCTCCCGTTGTGTTACAAGAAATATAGTGACAGTAACATAGATAGCATCTAAAGAAAAGTACATACCCACCTGAGTGTGAAGTTTTCGAACCTTTTGAAGTGGTTATATTTGAAATACGTTTAATCTGTTCCCAGTTTCTGCCTGTCGGCGGCGCACACGTGCGAGCAGCTGGACCAGTGCCTGGAGGCCATCGAGGCCGTCGTGGACGAGGTGGGGCTGCGCTACTCGCGCCGGCGCTAGCCCCCGCCCCGCGCCCCGCGCCCCGCCCCCGCCCTCGCCCCGCGCTACACCTCCCCGTCTCGCTTTATTGCACCTTTTAAAGTATATATATTACTTAACGGCGAATTCCCGAGTCTCTTCGAAGCACACGCATATAATATATTGCTATTATAATATGATCAAAGTCGACAAAATTACGACGAGCACGATATGTCGAGACACTATTATATGTATATCACTAGTTTATATTAAGAGTAGGTGCCAATTCATATAGTTCAATGCATAAGATAAAGATCTCCCATTTGCATCCGCCACTTGTCATTGAAAGAACGCTACGATACTGTAGAATGCTTTAGTAAGATCGATATCACACGATTACGATACACATTACATAGGTATGAATGGAAGGATAACATAGCAGATATTTCGAGAGAGGCGCTACATTCCACTTTAAATCTTTCCTTGAACTCGTACACTGCAAGTAGATGAATAGAACTTTACTATAAATATTATAGATAATAATTTCAAACGTTATACCTCATTCGGATTTAATCTAACATTTTGTAAATAGATTTCCCAACTAAGTTATGAGACGAGTTGTCCCAGTGCAGTCGCCGGCGCAGTCGCCATACAGACGCCATGCAGGCGCCTCGTGAATGACAAAAATATCGCGTTAAAAGATGCGTAAAGATCTGTGATGCGTCGAAATATGTCACAATTATATTGTTAATGTTGAGTGAACTTATATTGTGAATATTTAGTACATTTTTCATGTTTATTAATCTGTTGTGAATGTGTGCGTGCGTGTGTATGTGTGCGTACGCCAGGTTATGCCTTAATATTACTATGTAGTATATTTGTTATATTATGCAATAAATTATTTTTTCACGTCTGTCATATGTTTTATTTACCAACAATCAATAAACTTGTCGTAAACAAAGCCGTAATCTAAACCATATAAAGTGTAATCTTTTCTATTTTTTATTGGAGAAATCATGCCAGCCGGTCGTAGTGCGCTCACTGCGGTCGAGCGATGTAAATAGATTGCAATTGTCAATGGCTGAAGCTTAAATTAACAAAATTCCTGAAAAATGTTATAACATTTTATCGGGCAGCGGCGCCGCGGGCTTTCTGCAGCACTTGCGCCCGCTCTACTTCCCGCGAATATTTCAGTACATGTACACTGAATGAAGAATGACTACTCGTACAACATTGGTATCCTTATCAGTTCATCGACAGAGCAGCCCCGCGTCCCCTCGTCGAGGCCTACCGAATATCAACATTTTCTAACATATATCTTACCATTACGAACACATCAATAATTTCAGTATGGTTTTGTCGAGTTAATCTCTAGTAACTACATTTCTTATTTACACTACAATCTATGAATTAGGCACAAACCTTCACATGTAGCCCAAAATCAAAGTAGAAATATTAAAAATGAATAGTCGATGATTCATATTTGTTCAGATATCGATAGATAGTGGAATTGGGCTGATAACTGATATCGGTGATGAGACACGCGCGGGCTCAGTACCGTGCACACCTGCGCCCGCCTGCGCCCACTCGAGCACTCTGACACTCCGTTTGGTCGCTATTTAGCTTGGAAATAACTAATTCGTAGTCATCTCGTATCAGTAAGTAATTCAAACTGTTATTTTTATTTTATTGACTATCTACTGGCACCAGTTCCGCCTGAGTATCTTATTTACCTAACTAGCTTGCACAATATGTGGGACGCAGGACGCTAAGCGGTATCGTAGGCAATATATTCAACTTAATGTAATAATAATATAACAATACATATAGCTTTTTTCCTTATGTATAAACATAGCTTGATTAAAACTGTTTTCATAAAACTTCATTCGCAATAATTTATTATATGACAGTATAGACTTGTGTTACTGCGTGAGAAACGTTCCATTGGACCGTCCCATATAATAGCTCCCTCGTTATTATTTACTAGATACATGTATAGATAATAGTAATTACGTGATAAGGTTTGCTCGTCAGTAGGTTGGTAAGCGGAGGTGAAGCTCGCGGCGACCGGCGAGCGACGATGTCCGCGGCGGCGCTGGCGGCGCTGCTGGCCGCGCTGCTGGCGGCCGGCGGCGCGCGCGCCTCCGTCACCGTGGTGCAGATGCAGTGAGTAATACATAGTCGTATTATATCATGTAACAACTCATCTTAAAAAATGTCCATCTGTTTTGTTAATTCAATATTTACTTACTACTTAAATACGTCGGTTACTTCGCCTTTAGTACATAATATTTCCTGTTAAATTCTAAGTAAACGTTTCGACAAGAGACGCGTTGTTTTATTAGCGATAACGTCGCGGCGCGGCGCGGCGGCGCGCGCTGACGGCCGTTTTAGCGGTTTTTCTAGAGTGGTGTCAGGTGTGGCGGGTCAAGGCCTCGCCGAGCTCGATTGCATTTATACGAATTATTATTGATTAGAATAAAATAAAATTAAATATGTATTTGCACCCAACGCGGAAACAATACCTAATAATTCATTTATTTAAAAGACCTTTAATATCTTTTGTAAAATTTTTGTTAACGTTCCTAAAAATGAAACTTAAAGTAGATAATATACTTATTTCAATACTCTCGTCTCTCACTGTTTGTATACAACACATGCAACACGCTACGATTGTTTCGCAAAAAATATATTTAATATGTGTGCGTCAAAAAATCATTTAAATTATTTTATAATTGGATTTTATTAATACTTTCTTAGATTTACGCGAATATTCGACATTATAAATGAAACCACTTTTTCGGATTTTGTCGCGGATTTATTTTGATTTTTAGTTCCCGACGTTTCGAATGCTTTACAGCAATCATGGTCACGGGAGAGACTAAGGTATTTGACGTCTCATAGGTTTATAAATATATTTTTGTAAATTGTGGGTAGGCACTGTCTGTAACAAGTATATAAACCTATGAGACGTCAAATACCTTAGTCTCTCCCGTGACCATGATTGCTGTAAAGCATTCGAAACGTCGGGAACTAAAAATCAAAATAAATCCGCGACAAAATCCGAAAAAGTGGTTTCATTTATAATGGATTTTATTACTAATACTCGTATACCTACTACAGTATGTATGTCGTACGTCGCCAGGTTGGCCTACGGACAGGTCTACGAGCTGCGTCTGAACAGCTCCAAAGAATATATATTAGACGTGTCCAACGTAAGTATGTCTTCCAATGTTCCGGCGAGCGTGTGAGTTGTGACTGAAGGCTTGCGGACTGAAAGGTAAAAGTTATTAAAGCGTAGTCCCTAGAGTATTCCGTATCAAGGGAATCGTTATTTATAACGTGAAAGCCACTGAACAGTTTGTTTTATGTACCGAATACAAAGCATATTAATACAATAACAATTACCGTGAAATTTTCATACTTTTTAAATACCGGAACTTTATAAGTATTTTTCTCTCAATCGTTTTTTATCACTACCAATAAATATAGTATTGTTCAATATAGGTAGTATTTGATGATGATAGATTTGGATCCGCTGCAGGTGGGCAGCGCGCCGCACATGCCGAGCCTGGTGTGGGCGCACAGCGACGGCGGCGACAGCGCGCACCCCGTGCTCGTCACCGCGCGCGTGCGCACCGGTACGTAGCTCTTGTAGGCTTCGTACCTTGTCAGTAGTCCCTCTATATGCAGTTTCTGCATGCCTAGATGTTCGTGAGGACTGTAATCTTTTTAATGTAAATGATCTCACGTACATGTCCCGCGACAGGCGCGGTGACGTGGCAGCTGCCGTACGAGGTGGGCGAGGGCGTGCTGTACGAGCTGGAGCGCACGCTGTGCCCCGAGGACGCGCCCGTGCGCGGCAACGTCACCGGCGACTGCGGTATGTGCCCGGATGACTATTATACGCTATACCGTAGACAGTAATGATAATTTACAGTATAACAAACTATTAACGACTGTCACTTAAATATTATGGATTCACTGATACCGTGAAGAGTTTTAATTTGGTACATTAGTACAGTTTGATGTCCTTTTTAATTTTTTTTTCTGTAACCTGTCAAAATAGATAATACGTATAGTACCTATAGGGTGTTGTTGCTACATGTGTGTGTGTGCGTGTTAGAGGGCGCGGGCGAGGGAGAGGGCGGCTGGTCGCTGCACGTGTCCACGATGTGCGCGGCGACGCTGACGGTGCGCGTGCGCGTGTCGCAGCCGCCGGTGTGGCGCCTGCCCTTCGCGCAGCGCGTCACCGTCGCCGCCAACATGGTACTGTCGCCAGCCGCCACACACACCCACACCAACCTCCCGCTGCCGAGCACGAGCCTCGCTTCAATACGAGGGGATCAGGCCATAGACCATCACGCTGGCCTAGTGCTGGTTTGCGGACTCTACATGTCTTTGGAAACTTGTTACTTGTTAGGTTCTCTCAGATATGCAGTTTTCTTTCACCGTAATTATGATAGAAGAAGTTCGCACATGAAAATATCAGAGGTGCGAGACCCGGATTTGAACCCGCATCACTCGGTTGTCCAAGCGAGCGCGTTACCACTGGGCTACCACTGTCATCACTGACTTTTTAGACTTTTTTTATTGAAAGAAAATGTCGGTGTTTTTAACTCAACTTTTAACGTTCAATAGTGTAATTTTTTTTTAATTCTTCATGACCACCAATGTTTTGAGTTTTGACTACATGAACTCAATTAAAAAATGTGATATCACAAATGTTGCATAGTTGGGGTTCGTCCGAATAATATTATCGCGCTTAATTATTTTTATACAGAAGTCGGAATGCATGTTTTTGGGTAGAAATTTTAACAAGTATTCATTTACTGTAATGAGTTCGTTATTTATACATTATAATGTACAACCTGCCGCAGTCGGCGCCGCGCGTGCTGCACTACGCCTTCGCGGCGGGGCAGCGCAGCGTGCGCCTCGTCGCCACCTCGCAGAGCCAGGTCTGCGCCGTGCTCTCCGTGCTGCACTACGAGGTGCGCTCCTTGACTTTGACTGTCCTTGCTTCTGTTGCTTATGGTTTAAACTTTAAAAGTTTAGCTGACTGAGCAAATTGTATCACTTTGGGCAATTCTCATACTCGTTTATAGCTATTATAGTTATACTGAATTTTGTCAATAAAATATTCCAGTGTCCAATAGCGCAGACGACAGCGGCGCTCGCCACCAGCGGGCAGCGCCTCACCATGATAAACAGCGGCGCCGTGCAGCTGTCAGTGAGTGCCAAACCCAAATAATGCTATTAAATAGCGCCGCTAATATTAAGTAGACTAAATATAAAAAATGTTATTTGTAAATATTTGATTCCTTTAAAATCTATCACGTAAAAGTTTTATTTAGGAGAGTGTGTATAGGTATAATAATATTGTGTTTGCTACGCCGCGCCGCCGTCATAAAATGACTCGATGGAAACGAAATGAGTTGACGGACAGAGCACGGTCTAGTGTAACATATACACTACGGGAAGTGACCGCGAGTGTTGCGCAGCGCGAGGACTACCCGCACGGGTTCCTGGCGGTGGCGGCGGTGCTGCCGGCGCAGGCGGCGTGCGGCGCGCAGGACGCGGCGGCGCCGGACTGGCTGTGGGCGGCCGCGCTGGCGGGCGGCGCCGCGCGCCCCGCGCACGCCGACCCGCGCGAGAAGGACTTCACCTTCACCGTCGAGGTAGGCTTCACAGTGCACACGGGCTACGTTTAATCGTTGACTTGTTCTGTTAAGATAGTACTAGTGACATGCTCGTACCTCGGACACTTACACCGGTGGTACGGTCGCTTTCTTTGAGATTAAAAAAACACGCGGTGTACTATAATGAATCTAAACTTAACTAATTACATTAATTACAATATTTGATGCTGTGGAATTCGGTGATAGAGTCACTTACAACATTTTGTGATGAAATTTATAAAATAAGTTAATTATAGGTGTTTAATTTTTTGAAGACTTAGAGAGTATCAAAATATATTTTAAAATTATTATTATGAATTCATGCCGACATTCGTTCTTTTTTAATATTGCACAGCTGAGCACAGGCCTTCCTTCAACACGATGGTGATCGGGCCATAGCTCACCACGCTGGGCAAATGTGGTTTGGCAGACTTCAGCTGTCTTTCAAAGACTTGCTAGGTTTTATCAGACATACAAGTTTCCTCAAGATGTTTTTCTTCACCGTGAGACAGGTGGCAATCATATAAATTATTCGCACATAAAAATATCAGAGATGCGAGATCCGGATTGAACCCGGTTCTCTCGGTTACCACTGGGCTATTATCAATAAATATCAGGCAGGTATTTTGATTGTTTACAAATTAATAGATTAATATGAATCTATTTAGGGAATATGTATCTATTTAGGGTTATTTTGCTTTGGCTGGCACCGACTTCAAAATTAACAAACTTCTTAAAAGTATTATTTTGTACTTTTTAGTTTAGATTTATTTAGTTAGGAAGTCGGTTTTTGTTTTTTTGTTAAAAATAATTTATTATTAAACTTTTTGCGGAAAGTAGATACGTGATGTGTTATTTAATGATTATAAAAATTTACCTTCTATTATGAGGTAAACCTAATAGCCTGAAAGTATACAATCGGTCCATAATTGCGTATTATATTGAAAGAATTTTCTTTAAACTGCTAACCGTTGAGGAGTTGTACTTTCCATCATCAGTTACGGCACGTGAATCAAATATCCGAATAGCCTATAAAAGATTCGGCCGAGCATCGTTAATTTGCTCCTAAGAATTGAAGAGTTCCGTTACTTTGTCATGGATCCCATAATCAGAACCTTACCTAACTCTCATCAAACTACCCTTGAAGTACTCGTTTCCAATAAAAAAAGAATCATCGAAATCGGTGAGTTATTCGTCCATTTGTCGCGCACACACTTAATGCAAATTTAATACTTTTATGGTTTTCTCATGGATGCCATTGTCAGAACTGGAAAATATTAAAATGGGACAAACGGGAAGCACTACCGTTCAAATAAAAAAAGAATCATCAAAATCGGTTCACCCAGTTCAAAGTTTGAAAGACGAATTGATAACCTCCTCATTTTGGAAGTCGGTTGAAAATACGTCTAACTTTTGTATTGTCAAGTAAGATTCAATTTTATACTAATCAAGTCTTAAATTAAATGGCATCGTTAACTGCGTATTATGCGTATTATGTATTATGGATGTGTGGCAGGCGGCGCTGACGCGCGCGCAGTACGCGGTGGCGGCGGCGGCGCTGCTGGCCGTGTTCCTCGGCTTCTACGTGCTGTTCGGCGCGCTCGTGCTGGCGCAGCGCTGGCCGCCGCTGGCGCGCCGCCTGCGCCCGCGCGCCGTGCTCGCGCCGCCCGCCGGTCTGTCGCTGCTCTTTCATAAACAATATAAAAAAAGACTACTGTTGCTCTCTAATAACGCTAAATTATTAACAACTTTTGTCTCATCGTAGCTGCGGAACAAGCGCAGGCGGAAGAATCTATCGCGGGCACTACTCCAGCGCGCCGCCGACGCAGGGACTCCGGTGAGCGTTTCAAACACCAGAATTATCGATTATGGTTGTTGAATCATATATTCAAATTTCAATAATTCATAGAAATGAACTAAATTTTAGATGCCACATTCGATAGCAGTGACTTGAGCGAATCCGACGATGAAGACGAACGCACGCAGGTCGCCGCTGCCTCCCCGCCCGCGCCCGCCACTCCCGGGCCAGGCACGCAAAACGGCGCCGCGAACGTCAGCGCGGACGCCGCGACCGGCGCGCCGCCGGGCCCGCCTGCCGGAGACGACGCGCAGGTAGCGAGCGCCGCCGCCGCGGGTGACGTATGTAAACGTACTACAGTGCACTACAACGCGCGCTCCCGCAGGGCCCCTTCGGCCTGCCGGCGCGGCTGCGGCTGGCGGCGCTGGCGCGGCGCCGCGAGCGCACGCTGCGGGCGCGCTCCGACCGCTACCTCTACACGCTGTACACCGTCGCCGTGTTCTACGCGCTGCCCGTCGGACAGTTCGTCATCGCCTTCCAGATCGTAACTTTCGTCATTCACTTTACATTCTAATCATTTTCGTGACACTCATTTTAAAAGTCAAATTAGAAAACACAAAAAAGTTTTATACATTTTTATTTTGTGATATATTAAATAACAAGTTGCAATGGTGCAATCAGCATTCTACCTAACTAGCGTGTGTCGCGACGTGTCCGAGCGCAGATCTTGAACGTGTCGGGGTCGCTGGACATCTGCTACTACAACTTCCTGTGCGCGCACCGCGCCGGCGAGCTCAGCGACTTCAACCACGTGTTCTCCAACGCCGGCTACCTGCTGCTGGGCGCGCTGTTCCTGCTGCAGGTGCGCCGCCGCCGCCTGCGCCGCCGCCGCCAGCCGCGCCACCAGGTCCGCAGCTACCGTTATTAATATTCACAGCGCTACTATAGGATAATATTTTAAACGACAAGTCGAAGTTTTAATGAAGCATGATGGCTTATATTTTTTATGTTGTACATATACACGTATTTCTAACTTTAACTTTGCTATTTTTGGCCGCCGCAAATCCTGCAGGAGTACGGCATCCCGGCGCACTACGGGCTGCTGTCGGCGCTGGGCGCCGGCATGATGGTGGTGGCGCTGCTGTCCGCCAGCTACCACGTGTGCCCCAACAGACTCAACTTCCAGTTCGGTGAGTTGCATGCGGTCTGTCGTTTCCAGTCGTCTCCATTTGTCCGAACTAAAGCGCTACTAAGCTACTCCACTTAGCAATAAGCGTGGTCGTAAGATCGTAATGATGTCAAAAGTTTCTTTTCTTCGACCGCACAGTGAATGCATTTATATTATATAAATAAAGCTATAATTTGCTGTTCTTAACAAATTTAAAAAAAGAAGGCGGCTCTCAATTTGGCTGTATTTTTTATGTGTCACCTCAAAACTTTTTTCTGGGTGAACCGAATTTATGATCATGTGGTCCTGTATATTTGTTCCTTAATATATTAAGGATAATTTTTTCACAGTTTAGTTTTTTTTGTTAAAGTTATTATGTAAGTGTTCGATGTTGGCGCAGACACGTCGTTCATGTACGTGCTGGCGGTGCTGATGATGGTGAAGATCTACCAGGCGCGGCACCCCGACGTCAACGCGCGCGCGCACGCCACCTTCGGCGTGCTGGCCGTGCTCATGGCGCTCGGTACACGCCGCTCAGTTATATCTACTTCTCACGTTTGAAACTCGATTTTTCTAAAGTTTTAAAAACTTTTGAAAACAAAGAAAAAAAGTAACTCTCGTGGATGCTCGATGTATTATAAATAAATGAAATCGTGACACCAGTAAAGGCTGCACGATGCTTATATTTAAATCTAGATAATCTTAAAAGTCATAATCTTGAATAAGTAATAGTATCGTTATTACCTGTAAATGTAATTTTAGACAACTTTTAGTTAGTCTGTTTGTCTCGTCTGGAGCTCTTGAATGAACTCGTAACGCCGACAGCCCTCGCGGACTAGAGTTGAGGTGGTGTGTGGTTGCAGTGGTGTGGGGCGTGCTGGGCGGCGGCGCCGTGTTCTGGGGCGTGTTCACGGTACTGCACGTGTTCAGCGCGCTGCTGCTGTCGCTGCGCGTGTACTACGTGGGCCAGCTGCGCTTCGGTGACCCGCTACTTACTTACTTACTCACATTGGGATAACTGTGACTAACCCTTAAAACTTATTAATGAACGAACCCGAGCCGATAGAACATTAATCGCTACACTTAGCAATAATAGGTATAATTGGATGAGTAAATCTCGGCAAGTGATTACGGGAAAACATCCCCGAAAAAGGTACTCATTAGTGTCCGGCTCAAGCCGGGTGCTATTCAAGACACGCTCATATTGGTTACCCTAGCGCTGTGCAGGGCGCCGCGCGGTTTACTTCAGCTACCTCTCTGATAGCAGAGTGAACTGTGGAGCAACTTTTTGGCTGTGGTCTGCTTCGGCAGATCTGCCGTAAGCAATTCTGCGACGGCCCATTTAGAACGGGAAGGTTACGTCTGTGGCAGTGTAACCAATAAACAAAATATATAATAGTACAAAATATTTATTGTTCTTAATTTTCACTATTATAATATGTATTGTATTCAGCCCTTTTTAACGTCCCATCCGGACTTCAGGAATGAGGCTATAGTCCACCGCGTTGGATTAGTGCGGGTTGACGGACTTCACATGTCTTCAAAAACTAACTAGGTTCTCTCAGACATGCTGGTTTCCTCACGATGTTTTCCTTCACCGTAAGATAAGTGGTAATCAGGATAAAAATAATTTGCACATGAAAATATCAGGCGCCAGACGCGGATTTGAACCCGCATCACTCGGTTTTCCAATTGAGCTCGTTACCACTGGGCTACCACTGTTTTTTTTTCACTATACCTAATGTAATTATATAAAGTTAAATATTCCGTATGGAAAGATATGTGATGGTATAGATATAAGGTGTTCGTTGAGTGTGAGTGTGAGTGTGTGTGTGGCGCAGAGAAGGCGAGCCTGGCGGCGGCGGCGGGCGAGCTGCGGCGGCCGCGCTACCGCACGCGCCTCGCCATGCTGCTGCTCGGCAACGGACTCAACTGGCTCTTCGCCATCTACGGGTACCTCCTCATCCTTATATTTGCATGCGTTCATTTGTATCTTAGCTACGACACGTGCCTACTGGTTGGGCCACGTTTTATATTGATCGAGCTAACAAAAATATTGACAAAACGAAAAGAGTAAAGGCGTCTGAAAGCACAAGCCGACTGTGAGTAAGAAATAAATTACGTATAACAAAATTCGCGTTTGATATTTATTATATTTTTAGGAACCCGAAGTGGATTTTAGAAATAACGACTAAGAACACATGTGAACGCTTCGACGCTTGATAAGCAAAAGCGCCTGTCATCGGTTTAGGCGCGATGCGACTTGCTAAGTTGCTACCGTTCCATCCTGTTTATTCCTAACAATATGTATTATAAAAGCTACAGTACTAACTAACAATTTACATATGCGTATATGTCCGTGCATAATAGTCTCGAATGTGGCCGTATGGTTACATTTGATCGATTAAAGTATTGGGCAGTAATGTAAGTGGGCGTGCGGTGTGTGGCAGGCTGCTGAAGCACAACCGCGACTTCGCGGGGCACATGCTGCAGGTGCTGCTGGGCAACGCGCTGGTGTACCTGTGCTTCTACCTGGCCATGAAGCTGGTGCACGGCGAGCGCCTGCGCGCGCACGCCTGGGCGCTGCTGGCGGCGGCGGCGGCGGCCTGGGCGCCCGCGCTCTACTTCTTCACCTACGGCTACGCGGAGTGGGCGCTGCCGCCCGCGCTCTCGCGCCACCTCAACCACGAGTGCCTGGTGAGCGCCGACTCGCACTTAATAGCATTATCTAATAACACACAGTAAGTCCGTGAAAAATCGCGCTGCTATGAAGAGGCCTCGACAAATTTAACAGTTGCAGTTTCATGAGATTATAAAAATTTTGCCCATTTATTGTCCACCTTGAGTCATGACGCTCCCTCTTTGCATCTTATTATAGCCGACTGTTGACTAGTTACATTTTCTCAGATATGTAGATTTCCTCATGATAACCAACAGGTAAAAAATTACTCTCACAAAGAATTATAACAGGAGCACAGGTGCAAAAACACATATTTGAACCCAATACAAGTTACTTAGGAATAAATTTAGATAAATAGCCATTAACCATAAATGAAATATTATAATTTATCTTGTAGGTATTACAGTTCTACGACTCGCACGACCTCTGGCATATAATGTCGGCGATAGCTCTCTACCTCACCTTCAATGTGCTGCTGACGTGGGACGACGGACTGTCTGCTGTTAAACGAACAGACATTCCAGTTTTTTGACGTATTAATAAAAATATAGTCTATAGAACTATCTCTTTTTATTTTCCCATAACAATATAATTAAGTAACATATTTATATTATATGCTTACATTTTACATATGGGATACTTTTTATCTCAGGAATCTTATTTCTAAGCAACCTATACTAACCGTTAAAACGTGCCTAGGTTATGAAGTAAGGGACCCGCATAAGCGGCCGAGGAGCACGTTCCATAAATATCGCTATACGCTACAAAATGTTCCTTGTGATGTATGTTTTTAATTCAAACTCTAAAGTATTAAATCGTAAGCTATAATTATTGTCTCACTCTGTTACACGATCTATAATAAATATCGTATTTGCGCTATGTACCTAGTTTCCTTATAGATATTACTTTCGGGAATCAGATAAAATAAAAGTTACATGAAATAAAATATAATCATTGTTATACTTATTTTAATTATCAAGAAAAAATACCCTGAAAAGACTGCACAATTTTGAATTGTGCGCCCTTTTTTTGAGGACACCTCGGACACTAAACTAAAAGTCAGTCGATGTACCTTAGGTTTTAGTAAATCAATGCATATTATGTTAGAAAAATTATAAAAGTAAAATGTTTTATATATCTATAATACATTTTTAGAAATATAATCTATCATAATATCACATGTGTAGATATTTCGTTTAGATTTTGTTAAAAATCTACTTTGTATTGCAGAACCTGTTTTTGCACGATGCGTTAAGCACACTGACTGACTGACAAAACGTTGAAAATGAAATGTCAATGACGTCACATGATCGACAGTCTTGTTCTCATTATTTTTATTTCGCAATTTCCAGAATCTCTATATGTTTAAGCATATTACTTTATAGTAAACTATATTAAAGTTAGTGACATGGATAATCAGTACTATTATAAGCTAATGGCCAGTTACCTATCTAAACGAAACTGTGACGAGTCATTTATGAGGTATTTTTTCGGTAAGAATGCAACAAAGAAAACGCCCGAAGAATTGGAACGGGCAGACGAGCGGAAGCGCAGATTACAACGGGAGAGGTCACGAAGATATCGTGCACTTAAAAACGCAAGACGACAACATGAAGGTGTGCGTGACAATGCGGACAACGAACCGACGCGGAGCAAGTCCCGCGGAGTTTCCATTGACGAGGAGCTGAGCGACGGCGACGAGCCGCCGACGCTCTGTAATCTCTCTTATGACGATAAATGGCGAGAACCCCTATCTTCGGACTGCGCATCCGACGACAATTCTGCACATAGTGCCGCCGAGTTAAAGGAGGCTGCTCTCTCGGGGAATATATCCCTTAATTTAAAAGAGTTCCTTAGTTCTCCAAATATGGAGCTTGACTATCCCACTGTGCACAGCTTAATGTTCCATTGGTTACAAACGTAGCATAGCTGCTTTATTAGAATGTCAGAATGGACAAAATTTACTTACTCGGCCCATATCATCTATCATTATTATACTTAAATATTGGCTGCTACATAAAAATTAAATTATAAATGAATAAATTCCATTCCAACACATAACTGGATTGTGAGTATGGTTTACACATATCAATATAGAGATTGCTTCTATACAATAATAGCACATCAGTTGAAAAACCGTCCTGTTATAGATTAGAAAATACATTATGTAACTTAATCATTTAATGTTGCAGATACTTTGTGATTTTGTAAATTAATTACTATATATTATGATGCCATGTTATGTTGACATTTGGAAGAATGTTTGATATATGTATATCAAAAAGAAAATACAAGTAGAAATTAATATATTATCCTACATTTATGAAAAAAAGTAAGTTGTAAAAAGTGATAGCATATGTATATTCCCCACTTCATGCTGTTTAGGTAATTTGTACTGAAGTTTGATTTTTAAAGTGATAAATTTGATTATTTTTAATTGACATCGGTAATATTAAGTGTCATGCAGAATAAGCAAATGGTTGTTTAATGTTTATATTAAAAATGAGCTTGTGTCACAAGATTCTATGATGAGCTTGACATCTGATGATGTGAGCTCACTACACTCGACACTAGTTGATAATTATTCCACTAGACAATAAGTTGTTATTAAGTTGCCATATCCTAATATTTAGATACTCAATTATATTACATATTATATATGCATATAGAGAAGTATAGAGTATATATACCTATAGTTTGTGATACAATGAATTTACATTTTGTGTGAAATCTACAATAATAGCTGTAATAAGTATTAGTATAAGAAAATGAGATGAGGTACACATGTACCAACATTGCTGTTGATTCAATAACATGAATAGTAAACCACTCTTCACTGCCTATTTGAAGCTGTTAACACATTCCTCAATTTAAATTACTGTTAATCTCATGATATAAATTTGCATGTTTTGTTTTATAAGATAGAGCATAACATTATTATTTAGTTCAAGAATATCTCAAAGTAATTGCATTTAAATTGTTAATACTCAAAAACATGCTCTCTTTATTTTAATCATGTTTATTATGGAAAGTCATATATTTTTTATTTGATGACAGCATTCATTATATTAAAGACTTTCAGTAGATACTAAAATCTTGCAAATCCTATTGTAACTTGTAAAGTTACTCTTTCTCTGTAATTTGCATATAAAAGGGTAATTTTAAATTGACTTCCTTTAGATATATATTTCAATTATTTTATGTTAGTAAGCAAGTGTTGAATAATATGTTTATATAATAAATAATCGTCATTCCTTAGGGGATTATTTATAGTACGAGTGCCTGCTATTAGATATACATTAAACTTGGCCATATGAGTTAGAATAGTGTTAAGTGCGAATTATACAATGTAGATGGCGCTAATAGATCTAATAAGAATCATTGTAATATTCAACCTTACTGGTGCTTAATTAAGTTCAAAATACTACAATATTGATTTTCAATAATAAGACATTCCCGCGAAAATATTATACACGAATGAAACCAATAATACACTTGTCCAATACACAGACAAATAGTGGTACATATTGTAGTCAAATATTGTATTTCTATATCTTTAAATTCTCATGAGTGAAGTAGTTCAAATTCTGGTTATTTGTTTATATATAGTGATTAGTTCCTGGTTATTGTCGATAATTTAGTGATGTTGCCAACTTGGCTTTATTCAAATACCGATTGACCTTTGACATCATCATTAAGAGCCCCCACAAACAGGACGTTCGATCGGCTGATAGTTTGGTCGGGTAAGCGCGCATACTGGCCTGACTAAACTGTTGTGTTTGTTGAGTGCGTATAATAGACCAACTATCGGCCGACAGCTCTTAGCCTAGGATCCCACCGCAAGATTACTCCGTTCATCAAGGACATTTTTCCTAAAAGACAATATTATTTTAATTAAAAATACTAGCGCCCAAATTTTAAATGGCGACCTGGCCAAACCATAGTCTCCCGTTTATAATAATTTATAAATTATAAAAATAGATTTCAATTAAATATGCGATGAACGTAGTAATCTTGCGACGATTTAAAAGAAAATAAGCTTGACATTCCGGTAGCACATCAATCTTTTTCGTCGGCCGATATTGAATCGTTATAATGTGCGCACTTCCATACATGATACATCCCCATACTGATTAAGCAACAAACCAAACTATCGAAAGTCTGCAGTTTGCGGGGGCTTTAAACCTGCCCAATGACAGATTATTAGCTGGAAAGTGTATAAGTTTGAAGAATTGTCAACGTTAAGTAGTATGTTCCACTGTGTACTGTTTTTATTTTTATTTTTAAGGCTTCTTATGCTTATTCAAGAAAAATCTCATACACAGAAATAGGAATACAATCTTTTTATTTGTTTCAAATGACTGAATTCGATGTTGATTCCGAGCCACGGTCAGTCGCAGTCCTCGCCGTGGCCGCTGTAGTTGAGTGAGAACTCTCCGGCAGCTCCAGCTTCTGGTAGTCGCCGGCGACGCCTTCGATAGCATTGTATCTTGCGTATTGGTATAAGTAGGTACTGTAAGGTAGTGCCATATTAAAGAGCTTCCTATTTTTTAATTAATGTTTTATTTAATTACGTCGTACCCCTAGCCCCCTAAACCTAAGTAATTATGATTTTGTAAAATTTCTAATTGTAATTATTAAATTAGGTGTAATATTTTTCCAAATAACTATAAGTATAATTTGCGAACTATAATTTCGGCGCAGATCAAAATTATCTTCTTTATTTCCGTAATTGAACGTAAATTGATCTATGTAGGATGTACCTGTAAGGACATGCAATAAAACAGTAACTTAAGGAAATATGTAAGGTAGAGCGGAGCTTAAAGGTCCGCGGGTATAAAGGTCCACCATGTATATCTTAAAAACTAGTGACGTCCTTTTTTTTAAACTATACGAGAGAACAGAACATATCGTTGACAGTCAAGTGTTGATGTTAGCGGGAGATACAACACTGCTTCTTAAAATATTAACGGAAGTGAAATTTTTCATTATTTTTCTTTTTAGTTCCGAGCGTTGTTATTTCGCTTACCATGTATAAACATCGTTTATAAGTATACGTTATTTATTCGTTTATCACTATATATTATTAGTTTTAAGCTAGTTTAAGTGGTATTTTTTTATGACTTGTAAAATCACTTAAACGTGTTTGGGGCAAAAAGGTCCAACATGGACCTTTAAGCCCACATTGTTTTTTTACCCCATAATGAATATATTGGTTATTAAATCTATTTTTCTTTCAGAATGCGTAACTAAAAAAGAAAATCTCAGCGCGGCACTAAATCAATTTGAGATTTGGTTATGGTACTTAGGCAGATATTAAAAAAGGACCAAAAAGCCAGTCTCACAGAACTCTTGCTCAAATTTGCACAAGTTTTTCACGGAATAGGTCCTATAGAAGTTTGTCGCATGGCTTAGTTATTACTATGGCTTTAAATATGAAATAACTAATAAGTGTTATTTTTATTGTCGCTTGACAAGACGACTCCATGTCACCTGATATTAAGCGACATTAGAATCCAGGAATGAGATCCATCGGTTTCGGGACTTGATCTAGATACCGATCGACTTTATTTCATTGGCCTGCAAATGTGCTTTTTCACGCTCCATTTCCATCTTCCGTTTCCCAGGATTATAGGAGGAGGTAAACACGTGAGACGGTAATGAATACCATTTCCTAAAAGTGCGGCACAGGTAGGAGCCGCCAAACCTTTTGGTGCGAGATGGTATACCGATGTGTAGTACCGTGTAAGGATGGAATTTTCGATCAGCACGTGTAGTTTTGGAAAGGAAAGGAGAGGAGGGTATACGTTGGAAGAGCTCTTCAGAACACTCGCTTTAATAAACGAGGTAAAAAGCGGCTAGAGAATCAACATCTCTACGCAATTGCAGAGATTCTAAGTAATGAGTAGCCTCAACTTTATTAATAATTATAATGATAACTGCCTCAGTGTAGTAGCTAGCATGTTCGGTTGCACACCGGGAGGTCCTGGGTTCGAGTTCCGGGTCGGGCCAAGTATAGTTGTTGAGTCTTTCTGTTTCGTAAGCCTCAGTAACAGCACGGAGTTGGGAAGTGGGCGGTGTGTCACCCCTGTGCCTCGGAGAGTACGTAAAGCCATCGCCGTTCTGTGCCTTAACTCTCACTGGTCGTGTCGAGCAGTCGTCCCACGGGAATATGAGTGATAAAGAATAGACAGTGCATTTGTGTCTACGCATACACTCGTGTACTAAAATATCTCCAGGCTAGTCTGAATCATCGATTATGCGGATAGCGCGGCGTTGCAAGTGTACCAAAATCATGTCATACCAACAAAATGGCCGGTAAAGATAAGATGACTGCTTTTTTGGAACGTAATACATATCTATCAAGTAGAAAACCCGAAGCAACCAGTCTCAGTAGAGCTACTTAGTTCAACAAATCTAATTTCCGAGAATTTTACACGAAATTAGCAGAAGTTATAGACTGATTTAAATTCACAGCTTCGTCGATATAGAATGCAGATGAAATTGAAGTATCGACTGTCACCAAACCATCAAAATAGATGCGAAGAAGAAGCTACAGCGAATTGTTGGTTTAGTAACATCTGATGAACGCGGAACTAATAGCCTTTTTAGTCGCAGAAAAAGATTTTTATTGTAATTAAAAAAATATATATTGTTTTCATAGATTTTGAAAGTTTCAGAGAGATTTGTGATTATATTTAAAATAATGTTCGGTTATGACAGGGGTTATAAAGAAAGTCTTGTTAAATTGTGTATCTCAATTGAAGCTTCTATTTAGATAAGTTATTAAACTGGCATGAGCTCAAGAAAGTTTAAGACTGTTTAAATGCTATAAAACTTAGACTTAAGAAAAATATTTTCTTTTGTCATAATTATATAGTAATCATGACGGTTTCCTTTTGAAATAAGAACATAGTTTTGAAATTTATTGGATTAAATATTGTTATTATTTCATAAAGCCTTTTTAAAAATACATTTAAATACTGGACCTTTTAACCCTTTGGCCCTCCCTTTTTACCCCTACCATGAGGCAAAAAGGGACAGACGACAAGGTCTAGAAAAATTAACAACAATTAATTTTAATTCTATAACGATAGTTTAATCATAATCAATATTTTGATTAAAGATAAGAAGGTAAGATAACTATTTGTTTGATTACCGTTGTATATTTTGATATAGTAGATTCCGTTTTCATATTATAATCCTTAAAGGTCAAATTGGACCTTTAAGGCCCGCCCTACCTTACATCAAATATTAAAAAAATAAAAATAAAACGGATGTGATGTGGATGCGTTATATTATATTTGCGATATATAATGTATACTATCCATAAATAAGACAAAATTAGATTTGATTACTTCAAGCACACATTCTATGTAGGTAGAAGTAGACTGAAACATATCTATGTTGAGATAAAAGTATTTATCATGATAGCTGCGAGTTGCGACGCCATGACTACTGCAAGTCTTGGTTCGCTTCGTAAGGTTTCGCTTAAGCTCATAGAAGAAAAACAACTCAGCATTACAATAACTATATTTTCTGTAAGAACATGATAACAAATAAAAATAATAAAATATATAAGTTATTCACAGCCATCTATCATTGATATACCTAACAGAACTTTCTTCCATTTTTGCTCCCATGGCCATATGGATAAACCAACGGCAAAAAGCAAGCCCCCATAATAAGTAACGTTATTATAAATTTTATAATAAGATTAGCCAGCCATTGATTACACCTTTAAATTGTCACTATCTGCTCTAGTAATGTACCTACGACGGGAGTGGGGCCGGGTGCCGGCGGATCAGTAAACGATACACGTTTCCCAGATCACAAGGTCATAGGTACAAACCTGGCCGATGTTACATGCATCTATTATGGTATGGTAATCACGAGCTGGTTTCCGCAACTCTACGACATTGCGCCTATTTTGCGTGTTCATGCATGCATCTATTATTATACATATTATATTGTAATATGTTTATACGATAAT
This sequence comes from Boloria euphrosyne, assembly GCA_951802675.2. Classification (NCBI taxonomy): domain Eukaryota; kingdom Metazoa; phylum Arthropoda; class Insecta; order Lepidoptera; family Nymphalidae; genus Boloria; species Boloria euphrosyne. Next base: position 14,600,446 of record OX637878.1, read on the forward strand.
ATGGCTTTGTAATTTAATATTAAACGCGACGTGTAGCGAAAATATATTCTTAATAAATTAGTTCAACAAAATGACAATAAAAAATTAGTAAGAAAACAATATTTACAAAATAAAGAAATCTTTGGATACCGTTAACGATGGAATAACTGTCAATATTGTATTTTATAATTAGCTAATTAAAGTTGCGTACAAGCGGGCAGCGGCGTGTGCGCCCGGTCGAGTGGAAACCCCCACTTTCAGGCATTAGAGCGGTTTCTTATGTTTTTTGTAATTGTAAAAGTACGGTATGCGATGAATGCGCCGCGTGCCGTGCGCGGTCCTGTGCGGCGAGCCGGCCTCAGCTGCGCGTGGGCGCGCGCCGCCGCGATGACCCTCGCCACCAGCGCTCGTGCACGTCTCAGTGATTCTCTCTAATATGAAATCCTGTACTATGTATAAAATTACTTATGTGACCAGGAAAAAGAAGGTATGATGTGTATTATTTGTGGAGGTGGTAATGTATGCACTTATGTCTCGCAATATGTTTCTGATTGTGCTTGCTTGTCATTGAGAGCATTCTTAACGCTTATAGAGAGTGGGAATTTAACCTGGCCCGATAACTCCTCACACACCCCATTGTAATCGTCAGCATTTAATGAGTAGATCATTGCACCTCTCAATTTGTTATCTTTAATATATTTTGCTTTAGCTATAACACTGTCGGTGTTATCGAATGATACCCATTCAAATGTATTGTATAAATATGGCACCTGTGCATGGTTGTCCTCCTTAACCACTGTTTTATTTTCATATTTCCTCAAGTATACACAGATGTCAGGATAGTTCACAAAGCCCAAGTTGCCTAGAGTACCATAGCCCGAAGCAGGGCTGCCCACCTTAGTATTGTTAGTATTAACCAATGTAAATGAATGCCCATATGTGGGTATTCCAATGACAATTTTCTTTGGATCCAATCCCTTGTCTTTATACATTTGCACAGTATAGTTTATATTAAGTGTAGCAAAATAGAGCTCTTCTCCTGGTCTTGCATAAAGAGGAGAATTGAGACCTGTGAATGGAGTGAATTTTGTATAGGAATGAAAATCATAAGTCATTATGTTTACATAGTCTGTATACATATTAATTTGATCCACATCATATGCAGCATCAACTATAATTTGTGGAGCGGCCACAGCCACTGTAAGCAAAAAATCTTTTTTTTCTCTTATATATTCAGCTTTAATTTCTCGCAACAACTGAGAGAAATGCTGCCTTTCCCTTTTCCTTAATTTATTCTGATATAGATGTATAGCAGGAAATTCCCAATCCAAATCAATTCCATCTAGTGAAAAGTTTGTTAATATACTTTTGATTGATCTAATAAAAGTTTTCCTTGCAGCATGATTCACAACCATTTCTGAAAAGCCATCATGGCTACCAGCACCACCAACAGAAAGGAGGATCTTTATGTTTGGATTGTACTTTTTTATTTTAACAAGGTCACGTAAACTTTCATACTGCGAGTCTTCTAGATAGATTTGCTTATTTTTTATTTGAGCAAACGCAATATTGATGTGAGTGCATAAATGAGGGTGAATATTAGAAGGCATAAGCTGGGAACTGTTGGCTACCCGAGGATCAGGCAAATTATAGTAGCAAGAAACTACATCATAATCTTTTATGTATTCATTTAATAGTTTATCTTTATACAAACTCCAACAAATGAACTCTTTGAATACAGGACCTTGAAATCCAGTAAACCATAAAGTTGAAGTAAGACTTGTTCCCATGAGAGCTACAAGTAATAAAATTGTCTTTTTAGATACTTCAGCTTTCGTCTCTTTTACATTTAAATCTTGTACTAAGTTAGATTCATTGAAAACAACTTGCTTGTTTGTTCTACATTTTTTAAAAACCATTGTTCACTTCACTTTAAATACACACTTCTAGTAAATAAAATTAAAATGCTTAGTAATACTGATATGATGCACAAATAAGGTAATCGTATGAACTATGACTTATGAGTCTATTCAGTAAGGGCTAAGGACTTAAGAATTAAGACGAAACAAATCGTCCATTGTATATAGAAAACAAGTACAAGGTCAACCATCATTCATTCAATATTATTTGCAAACGTCAATACATGTTGTTGTTGTTTTAAAAATTTATCCCCAATAGGGAAAGGCAAAGGACAACGTCAATACAATTATTGATGCTAAAAAAATTTCGAGTTTTTTATTTACAATAAGAGATTTATCAAACTTTTTTTTTAATTTAAAGCAATAAGTCCAACATTTATTTTTAAACGATTTTAATGTAGTTATTTTCAAATAATGTTATTTAACTGAGTTCTGTTTAACGTTTCTATCATTATTAAATTAAAAATTAACGTAGAAAGTGCCCTTTTCTAATTTTCACATAAGTTCTTGATTGCTTTGTTATAAACAAATGTATTAAAATTCACCCAATTTTAGTGTGTTTAATAATCTAAGACAAAATAGCTCCCAAAAGTGAATGAATGCTTAGATTATTGACATATTGTCACCTTGACTTTAGAGTTTAGACTTTCTGTTAGATGTCATTTGTCAATAATTACAATGGGACTGACGGCTTCATATTAAATCATGTCGTTTATTATTTTTTTCAACTTTAACTCAACATGTGATCCTTGGCACGTAAATATTAGGCTTTATGCGCTCTAAATGGTTTACTTTTTGAGTAAACGGTCCCAAGATATGGCTAGCGCGTCTATGAATCGCTACGAAAAACAGCTGTACAGTGTGTTTAAAACCTTCGACGTAGATAACGAGGAAGCCTTAGACAGGTCAGCAGTACTTCAGCTTTGTGACACGTTGCAGCTAGAAGATCGCGGAGCAGCACTCGTCGACACGCTTTTCGAGCGCCAGTCAGACCGTGTCACCTTCGCACAGTTCCGAAACGGGCTATTATCTGTGCTCGGTAGCGATTCCGTACAGCGGCCAGGGCTGTCGACTAGTGCAGAGTGTGGCAGTGTCCCACTGTGTAAAACTAATTCACCACATCACAGTGACGACGATTCTTCTGGAAGAGAAGTAGCGCCTAAGTTCGTATTTGGTTCAAAGAAATACGGCCGACGATCGCGTCCTCAGCGTGTAGCGTCAGAAGATTCTCCACGGCACCGGGTGGCTTCGGAGTCACGTATCGACAGTGCTCGGGCCAGGCAACGCATGAGGTGCAAACGAAGCGCCTCCGCAATGGAGAGTCGTGACGACTCTACCGTCGACAGTTACCCTGCAGACCTCGGCCACGATCGGCGAGTAGATCGTGATCGCGCACTCGCGCTCTGTCGTAGTTTTGGTATGCGTGATATCGACCACTGTTTAGTGAATCGCATATTTGAAAGCTCTTCCACTGAGGAGATTACAGTGGGTGAATTTTTCGATCTGCTCAATTCCTCACTTACGACTTCTATCGCTGCGTCACTCGACGGAGTGTCGGTGGATGATAGTTCCAAGTTTAAGATTGATGTAGTTTCTAGTGATGCAGTCGTCGACGCGTGGGAAAGGGCAGGTGTCGAAAGACCTAGACGCCTACTCATCGAACTGGGTTTTACAGCTGCCGGTCTCCGACCACACGAACTAGAGCGTGCTCTTGATGATGAACTGAGAGCACTTACAATGCCCGCGGATAATTCGCCGGATGCTCGCGCTCTTCTGCTCCTGGCGTCCCACGCGCTGGCTCGTTTGCGATTGGATACTGCGTGGCGGATGCTGGATGTCGCCCGAGCTGAACGCGACAAACTCCGCGATGATCTCGCAGAAGCTAATCGACGTGCGAGGATGCTCGCTCAGGATGTCGATGAGAACCACGCTCGTATTGAAGCAGAACTGAAGTCGAGCCTTCGCCAGGTTGAGGCGCGGCACGCTGAAGCAGCTCGAGCTGCGGCTGCGGAAGCCGCTGCGGAGAGAGAGCGCGCAGCGGTCGCCCGTCTAGCGCTGGAGGAGGAGGCCGCACGGCGCGCGGAATCCGAGGCAAGATTACGCACTGAAACCACGTCTCTTCAAGAACGTATCGATGATCTCCAGGTTTGTTGTAACTGTAAACCAAGCTCATTTAATTATAACTTTAAGTTAATAAATCGTTTTCTTTTTATGGAGCAGGAGCGCGTGCGGGCAGTGGAGGCTCGGGCGCAGCAGGCGGAGCGCGAGCAGGCTCGGCTGCAAGAGGAGGCGCGGGCGGCGGAGGCGCGCGGGGCGCAGCTGGCGGGCCGCGAGCGCGCGGCGCTGGCCGAGCTGGACGCGCGGCTGCTGGAGCTGAGGGCCGACAACCAGCGCCTGCGCGACCGCAACGACGAGCTGTGCGCGGCGCTGGAGGCCGGCGCGCGCGCTGCCGCCGCCCGTGCCCGCGCCGCGCCCTCCTGGCGCGAGGAGGTCGCCATGCAAGCCTTGCCACTCGACTCACACTTAGCTAATAATATCGAGGTTCAATTACTAAATAAATATAATACTTTGCAAACTAAAAATCTATAATAAAATACATGTTGTACCATAGTATGAAGTAACAAACTAAGCAAATACTTGCTTTACTATAATACAATATGATATATTCTTGTAACATGCACATTGCACAGCTCATAATTATAATGAGCCAGTTACCATTTGGAATCTTTTTGTTAAGATAATGCATTTGTTCTAGGTGTCTGATCTATCATTGTCACAAAATGAAAAGAAACCTCTTGACCCCAAAGATGTTATACAGAGATTACGAAATGTGTTAGACAGTATTGGGAGGATACCATCACAAATAAGAGATGGGTGCCCAATGTGTAGCAGTGTGGAGGAAACTATCAGCAATTTGCAAAAAGTGGTGCGAGAATTGAGTGAAGAGATTGTGAGACCAGACTCACACTCCCAGGTTGTAATAAGGGCAGATGTAGGCCTGCAGACTGAGCCAGATATACATAATGAAAATGTGGACACTCTCAAAAAAGAAATTAGTGACATCAAGCAACAACATGAAATTGATAAACAGAACTTGACATCTGTGATAAAGTAATTACTTGTTTTTAATATTATCTTTAAGTGTATTCAATTAAATTAGAATCTAACAAAAAAATTGTTAAAAAAATATTTTATTATACAAGCTATTATTTAAATGCACCATAAAGAGGAAAAAAACGGTATATTTTTTTACCATTTTAGTAACACAGTAACCTCACAAGTTTTTATATCATACAAATCATGTAATGTAATAAATTAATGAGTTTGATAGATTAAAAATTTAATTTCATCTATTTACAGAGCTTACATATTGTATTTAGAAGATAGATATCCATATCATGATGAGGGTTTATAAAAAAAACATAGTTCACTATATTTGGTATTTAGGATGATGTCATGTCACTTAGCTAACCATGCCTTGTCATCCAAAGTAAATGTTTATGCAAAATTTCAGCTCAATCTGTTGATGACTATCTGCTTTAAAATTCAGTTGCAAGACTTGACCCACTCTGACATGTCGCATTACCAGTATGAAGAGGGTCAGGGAAGTTTCAGTATTTTTTAAAACTTTATTGTATTTATTCACAGTTTCCTAAACATACTGTTGATAGTATTATAATGAGTTGAAATTTAATCAAACATATACTGTTTATTATTTTGCAGAGAGTTGGAGTCTAGCTTGGAGCAGATGAAGCTGGAGTACGACAAGTGCGAGGAGTACTGGACGTGCAAGCTGGACGACGAGCGCGAGCTGTTCGCGGAGGAGCAGCGCGCCGGCGACGAGCGCCTCGCCGACCTCGTCGCCAAGATCGCCGACTACGAGCTGCAGTTCGCGCCCGCCGCCGCCCCCCGCGCGCCCCCCGCCGCCCCCCGCGCGCCCCCCGCGCCGCGCCCGCTGCCCACCATCGACGAGACGCACAGCCTCGAGCTGCAGTTCAGCGACCTGGAGGACGAGTTCGCCAAGTACAAGGCTGAGAAAGAAGCAGAACTTGCCAGTAAGGTGTGTATCTGATAGGTCGAGTAACAGCTTGTTTCTTGTAATCCAAATCAACAACCTTGGCCAACCATTTTATTGTAATTTGTACTAGTTGCATTCAAAACAATTGAAAATAATAAATTAATTGAAAATATATTAAAATGATAAAATATTTTTATAAAAACATTGCAGGCGAAAGAAATAGATCAGCTGAAGGGCAAGGTGGAGGAGCTGGAGCGGCGCCAGGCCGACGTCGCGCCGCACGCGGTACGTAGGCGCCTTGTGGTTTTCACACTTTTAGAAATGCAATAGGGAACATTTCCTAAATTGAAATATTTTAAGAATGCTTAACTTCAGTAACACAGGGGATGTTAAACGATGTCACTAGTTTTCACCGACAGTTTTTATCGGCAATACATTTAAAGAAATCACATGATCTAATTTCGACACCAACAATTTATACTACGCTAACTCGAATTTTAGGTAAATTCGTTTTTTAATGTCAAATTACTTAAAAAATAGATTTTTATATATAATAAAAAAATCGTGAAGAAATATTCAAAAATAACGAAGTTACAAATGTTATACAACGCTAAGTAAAGGTACTTTTCGAAATCACTCGGTTTAAATTACGCTAACTATTATTAGCGGAGTGTGCACGGGGAGGGGAAACAGCGCTTTTTTGTTTACATTAATCTAACGACATTTGTCGCTGTCTTAGATGTAATTGCGCGGGTTTAGAAACTTTATCACTAAATCATAATTGATAGCGTCATTTTTACAAGTTATTCAAAATATTGTTAATGTTATGGTATTATTACAAAAATGTCATGAAATCGAGCTAAATATTTAGTGGATGTAGCCAAAAAGGAGAAATATTCATTGAGGCGATTTGATAAAAATGGTGATATGCTGCTTCATACTGTCGAGAGAGGTAAATTTAATGTGTTATTAAAGATTATAGTGTAAATCAAGGTATATAATTATTTTTTACACTAATACGCTACGTATTTTAAAAAATTTGAGCCGCGTAGCTTAAAGTCCGTGTAACACTACGCTAACACTTAGTTAGCGTAGTTTAGTGCGTTCATGTTTAATTATTCGTTTGTTAAAATAAGCACAACTTATCGACAAAAATAAAAAAATACCATATAGAATTTTATCATGAGTTTATAAAAATCAAAATAATACATTATAGCTCAATGATACGATAACTTATGGCACAGGTCGATGCATATACTCTATATACTCTATATAATTTGACGGTTTTAAATACGATATCCACCAGTGACACACGTACCGGTTAAATAAAGCTAACTTTAATATTTTGGTCTTTAGCGCTACGATGCCCCGTAGTAGTATATTAATTAATATAAAAGCTATCACATTTTCCCCTTTATAAGCCTCTACTGTAAAGTTCACTTTTATGAGTTAGCTTAGTCTAAATCGCTGGTGTCGATTTGTGAGCAAAATAAATAGAATTAAATCGAATATCGAAACAGAAATAATTGTTTAATAAGTCGGCAGGAAGATGAAAATGACGGCGTCAGTGTTAATGATTGTATTGTGCGTGCGCAGGCGTGCGCGTGCGGCGGCGCGGGGGCGGGGGCGGGGGCGGGCGCGGGGGCGGCGCGCTGGCGCGAGGCGGGCGCGCTGCGGGCGCGCGCGGCGCGGGCGGAGCGCGCGGCGCAGCGCCTGCACGCGCGCCTCGCCGCCGCCGACGTGCTCGTGAAGGAGCTGTACATCGAGAACTGCCGCCTGGCGCACCTGCCGCGCCCGCCGCGCCTGCCCTGACGCCGCCCCCCGTACACTACTGCTTGTTACGTCTTGTCTCGTTCACTTGCAACAGTTTGTATTTCGTCCACTACGGTTTTCGATGATTGAGGCGTCTTAAAAAAAACCACAATCCGACCCTTCATTACACACTTTTATGGTATGAGACAATAAATACTTCCTTGTAATATCATTACAATGTTATGTCGATTTATTTACGAGTGCTTCCTCCGCTGCCGCACTCGGCGCGCGGCGCGGAGGGGTCTCTCCCTGGTCGATACCGGTCACGAGTGAAGTACTCGGGAATTGAAAGGGTTCGACACTTGTATATCCAGTATACGAGTGCATCTGCAGTCTGTTTCAATGGGTCCCCCCGCGGTCGAACACTCGCTCTTATTCAACGTCCTCCATAAATGCTTATCTTTTATTACATTTATCTGTTAGACATTTTTCTTTCAAGTCACTGATAGCCTAGTGGTTACGCGTTCGCTTGAGAAACCGAGTGTAGCGGGTTCTAATTCTGGGTCTCACCTAAATATATTTATGTATGAATTATCTCAAACATGATTACCATTTGTCTCACGATAAATAAAATCATCATGAGTTTCATGTCTAAAAGACCCTATTAAGCTTTATATGTGTAGCTGTAACTGTCACCCGCGTTCAGACGGCGTGGACTATGTCCTGATCCTTCTCGTATTGAAGGGAGTCAGTTGTAGGATGATAAAAATTGCTGCATCACATCCTTGTCCTACGCGACCACATCTCAGTTAAATAATCTTGTACAAGTTTAGCAAATATAGCAACATGAGCGCGACCGCGGCCGGCGGGGCGCGCCCCCTCTGATGGGGAACGAGTAGATTGTAAAGAGCCTTTTCAAGCATCGAAAAAGAATCAGTAGAATACTAGTTACTGTGTTAGAGTAGATCACATTGTGACGATGTTATGGTTTAAGCTGAGCTTGTTCATGTTAATCATATATTTTTATGAAGTGGTTTTATTCCCGTGTCATGTAAGTGCCTTGGTATTCTCTGTCAAATCAGACTGCACGCCGCGTGTCGCGGGTCACACGTCGCGTGTCGCGTGCAGCGTGTCGCGTGTCGCGCGTCGCGCGCTGCACGTATTGTATGTTATAGGAAATTATTCTTAGACTGTGTTTTGATTGTGTACAGATACTTTATATGGGATCTAATACGTTTCGACCTAAAGAAATTATTATTTTTAATTTTATATAAGTATAATCACTAAAGTTGGGCGATCACAGACGAACCAGTGTTTTTATAAATATGAAGCGATCACCGCGTGGACTAACTTGGTGCCTTTCCCAGTTTTAATAAACAAATTAAATTCGACACTAGTCAAAACTCGTGGGGCGGCGGCGCTCGCCCAGCTTGACGCAGCACGCCCCGACACCGCGCCGCCGGGACTCGGGCGCGTCGGCGGTACGCAGCTAGTGTTAAGGGTAGTATAGGTAAATATCACTTATGAATTACTTAAGTTATAATCGACTTGTGATGTCTTTATTTTTATGACTGTATATACTGACTTGATTGTGATATGTTGACGATTGTTCATTCGCGGTCCAAAGTGCCCGGCGCTGCAGCGCCGTGTGCACGAGTTTCTAGGTCTGATTTAAAACCTGCGGGCTCGCGTTTTATTCAAATTTTAATGTTATATAAAGAACAGTCGCGTGTGGCGGCGACGCGACGCGCCGGCTCGCGCTTCTTCGTTAGACTAACTTAGGTTTCAATTTAGTGATCAATTGCACGCGTTTAAAATTAAAAAAGACAATTGTTAATGTACTGTACTATGTAATGTAAATGTAACTGCTCGTAAATAGGTAGTGAAATCGCGGTCCAAATAGACAACGCTCAGTCTACTTTTTATATGTTTAGTTAATGTATTACGTACGTTCAGACGTTTCAAGTTCCTCATTTAATATGTATTTTATTGGAAAACTTATAAACTGTCAATTCGTGTACTTGTACTGTAACGATAGTCTATATAGGCCTTAGCCAGCCAGGGCCGGTCTGTGAGACCGGCCGCGTTAGGTGTAAGTCGGGGAAACCCCTAATTGTAAAGCATACAAGGATGTATGCTTAGTTAGTTATATATTATGTATATTTTATTAAGTTTGTATCTCAGTGATTTGTTAAAATAATACAAAATTTTAATATTTCCATTCCATGCAAAAATTATGAGTGTATCAATAACATGATGATTGATCGATGTCAGCTTCAGCTGTCAGAAATAAATTAATGAATCGATAAAATTATTTTGACTTATATCTCTTTATAGTAGATAACGTATAAATTAACCTGTCCTCGCTCGTTCAGTGACACATAAGTACATATCGTATTTGACTGATTTAATCTTATCAAACAGCTTTATAGTTCAATCTACAAAGCTGCAAGCTGCTTCCCTCGCGCTACGTTACTAACCGTACTTACTCGACGTAAACAAACAAAGGTACTTCATTTGCTCATCCTGGCGTCCTGCCGCGTCTATATCATGTGATATTATTATTATTAAATACTAATGTTAAAAGGATTTTGACTAAAGCTTTGACACCACAAAATACTTTATTATTGTTTTGATTGTATCCATCAGTAGCGCGTGCGCACCGCCCGCTCCCGCCGGCGGCGGGCGGTCGCCGCGCCGGCCGGGTGCGGGCTGTTGTTTATTTTCATATCGAGCCACTTTTGTCAGTCCATTTCAGAAAATGGCCAAAATTCGTTTAGTTCAGATAGTTTTCTATGTACAATTTATTTACTCAAGTTGAATTATTACATAATAACATCTGGTAGACACTAGTAGTCGACACGCAGCTCGTGTCGGCTGGCGCTCGGCCCTCGGCCCTCGGCACCGCTCGGTTCCTTGATAAGGGCGTACATAATCAATTAGTGCGTAATCCGACTTGTATGGAATTGTAATACATTGGTTTAATAAAATGTTGATCAAATGTGTCGTTTGTTTTACTCAATACCTATAGCTAAATAATTTAACACTTAACAGTTTTAAATATTTTTTATTTAAATAATAATATGTTCCGAACAACGTATGTACAAACGTGTGATTTTCATATCAAAATATTTTATACTAAATTAATATTAAATGTGACGTATTTCTAGATGATAACAAATTAATAATATTAATAATCATATTAGATCGATAACTTACATTAAAAGCAATTGCTTACAATAACGCTTTCACCCCACGCTTTTATTAAAATCAAATAATTAATTTAAATTCATTATTAAAATTTATTTTCTATTTTTTAGTTTGGTTTTTTTTTTTTTTTTTTTTTTATGGGACAAAGGGGGCAAACGGGCAGGAGGCTCACCTGATGGTAAGTGATCACCGCCGCCCATGGACATCTGCAACACCACAGGGCTTGCAAATGCGTTGCCGGCCTTTCAAGAAAGAATACGCTCTCTTCTTGAAGGTTGCCAGGTCGTAACGGTTCGGAAAGACCGCCGGCGACAGCTGGTTCCACAGAGTGGTTGTGCGAGGCAGAAAATGCCTAAGGAATCGCACTGTTGTGGAACGCTGGACATCGAGGTGGTGTGGGTGGAATTGACGGTTTTGGCGCGATGTCCGATGATGGAATTCTGCGGCCGGGATCAGTTCGAACAATTCCTCAGAACACTCCCCGTGATAAATGCGGTAGAAGATGCAGAGTGATCCAACATCTCTACGCAGAGCTAAAGTATCAAGCCGATCGGAAAGAGCTTGATCGTCTATAAGTCGAACCGCCCTACGTTGAATGCGGTCAAATGTTTTCTATAAAAGCGTGTTTTTAGTTTTTTTAAACTATTATTTTACATAATATACTTATATATTTTTACGGTTCGTAACTCGAATAATACGTAGTTTTACTATTGTCTAAAGTTCAACTTGGTATGTAAATCGGACTTAACAGCGTAAATTATATATATACAGTCCAACTCTTAAGTTATGCAGTCTAAATTTTAAATGATTAATGTCAAATTCTCTTTGTACTCTATCCGACTTGCTGATCACAAACAGATTTTAGTGTGTTAGTTGTCAACATCACTAGTGTTGTTTGCGGCGCAGCTCTCCTAAGCGTGCGAAGTCCGACGCCGGGCGCGGGCGGGTTACAGGTACATGCCATTGACGAGGTAGTCGGCGTCGAGCGCGAGGCGCGGGTGCGCGCGGCGGCGGCGGCGGGCGGCGCGCGCGCGGCAGCCCAGCAGCGTGCCCAGCGCCGCCGTCATCAGCATGCCTGCAGAGGAAGAGGAAGTGGATCAAATATAAGCTTAACAGATTTGGATGAAACTAAACTAAATTTACTACAGCCTTCAGGTCGTGCGTTACTCCAGTAACGCATTAGCTATTGTCTAGCGTCTATGGACGCACCTATAAGTTACATAGTCTCCGTCATATATTGAGCTTATTTCACTTTTCACCTACTAATACTGACAAATAAGTAGTGAGGTATGTTACCAAGCACGAGCAGCATGACGGCGGCGGGCGGGTGCTCGCTGAGGCCGTCGTGCTCGTCGGGCGGCCAGTGCTCGCGCGCCGCCAGCGCCGCCGCCGCCCGCGCACCGCCGCCCCCGGCGCCGCCGCTTGTAGTACTACTCATGGTCTTCTCGGTTTCCTGAGTCTGTAAAGGGTATATAATAGAGATGAAACGGATAATGGTTTGGCCGGATACCGGATATCAAGCTGGAGCGCCGGATATCCGGCCGTTTATATAATAGAGCTTCTTTGATAACTGAATTGGAAATTCGATTTAAATTCTTAGGAGAGATCCAAACTACCTAATTGCTACCTTTTTAGACCGTCGTTGTAAAATTCAAGTTAGACTGTTAAGGAGTTCTTGAGACTGAAAAAGCCCGACAGAAACTCATTACAGAGTATATAAATTACTCTTACGACAAATCTTCTTCTGTCAGTAACAGATCATCGCCGTCTTTATCACCTGCTAAACGAATGAATGGATGAAAGTGAATCTGGATCCAACTTCACACGCGACGCTCATGACACTTTTTGAAACTGTTTTAATGGCAAGGACAATAGTAGTGATTGTCGCGACCAAGAAAAACAAAATCCAATTGCTAACGAGATTGACTTTTTTAAAGGCATCTCGAATCGATCGCAATCACGACATATACATTTGGTGGTCGATTAATTTAAATCAGTACCGGCACTTGTCAAGGCTTGCTTGAATTTATCTTTCAGTACCTGGCAGTATTATTTACAGCAAAAGGTTATTTTCAGAAGCTGATCTGGTATATGAAGCCAAGCTGAGTCGCCTCTTACCAACAAATGCGGAAAATTTAGTATTCATTCATCACAATTTGCCATTTGTTAATTTTGAGTACTAAGCTAATTAATAAAACAAACATTTTTGACGTGCGATTACAAAAATAAACGGTGTCCAAAACTTAGTGTGCTATGATTATCCACGTGTAAAATAATGAGTTTTTTTTATTTTACTATCCGGTATCCGGCTCGGCCGGATACTGACTTACTATCCGGTATCCTGCCGGATAGTGAAAACAAAGCCGGATAGGCCGGATACGGGATACCGGATAGTTGCCGGATATCCGTTTCATCTCTAGTGTATAAGCATAGACATGATGTAATCTAAAATTCTCGTGTCACAGTGTTTGTTATCGAACTGCTTCGAATCGGCTTGACCGATTTTTATGACTTTTTTGTGTATATTTGGTAGGTCTCAGAATAGGTCGTAGGCTATTTTTATTCCTCTAGGTGACAAGGGTGACCCTCGCCGGATTATGTAATTTTAGACAAAATTTCATTTTTTTATATTTTTATGATTTGGCATCAAAAAATTAAAAACCTTAGATTTGCATTCTTCTACCATCAATCTCTTTTTTTAATAGTGATAAGAACGCGGGCGGAGCCGCGGGAATTGCTAGTACCTACTATAATAAAAGTAGCTGTACCTTACTGTTTATGTTACACGAATGTGGTATAGTTAGTTACTATTTATGCTTAGTAAGTAGTAGAAGTCAAGTGGAAATCAAAGTGGAACTTTAGTGAGTTAGTAAGCACCTGACAATATTACCAAAACACTTACATCTTTTAAAACTTTTTTCTTGGTGGTATTTTCTGATACCAAAGGCTTTTTTTCTTCTCTCTGCTCGAGACTGTTGTCGAGCAGCGACGCCGCGGGCGCGCGCGGCGGCGGCTCCGTCGGGAACTCCAACATCTTACTCTTTGTCATAAGTTCAAATCCCTTCTTAGGGCTGTCCCGCAAAGTCTGTTGCTGTCCCGAATACATCATCGGCAACTCCGGCATCGTCTTAGGTGGCAAGTACACTGGCATTTCCTGAAAGGTAGAGTTAAGTTTGGAGACAGTATTAATTTGTATATATAAAATAAAAATACTGCCAGAGATTCATTACCGGTTCCGGCCGTGTCTGAGGCACGGGCCAGGAGCGGCGCGGCTCAACATCGGGCCAATCCAGTCGACCGTACGCGTTCCAACCACCTTCTATACCGTCTGCAAATTGAGAACATCTTTTGTCATCAACGATACCTATTCCGTTTAGTTTTATTATTTTTTAATTTATTTTACGTTCAAGAATGGGTTTTCAACCTGATAAAAACATGAACAAAATAGTTTAAATTATAACTTTATGCTGAAAAGTGGTGTAAGACTAAGGGTTTATATGGGATGGAATTGATTTTTTTTGGTCCAGTGAGGACTTTTTCTTGTATTAGGTATACAACCTCTAGTAGAAGTTCGTTACCAGGTTGTGGTGGCGGAGGCTGCCAGGAGCGATGTGGCCACGGCGCGTTGGGTGCGGGCGGCTCGAATGCGCTCTCCTGGAGCAGCCCGCCCTTATGGCTAAAGATGTGCGAAGCACTCATGCTGTTACTGCTCCCTGTAATAGGTACATATCATGCACTTTCTATCAGTGTGGCTGATGTGAACAGATGTTTTAATATAATATTTATTATACCTACCAATATTTTTCACCTACCAGTATTATATCTACGCTGCGGCTGCGCTTGCGTGAGGCGGTGCGGCCAAAGGTCGGCGCTATCGACCAGTGCGTCATTACTTACACCTACAACTGGTCCACCAGCTTCCTCACTGCTGTCGAGAACTTGGACCTATAATAGATAATCAGTTTAATTATTGAATGTTTCAAATTCTATTAGAATTCGATATATGTGAGTACATACTTGTGTGAGAGGAGGGGGAGTGGGAGGCCGTGTGGCCGGCGGCGGGCGCTGCGCGGGCGGCGGCGGCGGCGCGGGCGACGCGGGGCAGCCCAGCTCGGGCGCCTCGTCGCTGCCGTCCGCGCACTGCGGCACGCCGTCGCACGCGTTGTACACCGCGATGCACTCGCCCCCGCGGCGGCACTCGAACTGATAGCGACTGCACCGCCCTGCTTCACAATAGAAACGCCCCTTTCAGAACCACTACTAACTTAGGCTTAGCGTTTTGTTACGAATTACTTCTTCTAATAAATAACACGAGAATTATTATAAGATATAAAATTATTCTTTATTTACTAACCTATAAGTTATTTATATTTACTATAGATAAGTAGTTACACTACAGTCCAGTGTCCTTCAATACGAGGTGCACTTCAATTGTAATGTTTTGTAGTGGATGATCAAATTTACTACCCATTGTAAAGCGTGAGTCAGAAGGTAGAGCGCGGCGAGTGCACTGACACCGCGGCCGGCGGCCGATGGGAGGCGGCGGGTCGCGTTCCACTTGACTCATCTTCACCGTTACATGTTTGTACATTGCTTTGTCTTCTACATTGAGCTGAGTAGCACTTAGGCATACAAAAAATTTATAACTAAGTCATAATAGCGTTCTCAACGCAAGAGTATTTATTTGAGCAAATTAGGTAATGGATGTACTTACCTGCAGGCTACAACTGCCTTATGCCTACTCTCTTTGTAATATCCATCAAAATTTGTCTAAAATTAATATATTACGCGTTTGATCAATCAATACTTCACATGTCGGCTGTAGGTACCTACATAATCGCTTATTTTTAAGGCTTTTGTAACTCTGGTACTTTTGAAAGTTGAAACTTGTTTTAACACACCTGACAAAATTGGGGTTAAGTTTAATGAATCACGTCTTTACTTGGTAATTGTGGTGGCGGTGGCGGAGGTACGTGCGGCGGCTGCGGCGGGTCCGGGGGCGGGCGGGGCGCCTCTGTGCTGTGCACTGTCTGCGTCGAGCTCGCTGTGCTGCTTGTTGGGCTTCTGAGAAAACAAACATGCTGATGAGCTTAATGTCCTACAGCACAATTATTATTAAAATTGACGTTTGTCGAATTAGTAAAAAAAGCTAATTTTATTGAGACTAGCTCACCTTCACTTTGGATTTGCACTTCGCGTACGGTTATATTTCCATTATAATTTTTTTCATACCTAAGATTAGCGAGTTCCCGCTCATGGTGCGCGAGGCGCTCCTGGTCCTGCAGCTCGGCGAGGCGGCGGCTCAGCGCCAGCACGCCGCTGCTGAAGTTGCCGTGCGCCGTGAACTTGCAGCGGAAGTCTTCCGGCGGCCCGCAGTTGAACAGGTAGCAGCTGCCCGGGCTCTGCGGGAGTGGTGATTGCGTATAGGAAGTATTAAAATATATGCAATCATCACCCCCGCAGAGCCCGGCCAGATTGTTATACGCTCTTGTGCTGGATTTATATTTTCACGCTTACTATAGGCTTTTACGGGACGGTGAAAATCAATGATTATTATACCTATGTAATGTGGATGATTGTGTCACATTTCAACACTTTTATAAATAATCTAGCAATTCCGCGGCTCCACCCGCGTTCTAATCACTTTTAAAAAATAGAGATTTATGGTGGAAGGATGAGGGTTATAAGTATTTTGATGCCAAATCATAAAAATAAAAAAAATAAAAACTGATGAAAACAAAAAAAAAATATAAAAATCGGTCTAGCCGTTTCGGAGGAATTCGATAACAAACACTGTGACCCGTGATTTTTATACATTACTAGCAAACCCGGCCCGCTTCGCTGGGCTTAAGTTAAAATAAATTGAACGGTTTTTATAATTTCCTAATTGAATTAAAGTAGCTCCTTATAACATTAGCTATCTGCGAATGAAAGTCCCGTTAAAATCGGTTCACCCGTAATATCTTCGAAAATATTCATTTAAATTATATGCTGTAAAGGGCCATATTGATCTTTATAAATGCACAATTTATTTAAGGTACTTAATTGGATAAGGATTAATGTTGTAAGTATTACTTAAAATCGCTTCGTAAATAGGCCATTATTTCTCGTAAAACGTAAATGATAAAAATGGTTATTATGGGTTATCCCTAAGAGATAGACATAATATGCCACATCGGACTTTTTTGTAAAGCTTTTTAAGATGTACAATACTGTAGTATATTATTTTGATCTATCTCGTAGAGTTCAGCCAGAGTTTGCAATGTAAGCGCAAAAAAATGTGACTATTTACGACATCACATTAAAAACATCTAAATTTATCAGTGTTTCTCTACTATATTATGCATATGATATACTTGAATCACTCTATCTATTTAAAAAAAAAGTTATCAAAATCCGTTGGGTAGTTTTGAAGATCTAAGCATACATAGGCGACTTTATTCACTATGTAGTGATGATGACACGATGCGTAGGTCTAGGTACATCAAATATGCCATCATAAGCCTGATTAAAAAGTAGGATATAAAAAAAACGTCCACATGTTGTAAGTAGAAGACTCAGACAATTTACCTATTTTATTACTTACGAAGTATTTATATGAGTAATATATGAGTGAATTGAAAAGTAACCTTCTCTTCGAAAACGAACACGTCACAGGAGTCGGTCTCGCAGCACAAGCGCAGGCACTCGCGGCGCGCGCCCACGTCCAGCTCGGAGAGGTAGCGCGCGCCCATCTCGCGCGACTCCTCCGTGCGGATGATCTTGTCGCGCTGCACGTCGAAGCGCGCGGCGCACGCGGCGGGGTCCAGCTCGTGCGCGCCCACCGCCGTCGCCGCCGCCGCTACCCACCACAACCACGCGCTCATTCTGCCGACTCTAGCACAGTACTTCACTTCACTTCACTTCACCTGATTCAAAATTAGCTGCCTCCAATGCGGCTCATTTATTTGATTTGAGATTTCTTGCTTTGTCAGGTATAGCCATGGTGGTCGCGGTCGATAGAAACGCGCATGCGCCGCGTGCGTTCAGCCAGCGAGCTCCGCCAGGGGCGGGCGAGAGAGCGCGAGCGGGCGGGGGCGGCTGGAGACACCCCGCGCGTTCTGCTATACACGTACCGCGTAGCAACGATAAATTAAGTACTTAAAGCTCATTTTATGTCACGATATATTAAGATACATTGTAAAGCATTTGTCGATATGAATGAAATCCTGAATGTTTGACTTTATTATTAGAATGAAATTTAGGTTTATAAAGATTTACATAATTCTTGTATGAGAAATATACCTAAGTTCCTAATAAGGATATTGATACTCAGGTATATTTTAGAATTCATCAAACTTGTAAAAAGTATAATAAATAAAATTGTGTCATAAATCTGAATATTATAGAATGCTACTAAGTAATTCTATTACTAATTGAGTGAGAGTAATATCGTAGGTGTCCTCTCCGTTCATGCAGCAGGCCGCCGCGGCGGAGCGGCGAGGCGCCCGGGCGGCAGTGTGTCGCGACCGGCCGCAGCGCGCACCACCCGCACTCGCGATCTCATGTCGTTGTTCTTCAAGTTCCGGAGCGGTGTGAGTAACTTCTACCTAAGCACTTGTCTTCGCCTTGCACATCCTTAGATTCACGTCGACTTGCGTGGTCGTACATTACATAGACACTTGCCGCCGCCAACAGATGCTCAGTCAGCAGATGCTCCCAACAGCCCCGCGCGCCCTCACGCCCCATTCTCATTATGTTTATGCTGTCCTTAGCTCGCTGTCGCAGCTTCCTTCAATCGTCCTGGCGATTGAACTATTGTATAAGTAAAGCTGTTAATTATTTAAAAATAATGCCATCGGCGAATATTGTTGAGCTCGTTCATTAAGATTATTATAATAAATTAATTTAATAATCGCACATTAGATTAGCGGTACGAATATATTTATTTGCTTCTTATAAAATATATATGTTTTATCATATTTAAGTTGGTCGCTCTCTAAGTGGTAGTATAATAAATGACTCTAACAATAGGATAAAATATCATTGTGTCTTCATAGTTTGTTTAGATATCGATATGGTAAATTTATATTGTATATATGACATTTTAAGTCATTTGGTTGAAATAAAACATAATTAGTAAGTATGTGATATGGCACTGCGTGCGTGTAGACTGTAGAGCGCGATGTGCGCGCCGCAGCACCGGCCGGGCCGCCAGGGGTCGGCGGCGGAGTCTCCGCGCGGTCGGGGACGCCTCGCACCGCCTCTATGGCCGCAAATAAGTGCTCTACATCTCGCCATCCGGTCACCGGCTTTACCTTATAGCCTCTCCGTCAACTTGGCCTAGGCCCCGTTCTGTTGTGTATATACATATTTTAAGCTCTACAGCAATTTTATTTTTTCTATTTTCATTCGACAGATTAAGGTTATGCTTCCTACGAGCAGCTGGTAAACGTAATCTATTTTCATTATAGTTCCGAGTACCGCTAGTGGCTTAGTTGCGACATTTGTATTATAACTCGTAGGTACACAAGAGTTTATCGAATCTGTTTCCTCATTTTTAAAGCTTTGTAAAAAGTAAATAATATATTATTAGGTACCTATACATTACTAACTGAATCCGCGGCTTCGCTCGGAAAAAACTCTTTGGTATTATGCTATTAGTAATAATTACTTATAATTCTTAGTTTTGCGATAATAAGTGTTTTTAAAACATTTTAAATAAAACTATCCTTTCGGGTCGGAATCCTATAAACAAAGCATTTAATAAACAGTTGTTAGCGAAATCTGTTTATGACTTTTTAAGACAATTGCCGTTTAAAAACAACGGATCGTGTACAAAATAGAGTTAATAAAATTTTACTCTGTTAGTATGTGCGTGTTTAACACAAAAATACTAGATAAACTTAGACCAAATTTTACAAAGTGGTAACTTATTAATCGGGTCAATATTAAGAATACATTTTATTGCAGGAAAATCTTTTATTTTGGCAGGAAAAGAAAATAACTGATTTTATTGAGTCGTCAAAAGGTAACAGTGGCTAAACCCGCAGACAAGTCTATATATCTCTAAGTTATACCAGCGATAAGTTTTTTTATGTATACTTATCAAACTTAGTAATTTAGCGATCGATGTGCGTCTTTATACAAAACGTACTTAACCGATTTTGACAAAATTTTGTGAAGTGATTACTAGATATTTAGGATATTGGTAGTGACCCTACTTTCTGCGCCAGCGGTCGCGGGTTCGAGTCCCGCTGGGGCATTCATTTGCTAATCACGAATGTTTGTACTCCAGTCATGGGTGTTTATATTTATAATATGTATGTATTTAATATTTATATGTGTAGTATATCAACTAGATAGTTGGTATCCGCAACACAAGCACGTTACGTAGCTTACTGCGGAACTAGACGGCGCTGTTGTAATAATATCCCAACATATTTATTATTTATTTTTATTTATTAAAAAGTTATTAGTTATTACTTACCTACAAATAAATCTTATATTCTCACGGAGAACACACACTAACTGGTTCAATAGAGTCGTCCTTACAAAAAACGGGTGAAATTTAAATAGAGCCTATGAACTTTAAATAGGTTCGCGAGTTAATATACCTAATAAATCAAAATAAGAGTATTTTCGTGCAAAGACCTTTACATTTTGCTCATTTACTACTTCATCTTTTCAAAGTTATAGGAAAAGAGTTCAATAACACAACTCGCATGATCACGAATTATTATGAATATATTATGAATCATGTAATTCGACGAATATGACCTTTTAACTAAAATACAAAATGTAACGTACACCTAAAACTTACAGTTACTTGCTACGTCAAGCTTTTACTTTTCTCATATCGAATTTGAAATCTCTTTAACTTAGCCAATTTTTATTACGCATTTTTAACCTTTTGTTAATATTGGGAAACCATTTACGCATACTACCTGTAGGAAACAGGTGGTTATGTAGGGGCCACCGGCTAGAAGAGCAAGTACCAAACCCAACTCTGCTCAGTTTTTATGAGGTGTCGCAAAATCGATTCCACATGTTTGCCGAACTACTAGCAGACAAGTATCTGAAGCAGATTGTATTGCACACCGTTCACCGAAGTGGGCCACCTTCTGTGCGTTCTCTCCTTGTGCGTTTCTTTCTTGCTTCGCGTCCTGTAGATTACTTGGCGATGGACGCTACAGAGACCTGAGAAAATTTTAACCGCAAAACCGCGGACGGACAGGTCTTACTTCACGTCTATTTATATGAGGATATTGTTGATCGGTGCTTATCGATGACTAGGAAGGTCGCCATATTTAGAGTACTCAGATCTTATAAACTTTCACATACTATGTAGCAATGGTAACTAATTTACTCGATGAGAGACAGTGTTGCCACCCGTCACTGAGGTACCATTCTAAATACATTAGTGTCCAGAGACCGAGAATGTAGAGCGATTCAGTGTCTCTTCCCACTCGTAAGTTGCTCGCGACGAACACCTTATTATGGACAGAGCCATTGACACTAGTATCGGGCCTGACAACATGTACCTACTTAGGTACTTGCATGCTAGCATATTGCTTTTACGCAATTTATATTTTGCTCTACGTCACCAAATGATACATGCTCTTTGCTCACGATGAGCATGTTTTTATGCTATTTGCAACACTAAAAAGTAAGTGTGATAGATAAGTGAATGTTATGCAACTATTATTGCTATATCATAGTTGTCAAGTCGAGGGTTAACTGTCGACATCCTTTTGTAATAACTATTTTATCCTTTTTAAAACGATCCTTTTGTTTTTATTAATTTAAGTAAGTAGCTTAAAATTAGTTTTATAAATACAGTAAGTACGAGTATGGTAAGCTCAGCTTTATAATAGTCACAATCCGGAGCAGGTTTTCATAATATTTTCAAAGGTGATAGAATTACTATTCTCGGAACATTTTGTTTTGCCTACCTTCTTGGTATTTGAGAAAAATAAACGAAATCTGCTATAAACAATGATTACGTCAGCTTTCAATAATGTACTTATATATTTTTAAGAGTCACCGCTGTTCCGCCGGTTCAAAGCAGACTTATATCTGTTCGATTCAATATAATGAATAAATTAATAATTAACGTTCTGCTTACTTTTGAAATCGATATAAAGTATACTTATCGATTCTTCTACGAAGACATAAAGGCAGACGGTCAATCACCCCAAACTTAATCTAAAGCCCAGGATAAAGCACGAGCTCGAGGGCCATCGCTTCGCTCACGCCTCAGATGCGACGGCCGCGAGCGAGTAGCGCGCCCACCTCGCGGCTCGCGGCGTGCGCACCGGTGCGGAGCGCCCTCCGCGCGCGGCGGGCGGCGGAGGCGCGCGGAGTGTCAGTCTCCAGACTCACGTCTCGCCGCGAGCGCGTGCATGCCCGCGTCTGAACAGTGTCGACAACCTAAGTCGTGACAAGGAATTTTGTGAGTGTCGTACTTGTGACCGAGCAGCGGAGCCGGCCTGGCGGGCGACCGCAGCCTCCCGGCGGGGGCGCTGACCTCCGACACGAGCGCGGTATGACTCTATCATTAATACTTCTTTTTGACCCCTAGTAACTCTTCTTCAACGGTCATCAGTTCGCATGACGCACTTGCCCAACGCTAACGGTGCTGTCGTCACTACCGAGGAATCGGAGCTTCTATTCTCTAGTGAATACAATCATTCGTTTCTATGCATAAGTAATTCGCCTTTCCGTCCGAGGGAGCTTCGCGACTCGCGAGCGCCTGGCCGCCTGTCAGTGTTATATTGAAATAGAGTCAAACATAAATAGATAGATATGAACGTAGCATGGTAATTGGTAGGTACTTTGTAGAAATCTCTAATATTTAGTATTTACGAAAGTCTACATTGTATCGCTTGAAGGTTACGGCTTATCTTATTAACGGTAATTTGACACGGGCCGCCTAATTACTGCGAGTTTCGTGTCGCTTCTTCGATTGATGTTTTCTGTATAATATTATAAAACAATGACGAGCAACGCGCGCGAACCCCCGAGCACCGAGGCCCGTGAGCTGTATGTCTGTAGTCGGTGCGAGGTGGGCGTACGAGATCATATTATGGTCTTCACTCCTCAGTTGGTATATAACTTCTTATTAGCACTTGATAGTTTAACTTGCAGGGAGTCGTTTGCCGTGACTCGTGGGGTATCTATGTACATTGTACGTGCCTATGCTTGGCTAAAATTAATTATTATTATTTACTGTAATAAATTATAACTACTTTTTGCGAAAGTATTCTCTATCGAGAGAAGTCCACCAGAATATGACAATTTATTTTATTATACAAACAAAAAGGAGTCTTAATTGCATATTGGCATCGAAGTTTTAGTTCGGTGCATATTCGCGATTGCGTTTTTTAGAATTAGATATAGAGTTAGGCTTCTACAATGTTCTCGTTGTTCGCTTTTGAAAGTTTTGTGTCCGGATTTGTTTTTTGTAAATATGTGTATTATGTAGTATAACTCTATCTAATCTCTATCTATCTCTATAAAAAAAGGTTGACTATTTGCAAGAACTAGAATCAGCAAAATAACAAAAACAAGACATTTTATAGAAAACAAAGAAGGTTCTGAATGTATTGCGAAAATGTAAATCATCGGAGGATCATGAACCGTCATTGCTCAATCGAACCAAACCAAACATCTATCTATCTTACCTATAAGACATATGTACGAGCATCTACAGGATCCTGAATATGTACGAGATAATTAAACAATTTTGAATATTAATAGTATTATTAGGTATTCTGAATATGAATCTTATGCAATAGTAATTTCTTCAAAGTTAATCACTTGCATTCTTCGACGTCCTTTAGACTCTTCAATGAGGTTTTGCAAATGACTATCCAACGTGTACCTACTGTACAAACTAACATTACGTCCAGTCTCCCGATATTTATAACGTGTATCTGTCGGTCACACTCACAACCCACAGGGATAAGGTACTGACGTATTCCGTACGTCGAATTATAAAAATAGACATTGATATTTTTCTAGTTTTCTGTATAAAATTATATGGCATTTATGAGACTTGTGATTTATAAATGTGTGATGTGTATCGTTGACTCTAAAATTCGTCTAATAATTATGTTAAAAAAGTTCAATCCTTAGTCTTAAGTCGGTTAAGTCGGCGGTCGCGTCCGTAATTTTTTTACGATTCCTCTTGAGATTTTCGTTTAAATTACTTGATGTGAAATAGTAATATAATGTGTATGAAATGCTTAAAGCCTCTAATTATTTATAAACCTTCCTCTTGAATCACCCTATCTATTAAAAAAACTGCATCAAAATCCGTTGCGTAGATTTAAAGATTTAAGCATACATAGGGATATAGGGGTAGAGAAAGCGACTTTGTTTTATACAATGTAGTGATGAGCAACGCGAGTGCGAGGGTTGCATTCCAAATACTCAAGCAATTATTGTAAATTATAATATATTCATCGCTGAGTTCTTTATCGCGAGCCCGGCAGCTTGCTGCTGATAGCGATTACGACGATTGTCATTATTTATCTTCGTGATAACTGGACTGTAGGACGCTAGCGGTGCGCGGCGGCTCCG
Organism: Boloria euphrosyne; assembly: GCA_951802675.2. NCBI lineage: Eukaryota > Metazoa > Arthropoda > Insecta > Lepidoptera > Nymphalidae > Boloria > Boloria euphrosyne. The sequence continues at coordinate 14,624,890 of OX637878.1, forward strand.
CCTGCCTGACTGTACCTACTTGCCAAATATTTTTTCATCATCTTCTCACTTAGTAGATACATAAGAAATTATAATCTAAGCTATTACGTTAATAATTATGCGCTCTCAATATCGCGCCAGTAGGTATTATATATTATTATATATTTATTGTAGGTACGTTATTACAATCTATTCCTAACGAGGAAATAATGAGGAAACTAAGATTTGGTTTATTTTATTTTAACTTATTTGGATGGCTATAACTAGATAATTGGGTCAAGTGATTGAGACATGTGATAGAGACTCGGGAGGCCCTCCAGCAAGTGGGTCGTCGCGGGCGCGACGCGGCGTCGTTGTTGCATGCGCGTGCGCATATATACATACAATTACGTTGCATAACAACAAGTCATATTCGCAACGTAAAGCCAACGAGCCGTTCCACGCCAGAGCGCAGCGACATGGTCGCTTCTTCGTAATTAATAGCAACTAACAAATGTTCAGATTGGCTCGAAATTTGGCACTTTGTATATTATCATATATAATCAAATTAAATAAAGTGCTACTGTTCATAAACATGCCATCGCCTTGAAATGAATAAAACAATATTTTAAATAAATTTTAGAGGAATAGAAGCATGTATTATTTGTAATTTAGATATAGACGCGTGACGCTGTATCCGCGACTCTATTTTGGGGAGTGACGCGCGTCCGTTAATTATGTTAACACGCGTCGCATGCGGCGACCACTCCACGACGAGAGAGATAACATCTTCATGAAGCAGCGCGCGGCAGGACCTGAACTAGCTTGTAGGCTTACCAATTTTATTTAAGTTAGTTAAGTTAACCGGTATAATATTAACTTAAAACTAACAACACTACAACAAAACCTAAATAATTTGTATGTTCTAGAGTAATCATACATAATCAAATCAACAGATCCCTGCGCTCGTCGCACATGGTCTGGCACTTTTATCATAATAGGATAAACAAGAATATTTTAGAAGGCAATCGCAACGATGTCATTTTTTTAAGTATTTTAATACTGGTTTGCTTTTTTTTAACAAGAGATGATTTGCTCGTTCTTCACACGTAGTAAAAAGCGTCGCGCTCCGTCGCGCTCCTCGCCGCGCTGCGCCGGCTGCACCGTGCGCTTAGCGCTACTGTCTCTACCGTCTTAACTACGAGTAGGTATTTAGTTTGCTTGCACATAACGGTGCCCATGTGATAGGTCATGTGATTTTCTTTGATACTTTATTCTTGATTTCGTCCAAAGCAAAGAATAAAATTTAATACAAAATATAATTAAATTTAAATGGCTCCTCTCGTGAAATGTCTTCATGTGTGTGACTGTAATAATAATATTATACTAAACATAAACATTATTTGTTGATAAATATTTGAAAAATATCATTTTACAACACATCGTATCTATATATCTACTAGCTGTACCCGCGGCTTCGCCCGCGTTAATTTTTTTAATCGCTACTGAACTTCATTCGATCACTCGCTAGGTTGATCTGTAGATTACCTGAAAATTTCTCCAAAATTACTCCAGCTATTTCAGAACCCATCGTTAATATACTCCTGAGTCGCGCGGCTATCTGTTTCATATAATAAGTGCTCGTCCCTCGCCCGTTCTTGGAACCCCCTCCCTCTTCTAATTGCCCACTGAGCTGCGCTTTATCTGTCCATTAGTATTTTGTTTAGATTAACATTTTTACAGTCGTATTATATTTTGAATGGAGTGTCCGATTTGTATAATTCTTAAAGGTATATCAAGTTATTTTCAGACATTCATACGAAATAATGAGAGCACTAACACCACCTTAATCTGGCCATATCGAAAAACCGTTCTTAGCGGACTTCTGCTAACTATTAAGTAACTCCCTACCAAGTTTAAAGTTTGTAGCACAGAAAGTGAAGGACTTTCATACAAACTTGCGAGAACTCTTAGACTAACTCAATTCGACCCAGTCGCAAAATCCGTTCTTAACGGACGTCTACTAACTATAAACTTCCTCCCAGGAAAATTATAGTTTGTATCACAAAAAATTAAGGACTTTCACACAAACTGGGAGAGCCCTTAGACCTCCTTAATCCGGCCCTGTAGCAAAATTCGTTCTTGGCGGACGTTTACTAACAATTAACTACCTCCCTGCCAAATTTAAAGTATGTAGCACAAAAGATGAAAGACTTTCATACAAATTTGCTAGAGCCCTTAGAGCACCTTGATCCGGTCCTTTCGCAAAATCCGTTCTTAGCGGATGTCTACTTACTACACATTACCTCCTTGCCAAAGTTTGTAGCACAAAACATGAAGGACTTTCATACAAATTTGCGAGAGCCCTTGGACCACCTTGATCCGGCCCTTTCGCAAAATCCGTTCTTAGCGGATGTCTACAGCTAACTACACATTACCTCCCTGCCAAATTTAAAGTTTGTAGCATAAAAAATTAAGGAGTTGCATAAAAACTTGCGAGAGCCCTTAGACCTCCTTTATCCGGTCCTGGCTCAAAATTGATTCTTAGCGGATATCTACTAACAATCAACTACTTTTCTGCCAAGTTTGAAATTTTTTGCACAAAAAATAAAAGAGTTTCATACAAACTTGCAAGAGCCCTTAGACCACCTTAATGCGGCCCAGTCGCAAAATTCTTTCTTAGCGGACATCTACTATTTATAGACTACCTCCCTGCCAATTTTCATCTCTATACGTCCAGCGGTTTTCGAGGTTTCGTGATGAGTAAGTGTGTGTTTTTCGCGTTTATATATATAGATTAATAATTACATACTAATTGATAAATGTAAAAAAATTTTCTGGAATGATTTAAACGGGTTGTTTAGTAGCTACCTGGTGGTTCGTTGGCGGAAGCTCCTGACTCAATTGAGTATTATTGATTTTTATGAAGTCACTAAATAACTAAAACTGAGAACAATCACCAGCAATTTTTATAATAGCAAAATAAAGCTAAGATTAGTAGTAATAGCATTCCAAATTAATAATAAATTTTGTATGATAATATAATAAACATGACAGTTGTACTGACAAAGTAAAACGTCAATGCTACGATCGATGCACAGAGAATAATAATGGACGGCACTCAATTAATTCAAAATACTAATCTTAATATTAAAAAATAGGGATTGGTGGTAGAAGCCTAATAATTTAGGGTTATATGCATTTTTTGATACTAAATCATAAAAAAATACAAAATAAAATATTGGTCTAAAAATGAAAAATAAAAAATCTGCAGAGTGCCACTCTTATCACGTAGGGGAATAAAAAATAGCCTACGACCTATTCTCATACCTAACAAATATACACAAAAAAATTCATAACAATCGGTCAAGCCGTTTCGGAGGAGTTCGATAACAAACACTGTGACACGAGATTTTTATATATTAGATTGTGTATTGTAATAATAAGTTATCTTTTATCTGCTCGTAGTTATCGCATTGTTTCGGGTAATTAAAAATTACTCTTTATTTATAAAAAAAACAAATTTACTTTACTACATAGATGTAAGAGGACCGATTCGATGACGGACGTATGGCTTAAATTACTTTTATTTCATTTTGATAATTTAGGAGGCTGGAATAAAAGGAAAAGGCTCAAAAACAAGAAAGGGCTCGTTAAGTTTTAAGAAAAACCATACATACTTTAACAAGTATCGTCAGAAGTGCCGAAGCGTAGACAACGTTACATGTTTTGGTTTTCTCCGCCCGCATCGGTCGCGTGCGGAGGGCCGCGGTCGATACGTCCGCCGCGCCGCGCCGCCTGCAGCCTGCACGCGCGGCGCCGTCTCCCGAGGCTCGCAGGCTGAGGGGGCACTATCACTTTCAAACTAGCTAGCCCTCCACTGTTGTGGACGCATTACTAATATATTTTCGCTAAAGAACATTTTGGCCGTATTTCATTAAATTTCACAGATTGAATCTTATAAGTGAGCTTATCGCCTAGGCCGTGGGGCAACATGTTCATGATAGATTTTTCATTTTTTCGTCACAAACGAATGTAACATTCGGCTATAAAACGTTTTTTTTATACAACTACTTTATTGTTTAAGTTTTATGTATAATTTAAGTTTTGTTGTATGGGCTTTAGATACTCGCATTCAAAATACATTTTGAGTTGTTATTGAACTAAGGCCACCTTAACAAATAAACAGTTATAATTTGTTTATTTACTGGATAAATGAAACAAACTTATTTTTTAATAACACTTTGTTTTAATGGATATCATATTAAACACTTTTTTTATTGCAAAGTTAATCACTATCTAATAAACGTAGGTTTTGGAAAGCTCTTCTAAATGGCCTTACTAGGAACAGGGCTCCATATAAGGCCAATATTATAAATCAGTCATTGAACTGAAAACTTCTTCTTCTTCTTCCTGTCCTTGTCCCACGCTATGTGGGGTCGGCACAACATGTCTTGTCAAAAAATTGAACTGAAAACTAACGTTATAAGTTATTTTTAAAAAAAAAATTAAACCGACTTCAAAAAATCTAAACTAAAAAGTAGAAAATAATACTTTTAAGAACTTTGTTAATTTTGGAGTCGGTGCCAGCCAGGTATTTTGATTATGTTTACAAATTGATAGATTAATCGAATATGTATCTATTTAGGGTTATTTTGCTTTGGCTTGGCATTGATGCCTTTAACTTGTTAAAGACACGTAGGTGGGAGGTTCAGAGTTAATCTATAAAGTAGAAAAGATTTTAGAAACTGCAGAAACTTTGTTAATAAAAACGATGCAAAGGTTGTTGAACCGAGAAAATTTAAAATTCATTGCTATCCTTGAGACGGCTGTCATGCGCTGGACCGTTGCATTGCTGCAATTTCAAGTTCAACTCTAAATATGAAAAATGTATACATAATATAACCTATCTTAATGAGTTCAACGCTCAACTACTATGGCATTAGATTAATAACGGTCCTGAACTTCGTGGAGATTATTAAATCGACCTACATTTATTATGATTTATACTATACTATACATATATATTCTCGGTTTTCCGATATTCGACATTGCGTCGGCTTAATAAATATCCCGCCCTGCATCCCGCAGGAAAAAAGATATCTATTTATTCCCTATCTTTGTCTTCTTCCTCTTCTTCGTGTCCTTCGTATAGCTGCGTGTGTGTTTGATGTAGTGGATTTGTGATTTTCAGTAGTTGGAGAGTGTGTGGTAGACGAATGTTGGGTGATGGATGAGTGCTGTGTGTGTGATATTTTGTTGTGTGTCTGGCGTGGGCACTACTTACGAACACAGTATCTCCTAATACCTTGCTCAGTATGGTGACTGTGTATATAGCTGCTTGTTTTTGTAAGATTGTTATGTCTATATATGTGTTTAGTTGGTCTATATATCTATGCAAACTTGTACACATGTATCTATCTCTATATATATCTAATTCTAAACATAAAATACAATTGAAGTGTCTGATTTTAATTTCAAATTAACAGCTTTTCCAAAATGCATATGAAAGTATGCATGGTACTTACAAAAAAAATCAATTTATAAAATTTTTGTCCGTCTGTCTGCCTGCTGTTTGTTCCGCCTAATCTCTGAAATGGCTGGACCGATTTTGACGGGATTTTCATTCTCAGATAGCTTATGTTATAAGGAGTAACTTGACTAGATACGTTTATTTAAAAAAAAATAACTTTTAACTAGTGGAACCCTCGGCTTAGCTGGCGCTAAATCTAGGGGCGAAAGCGAGCGTAGCGAGGGCGACTCGCTAATATAACATATAAATCTGAAACAAAATATTTATTGCTTTGTTGTACTCGTACCTGCGTACCTGCAACGTGCATCAGCCAGCAGTTTTATTGTTATTTGATATTATATTGTAACAATAATTTTTGTCCTCACTCATTATTACATATTTCGATTTACATCAGTAATAGCATTCAATTTCAATATTACTAACTTCTAGTAAGAATACTATAAAACATTTAAGTTTTTTTAGTGGCGGTAACGAAGTTTTGTAAACCCAAGTTCACTTTCACCCTTACCACCGTTTGAAGGCGTGTGTAGTAAAATATACTTAGGGAGAAGTCTAGTCACCTGAGAGGAATGCCGCCAGACGGGAGGGCAGTTCCACCCGCGAGGCTTTTGTTCCGACGCGACGTAAGAAGCCCACCGCCGCGCCCGCACCGAGCCGCGGATGCGCGTCGCAATGCTTTCATCATTTACCTACACTTAGCCATTGAGGGTCAAATGATTCGTTCACACCGTCGCGTCGCGTCGCTCGTTATAAATATAAACGATAATATTATTAAAGTATCAATAAAGTTTTGAAACATTTGAGAATTTCTTAATATCAGTCAGAAAACGCTTCGCAAATTTATTTTGAAAGATATTGAGTAACTGCCGTCACTGTATGTAACACCAATCTGACTGAGATGAGCTAGAGCAGGACATATGACATCGGACATGTGCATAAGAGTAAGCGCAGGTACAAATCCATTCTTTTCCTCTCACTACGATGGAAAGTCTATGATCAGTTTAAAACCGAGTACCAACTTCCCAACTATAGTGGATATTCTATTATAATATTTCACATACATAGTTTTGAATTTTATTATAAAACATTAACAGGATAATATAATATACACAATTAGGTATGCAAACAGTATGTATAGACTCGTTATTAATTATTCTAATAATTGAACCTTTATATCAATATTTTTAACTGGTTTTATCAACAATACGTAATAATTAGAAAAATTAAAATAATATATTATATATGTATAAAACCATTGAAATTATTGTCATTAAAATTAAGCTAATATAAAAAATTTTAATACCGGTGTCACTAGAATAAGTATTTAATGAAGAAACATTTGCGAAAAGAAATTGAAAAAAGAAAATAAGGACGTGATGAAAACTGCCACTGTGCTCTCACTGCCCCGCGCAGCAGATGCTCGGAGCTCTCAGCTGCGCCCTCTCGAGTGCCACTTGTGCTGCTTCCGCCTTACTTCATTCCTGACTAATGCTCCTCGCTTTGCTGTATTTTCGTTATTTGCTAGAGTTACATTACAAAATACTGACATTCTATGTCTCGAACATCAATTATGATAGTATCGTTGCAAAGACTAACTAAAAGTAACATTTAATTACAATAAGGAAAAAGTAATATACCTATAATCAAATATCTAAATATAATCATATATATTTAAAACTAACAGTGTCAATATTCACTTATCCCTCGTTACTATCGCGTGGTAATGGCAGAGCTCTTCCGTATTTTGCGATGTTATTTAATATACCGCCTATCTTCTTTCGATTAACAGCATTAACCATTTCTCGTCCATTGTATTATATATATAACCTATGCTTACGGGAAGGCGTCTTTCCGGGTATTTGGAAAACCGCTCGCATAGTACCTATACACAAAGATGGATCGAGGAATAGAGTTGAAAACTATCGCCCGATATCTATTCTACCTGCTCTGTCAAAAGTTTTCGAAAGACTTGTCCATAACATTATTTATCCTGAATTACACAATATAATTATAGAACAGCAACATGGTTTTGTAAAAAGACGTTCAACAACAACAAACTTACTTCATTATACCACTTTTCTCTTTGAACAGCTAGACTTAAACAAACAAACTGACAGTATATATATACTGACTTTCGGAAAGCCTTTGACAGAGTAGACCATAAATTACTTCTACAAAAACTTGCTTTTAATGGTATACGTGGTAATTTGTGGCGTTGGTTTAAATCATATGTACTCAACCGTACTCAAAAAATTGCAATTAAGGGTTATGAATCTGAATTTGTCACTGTCAGCTCAGGAGTTCCACAGGGCTCCATTTTAGGTCCTCTACTATTTATTCTCTTTATAAATGACGTCTATGAATGTTTTACGTTTTGTGACTTTTTACTATATGCTGATGACCTAAAAATTTTTCACACAATTGAGAGTGCAGAGGACCATCACAGGTTCCAACAAGATCTCAACCGCTTTTCCAACTACTGCAAAATTAACAAATTAGATCTGAATTTAAATAAATGTAAATTAATTATCTTTACTAAAAAGAGAACCATTAGTAATTATCCGTATGTATTGTGCAATAGTAAATTGAACTGCGTTAACAATATAAGAGACTTAGGAGTAACTCTTGACAACAAGTTACATTTTAACATGCATATCGACAATATCATAAACAAAGCCTACAAAATGTACGGTTTTGCTATGCGAGCAAGTACCGAGTTTCGCCAGCCATTAACATTTCTTCATATATATAAATCCCTTATTCGATCACAGTTAGAATATGCAGTGCCAGTGTGGAACCCCTATTATGCTAAGTACGCGGATGCACTTGAAGTTGTACAAAAAAAAATTTTACGGTGTATGTACTATAGATGTTTTCGCCGTCACTTGTCATATGAACAATTATTAATAAAATTCAAACTACTTAAACTGCAAAGTAGAAGATTACAGCTAGACATCATGTTCTTATATGATCTTAGTCATGGTAAATATGATTGTATTCAACTCATTAATAAATTATATTATAATGTACCGTATCGAACACATAATCGTAAGTATAATAATTTTTTTGCTACTAATCGTTGTCGTACTGTATCAGGTCTACGCGCTCCTATGCGCAGAATTACTAACACCTACAACACATATTTTGGATCTGTCGACATAGCGAACACAAACATGAATAGTTTTAAGAAACAAATAATTAACGTAATATGTGATACCCTCTAAACTAATTATGGATTGTGTACTCCTTTTATGCAACTTTTCTCAATTTCATCCTTTTATTTATTTATTTTGATTTCATCCATTATTTAATGAGGTTGAGAAGGGGTGAGGGAGCGAGGTTGCGTGAGGGGAGCATAACATTATATCTTTCAATATGTACACTACCATTTCTCAATATCAATTAGTAACCTGTGGTCAACGATGCTGGTGTCATAATTAATAATTTAGTTTAATTTAGTTAATAAGATAAGCTTATTGTGAACACTGTTTGTGGACCCTAATAAATCAAAAAAAAAAAAAAAAGTTATTAAATGTGTTGATTAAAACTTTCAAATATGTATTAATGAAGAAGGTTGAGAGAGGCGATGGAGGCCTGCAACGATGAGGAAGCACGCTCGGCTGTGCACGGCGGCCACCTCGCCTCGCGTCTACTTCACTGCGGAGAGGGATAATGGATGTTAAGCCCTTGTCCCTCTTTACTCCTCGCCGTACAACAAACGCTTTGTTGCGTCGCTACTTTAATGAATACTTGTGTCCGCTACTTTTATAAAGACGAAAGTGTTTCACACTATAACGCAAGGGCTTATTTTTATGTTATGTTCTAATCTGTAGATAATTTTGAATAAGAGCATTTGTTTAGGTATCTTATTTAATTGGGTTTGGATTGGACCGATTTGAAGGATCTCTTTTTCGTTGTATTCACAATCGTTAAGACAAATTTTGTATGACAGAATTTTTGGGAATTCGACTGAAAATATCTATAATTTCCATAGTATCTTATGATATTTGACATTTGATATTCCTGCAACAACAACAACTACTAGGTACTACAACATAGTTATTGATTGTTTGTCTATCTGTAATGTGTCACGAAAACGAAACGGTTCTTAACTTATTGGCATAGAGCCCGACTGATAGATAATATATAGCAAAGAGCCTAGCTCACAAAACTCTAGTGACAACGTGTAGGTATTAGGACTGCAAATAAGGTTTGGACTGAATCTAGTGAATGACTGACTTGAAAACACTTATAAATCCTATGACAACAGCTTAAATGTTCATGATGCCCGATGTTCATGATAGATAGAAAAGCCTTACGCATATTAGTTAAACTTACGCATAAGGACCTATACTATAGATACCTAATGCTGCTTAAACGTAACAAAATGAAAAAGTGAATTGGGTTATAGAGAAATTGAATAGAGTAATTCTTCCCATGTGCTTCCAGTCTAGTCGGTCATGTCACCATGTGTAGCATACATCATAATTACGATACTAACTTACTATTATAGTTTGTCGAATGTCAATTTTACATGATCGGGAAGTAGAAGTAGAAGGGAAGAGCAAGATTAACTCTCACTCTGCGAACTCTGAAACTAGAAAACCAAAATAAATAAATAATAATAATTTTTAATAATTCAAAATTCAAAGGAATAAAGGTATATTTTTTATACACACAAGTAAAAATAGGTATTAAGCATAATTTTTATTTTTACATATTAACAAATTAATAAACATAATAAAACACTATATACTCAATATTCTAATAAATGATGTATTTAAAAAAAATAGTTTTGGTGATATATTGAAAGAGTGTTGTTGACGCTTGCAGAGCCGCAGCAGCGGCGGCGGCAGCGGCAGCATGGAGTGCGGCGTGGCGGCGGCGGGCGCGTTCCCTGCGCGGGCGCACCCTGCCCACCCCGCGCACCCCGCGCTCTCGCCGACCGAGCGCTCGCCGGCGAAAGCCGGTCTACATGTTAATTTCAGTGATAAAGGCGAGGTAAATACATGGTTACATCAGAAATAGAGACAAACTGTAGAGACTAGTAATTAAAAAAACTGACACAAACTTTTCCATTTCTTCATTAACGAAAAATATGATTATATCATTTCTACGAATATAAGAAATTAGAATTAGCAAGATATTCCACGCAACTAAGTTAGGTAATAACTTTAACTATTTGAAATTTTAGAAAATATTGATGTTTGTTATAATATTATATAACGTAATTACAGGTGAAGGAGAGGAGAGAAAAATTTCTGACGGCCAAGTACGGTAGTCACCAGATGGCTCTTATTCGCAAGCGCCTTGCGGTCGAAATGTGGCTCTACGACGAGCTGCAAAAGCTTTATGAAACACCGGTTAGTTGCTCACAAAAAATTCACTCATAAAAATCTACATTATTTGAGCAGTGCAATTGTAGCATTAAAGCTGTATAAAGCACTTTTAGACTATGCAGTATGCTTATATCTTGTCGGTTTCGCTTGTCAAAGCCGCGCTGATCTATGTTTCGTACACAGAGCGACGCGGCGGCGAACTCGCAGGAGGTGGAGGTGGACATCGACGAGCTGCTCGACATGGACAGCGACGAGATACGCCGACGGCATCTCACGGTAACTACTGCACCTCGCCGCGCGCGGCGTCCGGCTCTACTTCAGGCCCACCTCGCGTGATGATGCTTCAGAAAATTTTATTGCTAAATTGATATCAGCCATTGCTTTCGTTTCTTAACTCAAAAATGGGTAAAAAGAGAGAGAAAAGGAGAGATTAATCCTATCCTTTTAATATGATTTACTTAAAAGGATTAAAATATATGGCACTTTTTTAAGCTATATATTTATTTATTTTTTAGTTTTTTACAAATGGTCTCGTGGCACTTCCTATCTTTACTTGTCAATATTCCATAATATCCTTTTACACCGACCATCTCTACCTACAACACAACATTCGTTTTTCATTTTACAGACGTTATTAGCAGATGCCAAGAAACCACAAAAAGATGTACATGTAAGTAGGCTTTTATTTTAGTATGTTTCGGTTACCTATTTGATAATACAAATTATACTTACTAATTTAATTTGTTCGCAGAAATTCATTAACGATTTGTTAGAAAAGGCTAAAACTCTATAAGTAGGTGTAAGTGGAACCAATCTCAGAGGGCAAGAGTGGAGAAGTCCCTGTGGAGACTAGAGGACGCCGGTCGCCGGTCACCGGTCACCGCCGCCGGCGCGTTAGATATAAGTGTAGGTACACCGCGAGCGCAGACAACGCTTTACCCGGAGGGAGACATATCATTGTACATTATTCAGCGACTCGACAAACTCACGGTGGTCGAAATAACATCTAGCTCATTAAAGTCACTTCCTATTTCAGAAACCAAAACTTACATTTAAGTAGTTGTCGGCCGTTGGACGCTCCTGTCGCAGATCGGCCTAATTCAAATATAATGAATATTGTGTTATTGTAATATTTGTATGAGTATACATGCGGCGGCCGCGCGGCGGAGCGCACCGCGCAGTCAGTGCACCGCGCACTGCATTTAAATAGAGTGTGTTACTTTCAAATATTCTTATGATAGTATTTAAAAGCGGATTGCCAACCGTAGTTTGTATATTATTCGACATTAAAAGTCGTAGCCAATAATAACTTAAGTACTACAAAACCAATTGTACATTTTTATTTGTTATTAACATAAATTAAATGTTAATTATATCATTGGTATAATCGAAACTGAACTTAAATTTTGTTACTATATATGTATATAGTAGTTTTTTTTATTATTATGTAATAATAAAAAAAACTACAGAAAACACACAGAATGTTCATTTATATTATTTTTGTGATATATAATAGTACGTTACTCTTCAAATCTGAACATTTAGAACTAATAAAACAATATATAATTTCTTTACAGTCATGTTGCAAACCTACTGCTTATACGCCACGTTTTGTGGCTAAGCGCTGTGGCCTGTTGCCTGTGGCCCCGCCGTGTGGCGCGACACTGGCCACAGCTCACAGAGCCGAATGCCGCGCTCGTGTCTGTTTTTTAACCTCAATTAATAGATAATGTGTTTGAAAGGAGCTGAGTGTTTAACTTTATGTATGCTCGTAAGATTAGGTAGTGCAGTTTGCAACTTAGAAACTAGTCTGGATATTGCTGTCAAGTGATGATAGACTTTTGTAATAAACCGATTTAATAAAAAATATCTTTTATTCTCTCCACTGCTCTCATTGTTCCTGGCTTTGTGATTTGCTTTAACTCCTCTTGTCATGTTATAAATTGAAAAATGACTAAGAAATATAATACATACTTACTTAATATAATAAAATTATGAAAGTAATTAATTTTTTTTTTTGGAAAATCTTATTGAAATAGTCATTTTCTATCGATACATACACAGCCGAATTGATAATTTTTAGATTCTGTCAGTCTGTCTGACTGTGACCTATCTGACCGCATCATGAGAAAACCATTGGACAACTTTGATGAAAATTTATCTCATGATATCTGGTTACCCGGACCAACATATAGGATACTTTTACTGCAGGCAAATATCTCATTTTTGAGAAATCCATATTAACCTTTAAGACGCCTGCCTATAGGGTCGAATCCGAGCGGAGCGAGGTAAGTCTTTAGTTAACCATCAAAAAAGCACTCTTTTTGAACATTTTATTATAGAGTCAAATCAAATTAGCCTAAAAATGTTAAATAGCATACTTTCTTAAGAAAAGATGGTATACTGAAGACATGCAGGACATACTGGACTAGTGTTTAATGCCCTTCAAACCAAACAGTTTCACTAAAAATAGGTTACACTTTAGATTGTTATTAATCATTGCTTAGTAAATATTCTGTTTAGACATTCATCTATGTCCATAGGTCTTATACAACTGTAACTAATTTAATGACACATCATTGGATTGCTACATAATATGTTACATAATATATAATTATTCGTAACTATCAATCAAATAGCAAGTAGCCAGTGGGACGTGTTTGATGTCCTTATTGTTACAACAACATGATAAGTAAACTATCCAATCACATAACTATAACATCAACACCTACTATTTATGAATATGATTACTTATAACTTTTAAGTTTTAACAAATATTGGGCAAAAACAAAACTGTTGCACAGACGCAATTATGTACAAAAAATATATAATACATAAGTAATATATCTTGTAGCACTTATCTACAGAAACTGTATACATTGTCACTTATGAACCACTCAGTAGCGATTAACGGGTAATCTTACGATAATATTATGGTTAAGTTAGCACAGAACGTGAGCAGTCAGCGCGTGCGCTTGTCTCGGTCGCGGCGGCGCAGGCGGCGGCGCGCCAGGCACAGCGCGGCGGCCAGCGCGGCCAGCAGCAGCGCCGCGGCCGCCGAGCCCGCCGCCACGCCGCGCAGGCGCGCGTACTGCGGCACGCGCACCGCGCCGCCGCCGCGCGCGTCGCCGCACTCCACGCGCGCCCAGTAGCTCGCGCCCTCCTCCACCTCGCTCACTGCAGCGCCCACCATACCATGTTCACTCAGGTTACGTGAAAGAGCAAATATGGGTACACCAAAAGTAATAATATTCATATATATGAAGTACAAGTTGACAGAGCTTTAATCGAAATTACAATCTAAAAAAATCCCGGTGTTAAAAACGAACTAAAAGATATCTTACCAATCGGATTTCAGCCACGGCAGTCGTTACCAACGAGACTAGCCAAATGCTGCTTATCTAGTAGACTCATGACGTTTATTAAAAAGTTCTAATAATTTAATGCTGAATATAATATTTTTAATTTGAATCTCAAATTCCTGTCACTCTCCACGATTGGTGAGAGAACAGTTGCACAATCGGCAGCTCTTCGGAGCACTGAGAAGGATCACCGCAAACACCACAACAAGGTCACAACTCCGGGCTAGCCCTAGGACTTCGAATCCCAGGAGCTCTGAAGTGCATACGAACATAGAATTGTATACGAACCCAGTATATAATCCTGATGTGTAGTGACGGTGGCAAGAAGACGGTGGTCGGGCTCAGACGCGTCGTACCAGCGCAGGGAGCAGCGCGCGGCGTCGCCGGGCGCGCGGCTCCAGCGCACGAGCGCGCCCTCCTCGATGAGGCGCACGCTCACCGAGAGCTCGTCGGGCGCCGCCGCGCCGCCCGCCGCGCCGCCCACCACGCCGCTCGTCACCCCTCCCGACGCGGTGCTGCTCGGCCCGTCTGTCACCGATGACGTTACGAATACTGTAGCTCTTTCATCTTCATCCAGCTGTGGATCTGTAAAACATGTTATGAGAACATTGTTTTGTTTTTAATGAACACTACTATACTCAGATTTTGAAAGTATGATAAAATGTAGTTATGTAATTACCTGAATTTTACGTATTATAATAATAATCATAATAACATCTAATATTAAACAAACTAGCAAAAAGCTTAGCTTTGTGAGGGCTCAAGTAGTTTTTCTAAAGGGTAATAATGTTAATTATTAAAGCGATGCTAACTCGTTGGTTTTCTAACATATAGAGATTTATAAAATTATATTTTTTTGACAGATAAAACATCTAGATACGAAGTTAGATAATAACAGTACCACAAAAGTAAAGGTGCCACAAAATGCTCAGGTTGTGGGGTAGTGTTAGGTCTCGCTTCGCTCGCCCTAATAATATTGCCTAATGGGAGGTTTCACGCCAAGCTCGGCTCAGATGGCGCTACCAGCGCATAACGTCACCAACGAAAACCTCAATGCCGCCTATTTTGACAGATGCGTTTATTATTATAGAATAGTTTAGTTAAGTTTTGTAAAATCAAATATAAGATGGAAAAATACGGTGTTTTAACTACTGTTGAATTAAAAAAATTGACATAAAATAATTTGACATACACTACATACATATACTTGACGTTGTTTACGTTATGCGCTTGTAGCGCCACCAACGGCTAAAACTCGCAGTGAGACCTCCCATTCTATTAAGTACAGTACCTACTAATGTTTATATTTTACAAATCGTAGGTAAACATTGTCTTTAACTGTAAGTTAGTGTTTTTAATATGGTGTATAGATAAAAATCGTAAATCGTCAGATATTTTAAGTGTCTTTTTATTATATGTGTACATTGTCTATAACTTACTAGGTAGATAACTTGATGTAGCATTTATATTTTATACTCTACCTAAAGTTCGAACGTATATAGGTTTGCTGAAAAGGCCATCTCCAATATGGTCCTGTGACAGTACTCGTAGCTCGTACTCCGCGGCGGGGCGAAGGCCCACCAGGGTAGCGTCAGTCACTCCGCGCGAGAGGATCTTCATGGTTCGCCACTCACTGTCCAAGCGCTCGCGGTACCACACATTATATTCTACGTCAAGCCCATTGTGACCTATACAATGAATAGCCATGTATAAAAATATTTATATGTGTAATAAGTAAGTAATATTGTAACAATCGACCCTGAATAACGGTTAAATATTATTATTATAACAACTCAAATAACGAGTGTTTGCTCTTAAATCTGCTCTTGTGGTAGTCTATATTATTCTTGACTATAACATAACATACGGTTATTGTTAATTTCAATATACTTTCGCCAGGTCTTCTCAGGTAAGAAGCTTCTTCCTTCCGAACTGGTAGAAGACTCATGACGTTCAGTAAAAAATTGTAATAATTTTATGCTGAATAAAATATTTTGAATTTGAAAACTACTATAGATATAAAAGCTTGAAGTCTCTACCAGGAACCCACGAAAGGTGAATGGAGTCATACGAAGCCAGGGCGGTGAGATTGTACGGGGCCCGAGGCGGAACGTTCTCTAAGAGAAGCTCTGTCTCGACGGCCAGCTCGTCGGCTGCGTTGCTCACAGCGCACACGTACACGCCGCGGTCCTCCTCAGACACATCGGTAATTGTCAAGTTGCCGTCGTTCAGAGAGTAGCGGCCTGTTGGCATATCGCTGCCATCCTTCTGCGTATTACCAGAATTTTCAAATATAGGTAATAGAAAGATGAAAAGATAATAACGATCTTTAAACTTAATGACCACCTGTATGTACTCGTGGCTGGTGTTATGCCATAATGCATTTCACAACGTTATAAAAACGAGTTTACAGGAAAAAATCGTAGTACTTTTGCAATTACGGTTTTGTAATGGACATATTTTGAGAAATGGCAGTAAGTAAGTATGTGTTATATGTACCTGACTGAGAAAAACAAGTTAATACACTATATAATTTGTTACAAGTATTTTCTGTTTCCATACGTTTAATCATCTAATGAGTGTTTGTTTGTGATGACTTGTATACTAACGAACTTTCCACTAAGACATGAGAGAGAACATAGTGATCGCTGAGGTTATAACTGTAAAATTAATTACCTTAGACCAACGAATAGCAGGTAACTCATAGTGTGGCTCTATGGCAGCAGTGCAAGGTAACGTGACGGTTGCTCCGAGCCGCACGAGATATAGAGGCTGCGGCCGCACCGCGAGCGCGGGCGGCCGCTGCACGCGCACGCGCACCCTCGCCGATGGGCCCTCACTGCCCAAAGAGTTATACGGCGTACAAGAATATAGTCCTTCATGTGATTCATCTACCTGAATTTAAAAAACTAACTAAAATATTTTGTTACATGCCAAAAACACATATTAAATTCATATTTAATTTATCATTTTTTCATAATAAAAAATACGTACTCGATTAAAAAGCAGACTTCCATTTCTACTGTAAAAAACTCCAGGTACATTGTAGGGATCGAATAAAAAGCCATCTTTTTCCCAACGTAAATTCGTCAAAGGTGGATTAGCACTGAAGTGGCAATCCAAGCTAGCTGACTTTCCGTACGGTAAATATCTTTCCTTGGGCGAGTATACGATTTTAGCTTTATCTAAAAACAAAAAAACGTCGTAAATAAAAGACGTCATATTTTGATAACCTAATATCTAAACTATTCAGTATTTTTGATAATACTAACATTGGACATCTAAGAAAGCACTCGCACTTTGCACCTGACCATCCGGAGCACTAATACGGCATTCATACTCCCCCAAGTCGGTACTGATCGCTTTTCGTAGAATAAGGCTTCCATTTATCACCATTTCTGATCTCGAAGCTAATTCTGGCAACGCTTCCACGGGTACACCCTCGCGGTACCACTGAATGGCCCATTCAGGGCTTTTTGGCAGACACTCAAGTTCAGCACGATCACCCTCGAGCACAGTGGTGTTCATAGGTGGAGTTACTATCAGATTGCCACCTGGAAGATAAAATGGCATAAATGGCTAACTACGGTTATTCTGGCTAAGATACTATGGTTTGTCCCGCTGCCTTGTTGGTGTATTGTTTACTTTACGGCTACATATTCAAAGGCCCTGGGTTCGAGTACCGGGTAAGCCTAAGCCTAATATCTAAGTAATTAGCAATTTCTGTTAAGATATTGGTACCGCCCGGCGAGCACATAAAGCCTGTTAGTGATGCGCCTCCAGCTCCCGTCATGTATCTGACATCAGACTTTGATATTTATTTATTTAAAAAAGAAAAGAGAGTGCAATTGTATTTGCGCGTACACTCATGCGCTATATCTAATGCGCATCTGTCTAGTTATCAGTGAGTATGTCGGTCAGTAGGACCTTATAATTATGCTTATTTTACTATATGCTAGGATCTACCTTCCAATTACTTACCATCTACTTCTAAGTAGTAGAAAGTTCCATTGTTTCTCGTTGGCGGGGTTCGATTGGGGAAGGTAACGCGACAGCGGTACAAGCCGGCATCGGTCTCCCGCACCGAGCTCACGTTCACGGAGCCGCCTCCGAGCCCGTGCCCGCTCACTCGTCGCACCCGTCCTCCCCATCGGTCGGCCACTTGCGGTTCTCCGTCGCCGCTGTACCATGAGAAGATTATTTCCCCCTAGGAAATACGAAATGAAAAATAATAAATAAATGTGGATTTACTCGAGCGTCGCGGAAACCTATAAGATATTGTAGATTAGATGATTAAAAGAATAAATGCTCCTATAATATTTCCACTTTCAGCGGTGGGGTAACGTCAACAGACTTTCAAAATTGTAAAAAAAAAACAATGGCATGGAATATACTCAAGCGTGTCAGATATTGATGAGATATTTTTCATACTCCAACTTGTATCTGATATGAAATATATATTAATATGCCGATTTGCGAGGTGAGGGGTGAAAATTATAAAAAAATTAATTTACTCGAACGCGTAAGATTTGCAGAGGGGGTGTTACAATTAACACAATGAACATAGGGTTCAATGAACCCTACACACGCTTCTATTTCTTAAACTGACGATTTGGAAGTGACGCAAGCTTGCAGTGAATTGTTAAAAATGTAAAAAATTAATACAACATCTTGACATACTCAAGCACGTCAGATTAGTATACTGAAGGTTCGTCATGATGTCCCAGCCAGATTGACTAAAAATCTGACGAATATTTTGAGGGGTATAGTTAATCTGGAAACTTGAAAAAAAATTTTAACCATTGGTCACCTATTCACCAATAAATAAATTTCACCAATAAAACTTTTTTTAAAAGATATATCTTCTTCACAGATTTCTTATCATTATCATTCATATTATCAAAATAATAATAAATATAACTCAACAAATTTGATTTACAAAAGCAACTTTTTATTACAAACAAGCCGAATCTCGGCTTACGTAAATCGTTAGTTTAAATTTTTTTTGTAATTCTGGTATCATTACTTTTATAATATAAAAAAATAAAATGCGCTCGAGTAAGTCAAGGCATCGTTTTTTTTTACAATTTTGTTACCATCCCACTCCCTTATAGGTTAAGCTTAAATCATTAGATTAGCAAAGACGCGTTATAGTTTGTAATTTACTCTCCTTATCTTAATCAGACGCGCTCGAGTATTTCAGACTTAGAGCACTGAATTAATGCTCTAAGATTTCAGATGATCAATTTTTTTTTACATATTTAACGGGTTCTCCTGAGCGTACCCCCTATATTGAATACTGATACTGGTTGGGGGTACATATCAATATGTAATGTAATAGGTATTACCTACCTTATATTAATCTGAGGCTCTCGAGTAAATCCCAAATTTCCCTCTTAGGCTCCCCTACTATAGGAAAGCTTCCTTTCCATCCGCAAAATCTTTTAAATAAGGAATTATTGATCAACAATGGGCAAAGCTATCGAGCTGCCGAAGCAGAAGTAGTTTCGCCTGTTCTGGATGTTCGTCAGTAAATTACTAGGCATGTTTAAATTGTGTTTATTTGAAATAAACACAACGTTCTTTACACCACGTTTTATGTCGTTTTATATGATAGCCGCGTTTTATTATAAAGACACCTACTATGTCGAGCTTTAGGCTTTTTGTGATATTGCTGATAGATATTAATTACTTAAACACGAAGTTCATGTAGTATTTGGACAGAATAAAAATATAAAAGTGTGATTATGTTCTCTGCATACTCCCAAAAATGATAAAATGAAGTTAAAAAAAATCCTATATGTAGTATGAAGTGACCACGGCAACATTAGTAAACATCTATTGTCCGTAGACGTTTGTATGTAGCATGTCGCAGTGGGGACCAGTTGTAATTGCCTTGTTATCAAACGTTAGTGTTTAACTCATTCTTCAACACAGGTTCAAGTCTAAAACCATTTCGTTCATTAAATATATTATGTCGGAACTCATAAAGGGATCGCCTTATCCTCAAATAAGGAATGAAAGTTTAACTTCATCACTTTTATAAATAAAATACTAAAACATGATGCTACATTGGAATCCCATCGAGCTCATCGGTTTTAATTTATTCGTATTCTAGTAACAGTTAGCATATTTTAATAACAATTTGTTAGCTTTGTAACCTACACCACATTATTTATCGTACGGCGTACCTACAATCTACAAACAGGAAATAATGTTAAGTTAAAGTCCAAAAAATTATGTAAATGTAGCAGCTGTCGCAAGTTCTTTAATAAGATATAATCTCGTAAGTGACGCATCATACCTAGTAAATAGTGGGTCATTTAAATTATAGAGCTTCCTGCCACTTCCCGCTGACACGCGCTCATGCGACAAGATACAGCAATCTTCACCTCAAACTTGAATAAGAATCGACCCCTGTCGCGATTTTTCCAACAGTTTGATTGCCATTGCGTTGTACAGTCCTTGCTCTTGGAGCTCGAGTAGTAGAACAATGTAGATAGGCATTAGATATAGAGTTCACTCAGGTAAATATACGTATATTGTCCTTAAATAACATTCTATGATTTTTTGCTCGGAAATTTCTCATGTTACTCGCTCCTAACATTAATAAGAAACCTAATACGATTAAGAATATGGACATGAGTAATCACAGCAAATGTTACTCTCAATCCTAAGAATTGTATTATCTAACTGTAATATACGTATGTATCTATTCAGGTCCTTTATCGCCTACTGCTTCGCGGACACCTTTAATAAGAACAAGCAAATCAGTAAATTTACCAATCTGGTCGAATAGGATTAATGGACTTTACATGTCTTTCAATTTTTTTTATTTTCTCCTAGAGGCGCGACCTAGTATTTGAACTTTCTCCATTTAGTTTAACTCTACTACCCTACACTTCTGGACTCTCAATGTCTCATTCGGTACAACATCGAATAGATAATTGCTTATTTTTTGTTTTGGTTTTTGGATTGTGATTTAATAGAAGCAAAGCAAGGGAGCGCCGAGGCCTGCTAATGAGGTCCGGTGCGACGGCGGCGGAATGCGCAGGTGCCGCGGCGCGGCGGCGGGTGCGACGCGCGCGCAATCCGCGGCCGGCGCTCAACAGGATAATTGCCCGCCCGCCCCGCGCCACCTGCGCCGACCCGCTGGCCGTCCGCCTGGGAGCCGCGCATACGTAATCGCCTAATGCGAAGCAATGACAATCGCAATGCAGGCACCTCCTTAAGCACACACTCAGCCGTTCTCTCCCACGCACGTCACATGTACTCACATCATGTACAAGTTTCTATGTATTAAAATTTAAAACCGTTCTGATGTAGGTACATATTATGTACGTATATGCAAAGGACATGCCTACTGATTATGAGATTCAATTAAAGATGACGCTTTCCTGCGACACCTCTCTATTGCAGCACACTCCTCCATACGTCAACATGGAAACATACGCTGCACTTTCTTACCAAAGCATAAACTTATAGATCTCGTTTTTAGATTCTCAAATAAGAAATATATTGTAGGTTCTTAATAAACGTCTTGTTAATGTACATATTATTAAAATATATAATATATATTAACTAAAAAGGCAGCGGTAGCCTCGTAGTAATGCGCTCGCTTGGATATGTTACCAAAAATGTGGATTCAAATCTGGGTCTCGCAAATATGATATTTTCATATTCGAGTTATTTTACATAAGTCTAACCTTGTCTTACGGTGCGGTAGACCGTAGAGTTACAACAATATCGATGATTGTTCATAATATTATATGCCATATCTTTTATGCGGAAGCTGTGGGCAGTAATTCATAAACTAACACCCAAAATACCACTGTTTTATAAGACACCGCCCAAGCGGAATTCTCCGAGGCCCGAGCCCAAACTAGGTACCTATCATTTAAAGTGACTTTTATTAGTCTCCTTTATTTGCATGAAATATGTCTAACCAGTGACCAGAGCAAACCTATCAAGTGAGCCGTAAGCAACGAATAGAATCCCTTCACAACACAAATATTTATTATAACTGTAAAGAACTTAACCATCGCTACGCGAGCTGGATAGACACTTGACTTTTTATTCTCCTAACGTACATTAAGATACAAACAAATAAGTTTATTTTGAATCTAACTTTGATAAAAACCGCAGTGCGGTCGCGAGCAACGAGACCTTCAACTATTATTATATTATATACTTTACAATACAATTAATTAATAACAATGATCGTCGTTGTCGTCTCATCGTAAGTTAGTTTTGAGTATTTAGTTTAGACAGGTCTATAAACTCATATGCAGAAATAGGGTATACTTTAAGCAACTTCTGTGATAGATTCAGTTTGACTACTAGTTACCACGCGTAATGAAATATTTATATTACCTTTGATTTGTTCGCCGATATCAGTGTCTCTAACAGTGGATAATGTAATGATATTACGATATCATCACTAATATTTACCCAAACTTAAAGTATTTAGTTGTGGGTTTTGGTGTCTATATCGCAACCGCTGATTATTATTTCTCGACCGGCCGCGCCGCACCGCGCCGCGCCGACCAGACATCATGCATCATGATGTGGTAGCGGGTATTTTCCATTTCATTAAATACAATTCTTGAAATCTTCGGCCACATCATGAAGTGATCAATCCTAAGAGGTGGTCACGACATTATTAACTAACTACTTCAACACATTATACTGAAATAAAACAAAACTTGAGAAATAGAATAATGACTAAATTATACTTAATTATTAAAAAATA
Source organism: Boloria euphrosyne (assembly GCA_951802675.2). NCBI lineage: Eukaryota > Metazoa > Arthropoda > Insecta > Lepidoptera > Nymphalidae > Boloria > Boloria euphrosyne. The sequence goes on from OX637878.1 coordinate 14,647,834, forward strand.
ATACCTGCAGCCTATTTACGTACACACATATTACGTAGAGCTATAAATTGTGTTGGGTTTATAAATTTCATTAATTTACTTTGTCATGTAATATTAAGTAGGTACATTATGAAGCGACTAGTCACAAATGGAGACATCATTAAACCGTAACAAACAAGTTGCGACACAATGACAGAGCTGTAGGAGTGCCGCTGCATCAGCGCGGCCGCGCGGGGCGCTCGCTCTCAAGCGACACGAACCATAGGTTTGTTATATTGTTGTATTTAGCCTTTTTACCATCCTACAGTGTGGCACGGGCCTTCCTTCAATACGAGGAAACAGGACGTAATTCACCACGCTGGCCAAGTGTGGGTTGGCGGACTGCACCTGTCTTTCGAGAACTTGCTAGGTTCTTCCAGACGTGCTGGTTTCCTCGAGATGTTTTCCTTCTCCATAAGAGTATAACCATGTTAGATATATTCGCGCCTGAAATAAAAGATGTGTGAGAACTAGATTTGAACCCGCATCACTAGTTTAACTAAGCGTCTGCATTTAACCACTACTACTACTTTCTTATCTCCGCTTTCCAGACGAAACCAAGTGTTCGGAGCTAAACTATGCTAAATCTATTTTTGCGCAGTACATCTCTATTAATGTCCTCTTCTTCTAATTTCTAACAATGAAAAAATATTAAAATAGTATTAGTAGTTACAGAGATTACGCCCGCGCCCGCGCCCGCCCCCCGACACACAAACTGTACATCCTTACAACGGTGTAGATACGGTAGTAGGAGGAGAATAGTTATAAAGATAGAGGTATATGGATGATATCACTACCTACGCATAATGTTATGATCTCTTGTTACTCATGTAAGGTAAACTCAATAGTAATCACCATTAAAATATTCTCGTCAAGTGCGAGTCGGGCTCGCGCACGAAGAGTTCCGCACCATTATCTATAACAATTAAGCTAGTCCTCTAAATTGTGTGACTGCGCCCTCCATACAACTGCGAGGACATCTTAATTGGCGTCAGCTATGTATGTATGAACACCTTTAATTTTCAACTTTTTTATTGCTTTTTGCCAAATTTCAAGACTCAAGCTCGACTGGAAGTATCCTTTAGGTTTTGTTTCCCTTGCGAGTAGTTACGAAAAATATGCGGCTTAAATTGCTGTTTCTTTTGATTTTTTTACAGCTTAAAGGTATTATAGACCTGAGTATTTCATATGAATTTCAATGTAATTCCTTCGCGTTCATGAGGAAAGGGGTAGTAAGTTAAATATTATTAAAAATATTTTTATTACATGATGTATCTAAAAATTTATACTTTTCCCAATTTTTCCTATATCTGTGCGTGCGTACGTTGCTTCGTACTAAACATAAAGATTCTGAGTTCACGGGAAGTACCATGTAGGTTTGGATTCCCTTGCGAGTGACGAAAATTTGCAGCATAAACGGCTGTATCTTTTGATTGCGTTGGCTTAGAAGTTTGATTTTTTTCACAGCTTCAAGGGACAGTAGACCTGAGTCTTTGATATGAATTTCAGCTTTATACCTCTAAGAGTTACTGAGAAAAAGTGTCTTGACAGACCGACAGACGGACAACACAGTGATCTTATAAGGTGTAAGGAACCCTAAAAACATAATATACTTTGGTATAATATTTGTGCAATAAAGTCATCTCCATAAAACGCTTCAAGTACAGACTACAGTATAGGTGCAGACTGCAGACATATTAATATAGAAAATAAATTATTAGCTAGGTAATTTGTAATTACAATTTCTAACAGGGCTGCTTCATGTACCTATTGTAAAAAGAAACTTAGAATTATTATTGAACAAATAAAGAAGTTATTCACTATATCCAATATCCATTGCTATTAACGTAAACTACTATTAATATCTATAGTGTGATAAAAAAATAAGTATGATTATGATAAAAAAATAATAGTTTAAAAAAACAAAAAACACGCTTTTTATAAAAAACCGAACTAAAAAATAGAAAATACTAAATAAGAATAAGAACTAAATTTTAAAAATTATTTGATTTTAAAAAAAGCGTGGGGTTCTTTTTAAGATATTATCAAAATGATAATCACTCTACTCATATCTGTCAATAAAATATTTTTATAACTATTGACACCATGCACCCAGTGCATTATTAGTTATTACAATAAAATAGTAACAAAGCGAAATCTTTAAACGACTTTTTAGGGTTCCGTACCTCAAAAAGAAAAAACGGAACCCTGATAGGATCACTTTGTTTTAAAACAATATCAGTTCTAAATGTAGATTCAAAATAATAGTTGTTAAAATTTTTATCAGTAAGCCTGTAGGTACGTCGATTACCGTCTACCGGGTTACCCCGTACCCGTACACACAGTAGGTATACTAAGCCACATCAAATATCCACAGTAAATATTTATTCTAACAATTAACTTGCATGTCATATTACGACAGCCACTAAAATTTTTGAAAAAGAACGATCGAGTCTAGTGTCTATATCATTAAATATACACGTAACACTCCTACCAAACGGCTCGGCTCTCTCGTCGCGGGGGTTAAACTTGCCCTCGGTTGTGTTACTTTCTCTTTGCACCCAATGACGACACACTTCTCATGTGAGATGGTCTGTATGTTATAAGATACTTACATCTTTGTCCCACTGAAGGTGATAGGGTATTTCATTTCCAAATGGGAAGTCTAAATGGCAGTTCATAACAGCGTAGCCGCCCACAGTGGCGTGCAGGCGCTCGGCGTCGAGCGGCAGCAGCGAGCAGCGCGCCGCGCGCGCCAGCAGCGCCAGCGCCAGCCCACGGAGCAGCGCGGCCCACATCTGCGACACCTCGCGAAACACGACCACGACCGAGCAAGTGCGGCGCGCGCGCACTAGTGCGCTGTCACAGGAAGCGCCGTGCGTCCGCAGTCCGTACGTCCCGCGGTCAGCGCTCAGCCCTCTGTTACTTTTATCTACGTTCTCCCTAGGCGTCCATTATAATTGCACTGTGCACATACAAAAAAGTAGAAACATGTTACTTTGCCTGAATGAACGAGAATTTTGGACAATGTTAATTAATTTAATTGTATTGAATTTGAAAGCCAATAGTATCAAGTATCAAGTAATTCTATTCATATTGTTTAATTGTATTATACCGTCTTTTCCCGTGGAAATACGATAACCGCCCAAGGTAAAAAGTTAAATGAAGCCTATGTTGCTCTTCGGCCCTCCGACTATCCCACACACGCATGATCTGAGCATGCAATTTGCAAATCCGTCGATTCCTTGAAACAAAAACACAAACACACCAACATTTATAATATGATGAGACAGTAAGTAGTATGAAATGGGCAAATATTATAACGAAACGGCAAAAGGAAAAGAGGCAGACAAGGAAAAAGGTGGGCAGATGATATTAAGGCGAGAAGTGGGAAGGATATTCTGCCACTGGTCAAAAATAGAGAAGAATGGAAACTGCTGGAAGAGGCCTACCTATTTATCACAGGACAAGCTGACCACTAAACTGGGAAATTCGATGTGTTAGATTTTAAGTTAAAATAGTGTGAATATTTATGTAAAATTATATACTAAATATAATAATATATTATGTATATTGTTTGTTTGTTTGTTTGTTTGTTTGTTTGAACGCGCTAATCTCAGGAACTACTGGTTCGATTTGAAAAATTCTTTTTGTGTTGGATAGTCCGTTTATCGTGGAAGGCTATAGGCTATATTACATCGCGCTACGATCAATAGGAGCGGAGCACTGATGAAAAATGTTGCAAAAACGGTAGAAAAATATTCCTTTTGAGAGCTTCCGCTGCGTGCGTTGCGTAAACGGTTAAAGTTATGCAAAAATCATGTATGACGGAATTGTTTCCCTTTAAAAGTTCTATAAAAAAGTCCGCAATAGCATACCTATATCTTTTAAGGTTGACTTGCTATAACCTCTTTTATGGTAATCCAATTTATTTTAAGATAATACATTATTTGCGAAGGTGTTTAATAAACATGATATTAATCCTTATCCAAATAAATAAGTTATTCATCACAAGTATTTAATTTTGAACAAAATTGCACTTGGTATTATTTGATTTCAATGAATATCTTACGAGATATCATACTTTTAACATAACTTCGCAACAAAATAATGATCATCGCGCGCAAGTCGGGTGGACGGGCGAAAGAATTTGATTTCCAGCCTTTAGAAGGCGAGCGATGCTGCGGGAAATGCCAGTATTCAATATAATTGCAATTTAATAATAATGAATAACGATATCTAATGTCCATACTTTTTTAATATTATAAATGTGTGTTTAACGAATTCAGTTTATATGTAATAATATAATATTTTATTTAGACGACGTTAATAAACTAGTACCCCAAAGTCTATAAACACAGCTTAAACAGCCAGCTGTTAGCTCTATTTAGATATTTATGTCCACAAAACGTCACTTTTATAATTAACTAGCAAAAGTAGCCTAAGTTACTCCTTATAACATTAGCTGTCTGAGAGTGAAAGTCCTATCAAAATCGGTCCAGCCGTTTCCGAGATTAGCAGGAACACACAGACAGACAAAACATTTAAAAACTGATTGTTTGATGTAAGTACCGTATAAACCTTCATACTAGTGACTCACCCTCGCATCGCTCGGGTTCGTCCCTAAACTTAGCGCGAGTGAAGCCGCGGTTTCCGCTAGTTAAAATAAATAAAAATTCTAAAATAAAAGTGGTCTCAGCAACTCCTTACAAAATTAGCTATCTGCGACTTGCGAGTAAAGTCCCGTCAAAATCGGTCCAGCCGTTACAGAGATTAGCAGTAACAAACAGACAGACAAAAATAAAAAAATATATATTTTATTATGTAAGTACCGTAACCTATACACTTTCACTAGCGACTCACCCTAGCTTCACTCGGGTTTGTCCCTAGGACCTAGGTACCCCATTTATTATAAAATTTTTACAAATTTTGAATGTCTTTTTTATTTATATCTAATCAAAAGCCAAAAAATAAGATTTAAGCTTCTAGCTTTAAAAATGGCGCAATCTCCATACAAACTTTCATTCCTATATAGCCTTATTCCTATTTAGAAAAGTAGTCTATGTCCTTTCTCAGGTTCTAGACTATCTGTGTACCAAATTGCATTTAAATCGGTTCAGTAGTTTTGGCGTGAAAGCGAGACAGACAGACAGTTACTTTCGCATTTATAATATTAGTAGGAAAGTAAGGATTTGCATTTAGTGAAAAGCTGTTAATTTGAAATTAAAAACAGACACTTCAACTTTATTTATATGTACTGATCGATTGACTTATAGATTGAAAGGCTTGCAGTCAGGTAATGGCGTGAATTCAAAAAAAAAAGAAACCTATGCGCCTTGCAACATTATAAGAGCAAGAACTTCTTTCTTTCTTTTTCGCAGGAGAACTTGTTCTCTCCTGCGGAGAAGAAAGAAGTGTTCCGTGGTGAAAGGATGTTTTATCGTTTTATATATAGATACTTTGATACAAAGTAAGTGTATTCAAAAGGTCAACGACTCAGGTTTTGATGACTCGTTTGGCTCAGTTGGTATTGACCCTACTTTCTGCGCCAGCGGTCGCGGGTTCGAGTCCCGCTGGGGGCATTCATTTGCTCAATCAGTGAATGTTTGTACTCCAGTCATGGGTGTTTATATTTATAAAATGTATGTATTTAAAATTTATATGTGTAGTATGTCAACTATATGGTATCCGCAACACAAGCACGCAACGTAGCTTACTGCGGAACTAGATGGCGCTGTTGTAATAATGTCCCAACATTTTTAAAAGGTCAAGAAAATGTAGAGAAAAGTACTAAAAATAATACTATACAGCGTAAACACAAGAAAAAATGATTTTTTGATAGATAATTTTTGAAAAATAATAAATTTATTTGCAGAAAAATAATATGATATCCCTAATCCCACCAAAAACATAAAAGTCAAGTTCTGTAGACGATCCTGACAGTTATTTATATGAATTGATGATTTTATTTATATGATGAAGTAAAGAAACGTATAGAAGCTGTAGAGCAACATATAAACCTGTTGGCCATCACTTGGACCCAAAAGTTTGTAGTTCTCGCTCTTGCACGTAGAACTTAGAAGTTCTGCGACGCGTCAACCAGAAACCGGGGAGTCGGGAGAGCCGACGCATTGGTCGTAGAATGTGTAACATCCGAGAATGGACGGGAATCGCGAGTGCTGCCGAGCTCTTTCGCCTCGTGAAGAACAAGATGGTGTATTCGAAGCCGACTGCCTAAGTTCAAAATTTTGGAGTAAATTTAAAATACAATATATCGCTTATTTTGCTATTTATTTTAAAATTCTACTTTCATCTTAAATTTGAATAATTTAAATATTTACACACCTACGCTTCTTGAGCTCTACGATTATGAGCTTATACTTATAGTATAGTATATAGTATTATGGTAGGGCATTTCAAAACTATAAGTCTACAAATTTTTCCGATGTTGTTTTTATTTATTTATCAATACTATATTATATTATCTATACTATTTATAAAGCTGAAGAGTTTGTTTGTTTGTTTGAACACGCTAATCTCAGGAATAAATGGTCCACATTGAAATTTGTTTTTGTGTTGGATAGTCCGTTTATCGAGGAAGGCTAGTTATTTATAGATACATCCAGGCTATTATATGTATGTATAATACATACATAATAATATAATAATGTTATAATGGTTACGCATTAGTTTGTGATATTTGACTTGCAAGAACTTGTAAAGAAACAATGGCATTTGCTACAAAGAATATTTATTAGATTATATTACATAAATCATGTCTTTGTACAACCAAACTTAACTAAAGTTACTCTTAAATTTATGTTAATACATTCTTTTATATTGGAATATATGCTTATGTTATAATAATATAATGGAAATAAGAAGGAATCAAGAGTCTCCATAAATGTATTTATAAAACACATGTAAAAGTAGTAGAGTATGGAATATTTCTACACTTTCAGAGAATGAGAACAGTAACATTCACAAAAATAAGAAGTTTCAAATATATATCACAAAACATGGAGACAATCCACATCATCCCACAATGTTATTAAATGCATTACCACTACAAACAGGGAAAGTTAAATATTTAATTAGTCATGAATATGAAATCCTTTCTTCATCGTAATAACATCTGTCAGTGCAAACATATTCCTAGGTGCTGTCTAGCCCTGCATAATGAGGTGCACAAAGTTCTCATAGTTGATGTTCCCCTGAGAGTCCTCTTGTCCCTGTAAGAGCTGTTCCACCTGCATACAAATTAAAAATATGTTACTTCATTTGAATCTTAAGGATTTTAAGTAAATTAATTTAAGCTTACAAACCTATTACTATTCATTCTTCTTTAAATAGTTAAGTAAAGTAATCCTTACTAATATTATAAATGCAAAAGTAACACTGTCTGTCTGTCTGTCTGTCTGTCACGCTTTCACACTAAAATTACTGAAAGGATTTAAATAAAAATTGATACACAGATAGTCTAGAGCCTGAGAAAGGACATAGGCTACTTTTCAAGGCGAAAAAAGGTCTGTAAGGGGTTGAAATAGGGGATGTTTATATGGAAACTATGTCATTTTTAAAGCTAGAATCTTGAAACTTATTTTTTAATAAATAAGTCATTCAAAATTTGTAAAAATTTTAAACGGAACCCGAGCAAAGCTAGCTGAGACGTTAGTGATAAATAAAATTGAATAAAAATTCTAAATATCTTACCTCATCATCACCTAACTTTTCTCCCAAAGTGGATAAGAGATGTCGTAGCTCAGCTGAAGAAATAAAACCATTGCCGTCCTTATCAAAGTGGCGTAAACCTTCAATAAAGTCATTTGCAGTATCACCACTTCTGGCCTTAGAAATTGCCTGTAAAAAAATTTAAATAAACTTCTAAAATAATTAAAAACCTGATAAAGTAATGAATAACTTAACATTAACAATTATCCTAATCTACTAACTCCTCTACTTTATATAATTGTTTCAATTTTAATACCTGATAAATAGGGAGAAAGACCTCAAATGATATTCTCTCATCAGGCTTGAGATGTAAAGTACACTTTTTAACATCAGATTCAGTTGGATTCTGTCCCAGAGCACGAAGAGCATCACCTATTTGTGCCACATGGATCTTGCCATCTCCACGCGAATCAAATAGCTGAAAGGCTTCCTGAAATTCTATAAAAAAGTTTTTTTCGTATCTCGAACTATATACCTATATAGGACTAATTTAAGAATGATTTTAAGTACCTTCTACTGAGGTAAGCTTAAGCTTAGTAGGTGGCTCGTACATAAACATGTTGCGCGGCGAGAGTATATAGTTGTACTGTGCGCATTAAATGGCCTCAAGCAGAATGTTTTAAAATACAAACCATATAAGGAAACTAGGGCGCTTGCAAAAGCCGATGCTTTTTAGTAAGTACATTGATTGACGTGAGTCATAGGGCACTGCGCGACAGTGCCTTAAGGCCTCTACGCTTATTTAATGCTTCTCAATTACAAATTCTTTAACTTTTACAAATAAAATATACGATAATGTAAATATCTATTGGATGACTCACCTGCAAGTTGGTCTTCGGAATAACCAGCCTGTAACATAAAAACATTAATTATATTGTGTTAGCCTATTAATGAAATTCTACAAATATTTATACTTTACCATAATTTTATAAGAAACTCGAAGCTATTTAAATCGAATTAAAATATAATAAAATTCAATTCCGTATAAAGGCCAACTGTCATACAGATACATAAACAATTGTCAATTAACGAGAAAATGACGTAGGCAAAGAGTTTGATAACAATATTTTCCTTTTAAATAAAGCTGGGTTCATTTTTAATTAATATTAGGTATATAACATTTTTTATATTATATACAAAAATGTTTAATATTATGTATATATTATAAATTATAAATAAAAAATATTTATTCTGAATGCTTTTAGAACAGCTAATTTTAAAGTATAATAGTATCATGTACAATACATACCAATGTTTATCATTTATGAACATTACTTACATTTTCGTTTACTTTATAAATATTTATCTTTTTCATTTAATAATAATTATAACTACATAATATGTAATATTTGTTAAAATAGTGCTTCATTTCTGAACGATAGTTGCCATTGATCTTTTCATTCGAAAAAAAGCCGATCGAGCTCGTACGAAACGATGGCGCGGTCGGGTTGGTTGGCGATTGGTGGACGAATTGTAGAGGGAAGGAAAAAGAAAATGGCAAAATGGTGTAGAAGTCGTTGAAAAGGTTAGTTACTTATTATTTCAATTAATTTACTGTCTATATTGATTGCTCTGTGTTTATTACATTAATTTTAATTTTTACGGTAAGAGATTACCGTTATCGGGTGAGGTAGTCGACGGGGCGACGGCTGCGTTCGGCATAGGCTTTGTTCGCCAAACTCCACGTGCCTTCCGCCATTTAGAATAATTTTCGAAAAGAATAAAGATTGCAATTACGTATGATTTACGGCTGTAGAGAAAGAATTTGCTAGCATGAATTTGATGTAAATGGTTTAAAATTTATTCGACTCTTGACATATATGAGCGGACATCGGCGAAGGGTAGCGTGGTCGTGCCGCACGGCTTTTGGTGCGTCAGCGCCTTGTTGGATTTATCATGTGCTGATAGTACGCCTTTTTGCAGGCTCAGCGGAGCCATGGCTGCCAGTGGCGAGTTCGTCGAAGGGTGGCTGGTCGCACAGGTGCTCGGTGAAGGTGCATACGGAGAGTAAGTTTTTTTGTTATTACGTTATGTCAACAATTGACGTATATATTATCTCTGAAAATAAAACAAAAGATATTCATTTGAGATTTACCTGATGCGTATTGATATTATAATAACAATATAGGTGCACATTGCACAGTCACTTTGTAGTTCTTGTGTTCTAGATAAAGGAAATACAGTGACCTCTCTGTTTTCCAATTTTTGATGCGTGTTAAAACATAGTTGATAGTTTATATTATGTTTTAGGAAGTAGTCACTTAGGTGTTACTTAAATTTACTATGCTTTTGATGTTAAAAATTTCTAAGATATACAATGTTAAAACTTCAGTATTATAATATTAAATCTACACTCTTAATGTCCAATGTTAATCTATAGGTATGTCAATAATAGTAATAGTGTAATATAATACAGTGCTGCTTAATTCCAAATTAATTTTGTTATTTAAAAGGAAACAACATTAATTAAGCTTTATCACTAACTAACTCTATATTGTGGTACTTTAACTCTCAATTTCCATATAAACCTTGCAAGTATTACATACACATTTATAAAAACAGGTTTTACTCAGTTGTTTAATGTCTGGTATAATTAAAATGTAATCAACTATTTAGATTTCTAGCAAAACTATTTTAAAAGATTCAGGAACTGTGGGTTACAAATGTTTTTCTCATAATGATTTTTTTGATGAAACAATTTCTTCTTAAACTATTAAGTATTAACCAGTTTCCACAATAATGAATAAGTACTTATAAATATCAGATATTATGTAACTTTATAGTAGCGACATTCAAATTTATAATTATTTAATAGTGATTCAATGTTAAGAATGCTAAGTTCTAAGAACTTTATTTGAGACTTTTATGAATTTCATAATATATATGCAGTTCAATGCTTTATAAATATCCTTTTTATTTTTACTGATTCCTAATGCATGGATAGGTTGGTGCTTGACATTACACCCGGGGCGGTGTTGATAGTCATGCTGAAAGCAGTACTAGCATAACCTGCAGACAGACATGAAATCTGAAATCTGGTTTTATTTTAATATCATAGATAAGTTTGGGAACAATAGTTAAGTCCATTTGGATAAAATGAAGATGAAAAGCCAAATGCAATACTGCTATGTTTGCTGTGGGAATCATGTTTGTTTCTCAAATTGTACATTTGTCGATCAGTACCTACTTTGAGTTGAACATAATAAGTATGCATTAGACAAAAGAACAATCTAGACAGTGAGTAGGCTGTCGGTGTGCCGGTGCGTTGACGCTGCTTCCCGCGAAGACGGTGACGACTGACGACGCCATAGCGGCAGTGGACGACTTGTTCGATCTAAGGCGGAACTAGATTGAGAGTGCAATTCGGATGAAAAAAGCGATTGTGTTAGCGGCGGCGAGTGCGGCGCATCCTTGAAAGTTTATCCACCCCGCGCGGTCAGTGCCGCCGCCGTCGCCGCCGCCACCTTGTTTTTCTACTACGGCTCAGTATTTTCGGCTTATGTCTGCATAATAGCGTATTATTATATCTCATCTAGACACGCGGTAGTTTTATGGATTATTATTTATTAGTTGATTCAATTATTAATAGTTTTTAGATAAACTTTCTTAATTTCATTTGATTTACTAATAAATAAATATATTGAATAGTACTTACTATTTAACCTTAATTTATGATATAATCAGTTAAAAACTAACAAAATAAAAATCGTCTGTAATAATTATATAAAAGAGAAAGTTCAATTAAAATACGTTCAAGTTGATTTATTTAAATCTTTTAAAACATGTTAACAGTGAATCTGCGTGATAGGCAGTGGTGGGCCAGTGGTAACGCGTTCGCTTGGATAACCGAGTCTCGCACCTCTGATATTTTCATATGCGAATAATTTTCTAACATGATCACCACTTGCTTTATGGTGAAGGAAATCATCGTGAGGCAACCTGCAAGTCTGAGAGAACTTTGCAAGTTTTCGAAAGACAGTGGTGTCCGCAAAAACGCACTAGGCCAGCGCGGTGGACTATGGCCTCATTGAAGGGAGGCCCGTGCCCACCTGTGGGACGTTAAAAAGGGCGAAATACAAAACACCCTAGGTATATTATGTTCGAATCAGAACCGCGACAATGTTTCATTTCATCTTCTAATGTTTTCGCTTAATTCTTGTAAAGTTGACTTACGATGAATGTCGATCCTTTTATATTTATTTATTTTTAACAGAACGAAATAATATGCCTCAAATGCTGCACTGTCTATATAAATTGTGTATTTTTCTCAAAAGTTAGTTGGCTTTAATTTTTTTTGTAATAAGAAAAACAACAGTAACTTAGTTTTTCTTTGACTGATATGATTAGTTTGTTTGCACCGTTTCAACCATACGTACCGAAATAAGTTCAATGTTGAGTTCAGTGTTGAAGTTATCGTAGGGTAAGGTTGCTGGTGCATTCCCGGTCGGGAGCGTGCGTGGCGCTGAAGGCGGTGCAGGCGGGCGAGGCGGGCGCGCGCGAGGCGGCGCTGCACCGCGCGCTGCGCCACCCGCACGTGCTGCGCTGCCTGGGCGAGCGCCGCCACCAGCGCCTGCACTACCTGTTCCTGGAGTACGCGCAGGGCGGCGAGCTGTTCGACCGCATCGAGCCCGACGCCGGCATGCGCCCGCGCGACGCGCGCCGCTACTGGCGCCAGCTCGGCGCCGGCCTCGCCTACCTGCACGCGCGCGGTGTCGCGCACCGCGACATCAAGCCGGAGAACTTGTTGCTCGACCACGACGACAACCTCAAAATATCCGACTTCGGCATGGCGACACTGTTTAGGTGAGGTATGTTTTCGGTCGACCGGCTGGTAGATAGGCGCCATGTCTGTGATCCAGTGTAATGGTAGCGTTTGCGCGCAGGCACGGGTCGCGCGAGCGGCTGCTGTCGCGCGTGTGCGGCACGGTGCCGTACGCGGCGCCCGAGGTGCTGAGCGCGGAGCGGCGGCCCTACCGCGCGCCGCCCGCCGACGTGTGGGCCGCCGCGCTCGTGCTGCTCGCCATGCTGGCCGGCGGTCAGTCCTCCCTCCTCCGCACGCTCGCTCGCGTTACTTTCATTCATGCATGGTTATTTTTATTTAACTAATATTAATGATAAGCTTTTGCATCTCTCTTTTGTTTAAATATTTGAGAATGTTATGTCTTTTTTATTCTTTTGCTTTTTTGTGTCTATAACTAAACGACTGCGAAATATCTGCAATAATGCAAATAGATTTTACCATATAGTTTTTATTTTTTATTATATACAGAATACGGTCATTACATTGAAGATACCGCATGATAGTTCGCAGTCCCTTCGTGTTTGTTCCACAGCATGCAACCAGACTGAGCACTAACCCGCACGCCGCCCCGGCGCGGCTCGTCTCTTTGGTATCCTAGCTGTAGGCGTGTCCTCGTCCCCTAAAGTTATGGTACCGAAGTTACGAGTCGTGCCGCGCCTCGTCCGCCGCGCGCCGCCGCCTCCGCCCGAGCCGCCGCCGTCGTCCCGCGACGTCACGCGGTGCGCGTCGCCCGGCCTCACGCTGCGTCTCGTTACAGAGCTGCCGTGGGAGCGCGCCGCCGAGGACGAGCCGCGCTACGCGGCGTGGCGCGCGTGGTGCGCCGCGCCCGCGCCCGCCGCGCCGCCCGCCGGCGTGTGGCGCAAGCTGGGCGCCGGCGCGCTGGCGCTGCTGCGGCGCGCGCTGCAGCCGGACGCCGCGCGCCGCGCCGCGCTCGACGCGCTGCTCGCCGACGGCTGGCTGGCGCAAAGCGGTGAGTGCCCTCCCGCAGGCGCGCGGTGCGGCGCAGTGCGGCGCGGCGCGGACACCCCGCGCGTGTCGTGTCAGGTACTAGGTGACTCTGAGTGGAGTGGTCTCAGAGACGCCTCGTGCCTCAACACGGCGGCGCAGCGACGGACCGGCGACGCGGCGGGGACGACGCGAGGACGACGAGAGAATGCACGTCGCGGTACTTTGGCGATTTAGCTCCATGACGTGTGTGTGCTCATAAAGCTAGATTACCAAAGCACTGCGTTGTTGCAAATTCATCGATTAAACCAGGATATCAGGACTGAGGTGGTTGTACTTGTGTAATATAAATGTTTTTCTAATATTGTTGTTTACCAATTGTGATTATTTTGTTGTATATATATGTTTCTCTATTCTTTCCTAAGAAAACGCTTAAACTGTCAGTCTACCTACCTATCTCACAAACAGTAGCTGCTGCCTGTGTGCAATATTAAAAGTTACTGAACCGATTTTATCGGAACTTCGCTTTGCTAAGCTAAAGCAAAGTTGCAGGTGAAACTTTATATACTTTTACGTATGTGCAATGAAGTAAAACATCTTCGGTGTCGTGCAGTGCAGTATCTATATACTGCAATTAAATTAAAACAAATCTGAATGTAAAAAGACAAACTCACTGATCATGACCGACTCTTTCTTTTATTCACACTTCACACGTTAATCATGATGGCTTCATTCAATTTATGCACATCACACACATATCACAGTAATATTCATTTTCATAAGTAGTTATAAACAATTATATATTTTTACTAGCAATTACCGCGGCTGCGCCCGCGTTCTATCTCAATTAAAAAATAGGAATTTGGTGGTAGAACGTTGGACATTCTTCGCTTCTTGTATGAACTGTTAGCTAAACACTAAGCAGTAGGCAAGACGGTGCGCGTAGGGTCGGCGATTGTATCAAGCTAAGCTGCGCTTGCATTTTATTCTCGCGTCCGTATTTTTTGCGCTTACTCCTAAGATATTCGTTTAAATTATATGGTGTAAAAGAGTAAAATAATGCATGAAATGCTATGTATAGATACATAATGAATTTTAAGAATTTTAAGTTCTTTTTTAAAATTATGGGTTTTAACTTATTGGTTCCACAACTTAAACTACATCTGTATTACACAAAGTAATCGTAAAGCCAGTAGATCAAAATCGAGATGTGATTCAGATGGCACGCGACGAGTGTGGTGCTCGCAGCCGCTGCCGGGTGCCAGCGGGGCGGGAGGCGCGGAGGAGGCGAGGCGCGCGGCCGGTGACACGCCCGGCGCGCCCGACCTCAGCGCCGCCGACATGGACGCGCTGCTGTGCTACTCGCAGCCAGCGCACGCCGACGACCTGCTGCTGTCCACGCCGCCCGACGCGCCCGGCGTGCCCGGCGCGCCGCCGCTGCAGCGCCTCGTGCGCCGCATGACGCGCGTGTGGCTGCGCTGCGACGACGCCGCCGCGCTGCGTGCGCTCGCCGCGCTGCTCGACCGGCAGCGTTGCACCTGGCGCCGCATACACCCACGGATCGTAAGTTTACATTACACTTTTTTTGCAACACGAGTTTTTAGTGCATAACCACTAAATAGTGTTGTTTTCCAGTTCGCTATAGACTGCGGGGACGATGTCCGCATGCGGGCCTGGGCGCTGCCAGTGGGCGGCGGCGGCGGCGGCGGCGGCGAGGGCGACGCACGTTCGGTCCTGGAGTTCCGGCGCTCGCGCGGCTGCGGGCTGGCCTTCAAGCGGCGATATCTGCAGCTGCGGCGCGCGCTGCTGGAGGCCGCGCCGGGCGCCGCGCCGCCGCCCGCCGCGCACGCGCTGGCCGCGCCGCTGCACGCGCTCGCGCCCGCACCCGCACCCCCGCCCGCTCCCGCGCCCGCGCCCGCGCCCGCGCCCGCGCCCATGGACATGGACCACACGTAACACACCGCACCAACAAACTTGTAATCATTTAATTTTCAAAGGTATATAGGAGCTGTTCTCTACCTCTTGTTGTGATAACTGTTGCCTCAATGTTATGTATTTGATCATTAATTAATTAGTAAATAGTACTTCTAAGACTGATTGTAAAATTGATGTTTTCTTAAATGTAGGTCAAAGACCTTAAATGTTTTGTAAGTAAATAAATTATTAAAATGAAACTTGTGTTTTAATAGCGTCTTCTTTGTATAATTATATTGTCTATACCTTGAACTGTAAAATACGTTAGGCAACTTTATATCGACCACGGAATAGAAAGAACAAGTGGAAGTGAAATACAACAAAATTTGAATCGGAACCGGTGTCGCCAAACTAACACAAATAAACCGATTAGGTCTGCGTCCATAGACCTTTTTGTCGGGTCATAAGTATCAGGCTGAAACTTTCTAGATCGCTTCATTTCAGTGAGTCGGACAAACTTTTTATTTGACAAAAATCTCGGTAGTGGGGACTAATTTTGCTAGAGGCCTTGAAACATGTCGATAAGTCCGGGTGCCAAAAATTTACTAATACCAAGCCGATTCTTACTGAAATTTAAAGATTAATTTATGAGAAGGCAAAAAGTAGATTGTCCGACAAAATTAATGGGGACTATGCGCCAGTCGGACATACTGAAAATGTTGGAAATTCCAACTCAAAAAAGTGATTAATATCAGGCAAAATTTTTTTATGGGTTCATAAAAATTAATATAATACAACTGTAACGTTGTCCGACAAAATTTATGGGGATAAGCGCCAGTCCGACACTCGAAAAATGTCGAAAATACCAGCACAAAAAAGTGATTGATATCAACCTAATTTTTATTTTTTCAGTAATAAAATAATGTTTCAAACGTGATTCTACGATTGTCCGACAAGAAATGTGGGGTATACTAATAAAAATCGATAAAATATCTATTAAAATTATTCGTTCTGTATACAGCATTTAAGTATACCTATATATATCTCCCCTCTCTCCCTGAACGCTGTCTGTGTGTTTCTGTTCTGTGTTTGGCTGCATGAAAGTGAGTGAGAGATGATGGGGCAGAGAGCGCACTTTAGGTACCCAGTAGTTACAAACCAGTGTTGCCAGAGTGGTTTGGACAAAAGTTACGTTGGCTTGTCTGAAAAGTTACATTTTTTAACAAAAAATTACGTAGTGATAATTTTTTAAAAATATATATATATATATATATATATATATATATATATATATATATATATATATATATATATATATATATATATATATATATATATATATATATATATATATATATATATATATATATATATAATTAGGAAAGCGGAAGTAAGCATGACATTTCAGTAATTTAACGTACATTTTAATGTAAGGTACATATTACGTCTTTCTCCCAGTTAAACCAAATCATCATGTTATCCTGTTTTCGTAGTTATATTACGATTAGAAGTTATAATATTATTTTTATTTACCTCAAAATACTAAAAAATATATGAAATATATAAATATATATGTAAAATATATATATATATATATATATATATATATATATATATATATATATATATATATATATATATATATTTTATATATATATATATATATATATATATATATTTTACATATATATTTATATATTTCATATATTTTTTAGTATTTTGAGGTAAATAAAAATAATATTATAACTTCTAATCGTAATATAACTACGAAAACAGGATAACATGATGATTTGGTTTAACTGGGAGAAAGACGTAATATGTACCTTACATTAAAATGTACGTTAAATTACTGAAATGTCATGCTTACTTCCGCTTTCCTAATTTCTATCGATTTACTTTTATTTTTTGAATAGCATTCTCAGCTCCGCCACACGCATTTTAAAGAGCAGAAAATAAATTCTCAAATTTCACATACCGTGTGATATATTTTTAAAGGAGGTTTGTAACGGTTACTTGAGATTTCTCAGAAATTAGAAATTTTCCAGCAGTAAAAAATACCATTCTTTGTGTTGACCAGGGGTAGCTAACTATCATCGTACCAAATTTCATCAAAATCTGTCCAGTATTTTTTTCGTGTTGCAGTCAACAAAAGGCAGACCAAAATTTAGAAAACTGTAGATACAACTGTACCGATAATAATGACTATTTTAATTAAAAAAGTCCAAAAAATATAATAATCAAGGTACAGATTTGATTATACTCGGAATTTTTATTCGATTCCAGATTTGACAATTTCAGTGTTGCAACGTTATGACAAGTACTAAATAGTGACGTTGCGAAATTATTCGATACGGAAATGGAATATTTCCGGATCGATTCCTCTCGTTTATAGTAGTACATCTAAACAACTACTACTTTAATAGAAACTAAGTATATTAGGAAATAGAATATTTCTGAACTGATATTTTTTTTTTTTATTTTATTCTCATTTAAAGAGCTGAGTCACAGGTGTGACTATGTTGCTCTGGTAGGTTATACAATTATACTTATCTATACTTAAATTATAATGTTAAACTAATTTCGCTTACTTATATTATATTTCCCTAATTTATATATATTTTTAGCTAAATGTGAAGTAGGGTTTGCAAGATATATATTACATATTCCAAGAGATCTATCTATTAATTGTGATAGTAGAGGTTCGCTACGAGCACATTCCATCAAAATGTGGTAGACATCCTCTACAACTCCACAATCGGGACAATTAGGAGAATTAACTTTCTTCATTAAATATCCAAACTTATTTAATGGAATGTGTCCGGAGCGCAGTCTCAAAGCCATCACAATGTCTTCGCGATTTAATTTACATATATCTACCCATGAATTATAACAGGGTTGTGGTTGAATCGTTTTGTACCATATGCCTTTTTCTTTAGATCTCCTATCAAAATAATCTTTCCAAGCTTTAATACATTTTTCCTTAATAAAATAGAGACAGTCTGTATAGAAAGGTAACACATGAATTGTATCCCCATCAGTGCAGGCCTGTTTAGCAAACTGATCGACCTTCTCGTTTCCATTAATGCCTATATGGGAAGGAATCCACTGCAAAACAATTAACTTTTCGAAAGACTTCATATTAATAATCTGTTTAATGATAGTATTGGCTATCGGTGTGCCTCGAAAAGTCGAGGTGCAACGAGCCAAATGTTGTAATGAACTTTTTGAGTCTGTTAGAATAAGAAATTTATTAAAATTTACTGTCTCAATATAGGATAATACTTCAGCCAAGGCGATAAGTTCAGCGTACATTATAGAAATTTTGTAATTATTTTTAAATCTTATGTTAGTTTCGGTTTGGGGATCATAAAAGGCTATTCCTGCTACATTGTTATCTAAAGATGCATCAGTAAATAATTTATAATAGTTAGGATATTGTGTATTTAAATAAGTTAAGCATTTCATTCTAATATCGAGAGAATTATAAGAGCATTTAGCTTTATTTATAAGGGGAATATCAATCTTAATATGTGGATTCAAATCAATTTTTGAAGTCCATACACTCAAATTAAACATTTCCAGTTGCATACTTCTATGGACTGATACATATTGAATTTCATTAAATAATATAATTAATAAAGGCTTTTTCCTTCTGTCCCAATATGAGTTTTCGAATTGAGGTGCGTAGTTACTAAGTAGAGAAATTATACTGTTATTTGCTAAAGATTTTGCTTTTAACAGATATTTTCCACCCAAGTAGCGTCTACGAATCGTTAAAGGAGGTAAACCTAATTCACTCTCCATCACATGTATTGGAGTTGTTCTTACAAACCCACCGATAATTCTCATGCATTGATTTTGAATTTGATCTAATTTAGATAAATGTGTGCGCGGGCCGTCATCGAACAAAAAACTAGCGTATTCGATTCTGCTTCTTAAAATCGAAATGTATAACTTCTTTAAATACTTTGGATGGATACCCCAACCGGTACCTGCCAAAACTTTGAATAAATTTAAAAACTTGAAAACTTTATCCTTGAGGCTACTCACATGAGTTCCCCATTTTAATTTTCGATTCAACCACAATCCTAGATATTTAAAATTTTCTACTATCTCTATAGAAACGCCATCTATTTGAAGATTAATAGATTTACTAATATGGGCTCTGTTAAATATGCATACTTTACTTTTGGAAGCAGAGATTCGTAGACCTAATTCATCAAGTAATGAAGTGAAAGTTCTCAAAGCTAATTGTAAGTCATTGGTAGCGATAGTCAAGTTCTTGTTTGATGTATACAAAACAAAGTCATCTGCATATTGTGAGATAAAAACATGTTTGATAGACTGGCATATGTGAGCAGTTGCTATATTAAATAGTAAAGGCGATAACGGATCTCCTTGAGCCAAGCCCTGGCTACAACATCTAGTCATTGATACCGTATCCGAATTAATATTTAGATATCTATAATTAAGAAAATTCCATAAGTAATTACATATTTTTGATCCAACACCATAATTATCCATCAGAATCAAAAGTTTGGGAATATCTATATTATTATATGCTCCATCGATGTCAATAAAACAACAAGAGGTAGAATTGCCTAGACCAAATCCATGTTGTATACATAAAATTAGCTTACTTAAGTTGTCTAAACAAGAATGAGCTTTCCTGAAACCTGTAGTGTCCTCAGAGAATGTGCTTGATTTTTCAAAATACCATTCGAGTCTTTTGTTTATAATTGAATGAAAAACTTTACATAAACAGGACATTAAAGATATAGGTCTAAACGACGATATCGAGTGTGGATCACGTCCAGGTTTCAGAAAAGGAATAATAGCTATTTCTCGCCATTGTTTTGGAACTATTCCATATTCGAGAAATGTATTGAAAAGACGCAAAAGCCAATCTTTACCGCTTTCAGGTAGGTTTTTTATCATTGAGAATGAAACCATATCGATTCCAGGAGCAGTATCTTTAGATTTAATGGACGTTTCTAATTCCTTTCTAGAAATAGCTGATTCTAAAAGGTGATTACTTGATCCAAAGTTAGGGCGATTATTTACGACAAAATCAGGAGCCAGACTCTTAAGGAGATCTCTAGCGCTATCATCACTAATAAAAGATTTTTTAGTGTATCTACCTTTTATCCATTTCATTCGAGACCACATTTCATTTACTGAAGATACTTCACATATAAGTACCATTACAAAATTTTTGCCATGATTTTGATTTAGACTGCCGTAATATTTTTTGAGCTGTAGCTACTTTACTTTGTAAAATATCAAAATTATTTGGAGTAGGGTTATCTCTAAATGCAGCAAGTGCTAATCGTCGTTCAGCTATAGATTTTGATACAATCATATTCCAAAATGGTTTAGGTTTAAAATTGTTACTAGGACTTAGGCTTAATTTTATAAAAGGAATATTTTTGTCTGCAGCACGGTTTATACATTGAAGCATCATATCATAACTTAATTGCGCTGATACAGGAAAAGCTAGATCACGCATTGAAGAGTCTATTTCATAACGGTACATATCCCAATTACCTAATTTGAGGTTTCTCTTTTTTATAAAGTGATTATGAGGTACATTATAATTCAGAATTAACTTAATTATTAGGTGATCACTTCCTAGGGACTCGTTTGTTACAAACCATTCAAAATTGAGGGCAATGTCTGATGATACTAAAGATAAATCAGGAGAGGATTTTTGCAAACTATTATTAACCAATTTAACACGGGTTGATACACGATTGTTATTAAGAATTACGTATCTACTATCTACAAGCGAATCAAAAATCTGGGTTCCTCTTCTGTCTGTTTTATTTGACCAACTAAGATGATGGCCATTAAAATCGCCTAATATTATAGATTTTTGCGTGACTCGCGAAAAAACTTCGTCCCAATTATTTTGTGTGGTTTGTACACATGGAGGGCAGTATATAGCATAAATATTTTCTAGATTATTACAATTATGAATTTTGACATGTAAAAGTTCAATATCAGAGTTTCCTATATTAAATTGACAAACCTCCGTCCTAACAGAGTAATGAGTAATAATAGTGACACCTCCATAACCATCCGATCTATCACGGCGGTAAATATTATAACCAGAGATCCTTATATCATCTCCTTCACTCAACCACGTTTCACTAATCACTGCAATGTGAATTTTTTCCCTATTTAATAGTAGTCCAAAGTCACTCAATTTAGGTTTAAAACTTTGTGCATTCCACTGTAAAATATTTAATTTACTATAGCTTCTGAACAATAAATTATCCATGTACAGATTCAAATATATTTTTGAATATTGGTAACTCTAAAACTTTGGTCTTGCATAAAGAAATTAGCCACTCCCATATAATAGTTAAAGCTTCTGTTATTTTTTCTTTCAACGATATTCTACGTAAAAATATAACATCTTGTAATTTTTCTAAAAGTTGTTTGAATGTCGTGTGGTCACCGCTATTCTTATGTCCTTCCTTTGAACCACTTGATGTCACCTCAATATTTGTTTCCGAATCCGTTGATATGTCACAGTCCATAGTGTTACGTGATTTCTTCTTATGTTTTTTACGTTTCTTTCGATTTTCGTCGGTACTTATTTTCTTAGCGGACTTTACTATTTCTGAATAACTTTTTGCTTGATTCGGAGCTGGGGTAGGCTCCTGATATGAACTAAGCGCTGGAAAGTTTTCATTTATGTCCAGATTAATATCATTCTCTGGTAGAGGAGAAGGAGGAACATACATCATAGTCGCTCTTCTAAAAGTACAATTAAACTCTGCCATTAACTGCCGGATCCTTTTTTCTTTAAGGAATACTGGACAAGTGCGTACCAACGACATATGCTGCCCACCACAGTTAATGCATTTAAATTGGTCTGTTTCGCAATTACTATGGTTTTTTGTGCACTTGGGACATATTATATTTTTTGAAGGACAAAATTTATGGGTATGGCCAAATCTCCAACATTTGGAACATTGCGTCACCGGAAATACGTAAGGTTCAACCTTCACCTTTAAGCCATATATGAAAATATATGGTGGTAAGGAGGAACCTTTGAAACAAAGGCGTATTGTTTCACTTTCAGTCCAACCAGCGGTTTCATCATTTCTACGAAATAATCTTTTAACGGATATTATCTCTAAATCCGATGAAATACTCATTTGTATATCTTTTTCGGGTTGATCTAAATCAATATCTCTGATAATACCATAGGAAAATCCAACTTCGCTTGTTTTGTAACATTTCCAGCCTTTTTCCTGCAACGCTGTAGCAGTTATGAGTTTTTCAGCATCGACTTCTTCTTCAAATAAAACAAAAATTTTAAACGGTGTTGCATATTTAACTCTTGTTATATTTAATATATTATGTTCTTTCAAAAACCTCGCTAATTCTATCCGTTTTGGAATTTTCTCTTTACTAGTAATACAGACTTCTATTTTATCCTCCATTTCTTCTATACTTTTTTCCGATAAATTTCTACGATATTTTTTTTTGCTATTTCTAGACACTAAGGTCCACATCTCCCTGTCATCCTCCTCTCGATATCTTTTTTTTGTATATAGGTTTGAATTTTCTTCAGTCTCCTCCACTCGAAATAATTCTTCGTTCTCAATATATTGTTCTACTTCACTCCTATTATCCATGCTATCTTGCACAGACGACGTACTGTTAGCGGCGTTGTCCATAATAAATATAAAACATAATATTTTTAAACGCAAAGTGTCTATTGAATGCCCGCTAGTGCAGAATGCACACGGCTAGCGGGCAAACCGGTTTCTTATCTCGACGCTTCGCAGTATTAAATATTACTTGCAAAAAACACGACCGTGCCGCATAGGGTCTTCCGCGCAACTTAACTGATAATTTAGTAACGACGATTAATTTTATTAAGGATCTGAGAGTTTTCCTTAATAATTGTGTGTGAAATAAATAAAAAAATGTGATTATGAAGAAACATGAGAAATAAAACAAATAGGTAGATGTATTATGGTAATATTTTACGAGCTGCACGAACGCGCACGGGTTCCCAATACAGAAAACTATCTATCTAGGCTCTTTTATGATAAGTTTTGTTTTTAATATAAAAAACAAAAATATTAACTTTTTATAAAATAAAGCAGTGGTTACTAATTAATAAATAATTATTATGAATAATTATGTATTTATTTAAATAAAAATCAATAATTTAGTCTTTAATTGGCACACCAATATTATGATTACATAAACATAAATCGCGATTGTTTATCGATTTTTATGTTCATCACTACACTATTAAATGTGGTATCATTATTTTACAAAATGACAGTAGCTACTGTCAAATGTGGAATCGAATTATAATTCCATGTATAGGTTAGAATTTTATTATATGCAGGGCTTTTCTTGTGAACGCGGAGGCATGCCGTGCCCCCAAAGGGAATATCGAAAATATCTAAAAATAGCTATAAATAGTGAAAAATTTAAAGAAGTTGAAATAAATGAGTATAACTCAAGATACAGTTGCAAGTGGTGGCGGAGGGTAGACAAAAATTTTGGTCTTAATACTTTCGAAAATTAGCGTGCCGTCAAAAAAAGTCACAAAAAAAGGCCTGAATCCTGATTATATGTATGGATTATGTTACAGATTTGACTTGGATAGATTAAGATTGAGAAGGCGAATTTAAAGAACCTTTCTTTCTTTCTATTCTATATATATCTAACTGTGAGTTCTCGAAAACGTATTAGCAAAAAATTGAGCGTGTGGAAACCACGCGCGGTAGAAGTCGTAGCCTTCTTAAACCATTTGTTGTATATATATTAGTTAGATATTAAATAATAGTTTTTTCAATATTATCAATTACAATAGATAAATTTGAGAAGTAATATTTTTTTTGCCAATTTTTTTGAGTCAAGTCTTATGAAAAACTTCTATGTGTTTGATAATATAATAATTGTGTGATAATAAAACTAATATTTTATTTATCAAACAACATAAATTTATATTATTTTTCTAAGATTATCTAATTAGAAACAAAAAGGGTAGCTTAAAAAAAAGTTTATACATTAAACTTCAGCCAAGTACAGCTACATTTATTCACAAACTTCTAATTGTGGTAGAGAGGTTAAAACCTCATGTATACTATATAGTGCGACAGATACACTAACAGAGCTCTCAAAAGCGAAAAGCGAAATCCACATATAGATATACTGCCGTTTCTAAGAGCGTATATATAGATATAGTTTCTTTGCGGTTAGGCTAATCTTGTCGGACTAGCGATATGACCCATTTTTTTCGGATATTACTATATTTCGGTTATAAATGGCCTAATCTACAATTACTCGTGTTTGTCCGACAAGTATTAATCACTTTTTTGTGCTGGTATTTTCGACATTTTTCGAGTGTCGGACTGGCGCTTATCCTCATAAATTTTGTCGGACAACGTTACAGTTGTATTATATTAATTTTTATGAACCCATAAAAAAATTTTGCCTGATATTAATCACTTTTTTGAGTTGGAATTTCCAACATTTTCAGTATGTCCGACTGGCGCATAGTCCCCATTAATTTTGTCGGACAATCTACTTTTTGACTTTCTCATAAATTAATCTTTAAATTTCAGTAAGAATCGGCTTGGTATTAGTAAATTTTTGGCACCCGGACTTATCGACATGTTTCAAGGCCTCTAGCAAAATTAGTCCCCACTGCCGAGATTTTTGTCAAATAAAAAGTTTGTCCGACTCACTGAAATGAAGCGATCTAGAAAGTTTCAGCCTGATACTTATGACCCGACAAAAAGGTCTAAGGACGCAGACCTAGATATCATAGTATGCACTACAAGCAAATTACTTATTGATTTGATTTGTCGTTTTAATTTTAGTCAACTAACATAAGTCACAAATCCTTTATCTGGGAATAAATTGAAAATACTATAGATAAGAATTATTTTGCTTTATTGCAACCAGGACGGGCAGATTATGTATCTATTTAAGGTTATTTTGCTTTGGCTGGCACCGACTTCAAAATTAACTAAGTTTTTAAAAGTATTATTTTCTACTTTTTAGTTAAGATTTGTTAATAGTTTTGAAATGGGTTTTTGTTTTTTTTGTTAAAAATAATTTATTTTACAATTTTTAGCGGAAAGTAGCTATTTTGTTTATTTATAGGGTATGCTAGCTTTTATTATATATTTATGAATCAAGGCAATCAAGATTTTTCCACGTTCGGTTTTCCGCCTAACACCCAGACGTTATTGTTTATAAAAATTAACCTTATATTATCAGGTAAACTTAATAGCCTAAAGTATACAACTATCGGTCCATTATTGCGTACTATATTGAAAGAATTTTCTTTAAACTGCTAAGCATTGAGGAGTTGTACCTTCCATCTTCAGTTACGGTACGTGACTCACATCTCCAGATAGCCTATAAAAGATTCGGCTGAGTATCGTTAATTTGCTCCTAAGAATTGAAGAGTTCCGTTACTTTGTCTATCTCATCAAACTACCCTTGAAGTACATTCTTTCCAATAAAAAAAGAATCATCAAAATCGGTTGGCATGATATTGAGTTATTTGTCCATTTGTCGCGCATATAATTAATGCTAATTTAAGACTATGTATTTATCATATATTTATTTTTTTATCGGTCTGCTATATGTACATGCATATAAGGTGGGTGGACCATGGACCACTTAAAAAATAAACAGTTATAATTTGTTTATTTACTGGATAAATAAAACAAATTTATTTAAGCGAAACTTCTTATGGGACTTCCAACAAGGTTGCGCGTTAAACGTTTAACGCTACCATGGAAGGGGTATGAAAGCACTGTTGTTCTATCTTCCTTTTTCTCTCCCTAACTTTTCTAATCTCGGAAATCTAAAGCTTTAAGATTAGTATAAATATAACCGACTACCAGTATAAGTACCAGGCACACAGAGACGGGGGAGAGTAGCGCCACTACCCCTCAGACAGTGAAGATGCGCAGGGGATCACACCCATCGCAAGTCAGTGATTTTTAATGTGAGACGTTTGTGTAGCAAAAGTATTACAATATACAGCCTTACTTATGACTGCCGTGCTATGACAATACACTGTATCTAAAAAAACATACTTTTTCAGAAATCGCAGAAAATTGGAAAAACATTAGAAGATTTAGATCAGCTTATAATACATTCCCATTTTCAACTTTTCCATCTTCTTTTTTGATAGAATTGTTCCTCCAACCGTTAATTTCCGTAAAGATAAATTAAATGATTTTGATACCATATACAATGAATCATCCGAATAAACTCTCCTTTCAAACAAAATAAAAAAAAAATTAAACTCTCTTTTCAATGACGGAATTAAATAATGTTTTAGAATATGCATCAGATTCTGCACCTGGTCCAGATGGTATAATAAATACTAGAGATGAAACGGATAGTGGTTTGGCCGGATACCGGATATCCGGCAAGCTGCCAGGCCGGAGCGCCGGATATCCGGCCGTTTATATTATAGAACTTTTTTGAAAACTGAATTGGAAAGTCATTTTAAATCCTTAGGAGAGAATGCAAACTACTTAATTGCTAACTTTTTAGACCCAAGGTTTCAAGTCAGATTATTTAGGAGATCTTAAGACTGAAAAAGTCCGATAGGAAATCATCACAGAGTATATAAAATACTCTTACCACGAATCTTCTTCTGACATTTACAATATAATATTGCTAGTTTTTTCCCTCAGTATTGTTTTAGACGACATCACAATACAGTGCTACAAGGATCTTTTGGCGCGTGGCCGAAATCAGAAGTAACACCGCCATCTGTCACTATTGACAGACAGCTGGAGTGTTGACGTTGTTGTGAATATTTTGTGCTTTTATTTCATTAAAAATATCTCAAAATATGCCGAAAGTAATAAGAAGTGGTGATAGAGAGGTGGTGCTAAAAGTAAAAGATTATTTTATGAAAGAAAAGCAATCTAGCGCTCACTTGAAAGAGTTAAATATATATAAAATTTAATGTTTTATTTATTTATATTAAATAATTTATATATTAAATAATAAAATTTCATTTATTTTTAATTTTATTTTTTTCATTTCCTAAGTTTGAATTCAATTACGGATTATAAGAGATAGATTTTTAAAAACAATTCCCTAAAAGTAAGTAGATGTTGTTAGCTTGTAACCCTAATTTCACACCAACGCCCTCATGTCAATGTCATATAAGTGCCAAAAGATCCTTGTAGCACCATAGATGTATAACACCTAGATGGAGTGTAGGTCCAAGCGAATTGTAACCACTTTTTGTGGCTAGATTTCGAGATATGGCTAGATACGTTTCCCGTCGTGTCAATGTCAATTGTCAAGTTACACAACTACATACGTACAACTTAGGTACTTAGCTCCCGCTTTATTTATTTAAAAATGACTTGCTGTGCAGTGAAAGGGTGTCATAACACGTCACATAATAAAACTAAGAAAAAGAAAATCACATTTCAATTCACTATTTGGCAACTTATAATTTAAATTAAAACATTCGTCTATACAGAAAATTATTTTGTAAACAAATCAGACGCCATTAGCATTACACTAAAAATGTTGCCAGCTATAGTCAAAATATTATATTTTATTTAATTATAATATATTTTTTTTATAAATTACAAATTATTATTTATATTTACTATATACATAATTTATTAAATCTTATATTATTATTTGAATAGTGATATGATTTTATTAATAACTAAAACAGATAATCTATCGCAGATAGTATCTTCAAAAATTTAGAAAACTATTGCAATTTCAAGGTAATTAAGATTACTTAATTACTTACCTATACATACTGGTATTATTAAATTATACATTTATATTGTTTTTCTACTTACATATCCCGTCCTTATTTCATATAAATTTACTATCACCATAAGTTATGAAAAAAAAGTCCACCACTGTCTGTTTGTCTATTCGCGATAAACTCAAAAACTACTGCACCAATTTTCATGCTGTTTCAACTAATGGATAGAGTGTTTCTCGAGTAAGGTTTTAGGATATAATTTGTCAAGTTTTTGTATTCATTTACTAGTAGAACTCGCGGCTTCGCTCGCGCTACATCAAATCTACAATAGTTTTTAGTTTTAAGATAAAAGTGAAAGTTTTTTGTAATATTATTTTTGTATAAATAGTAATTACAATATCTACAGGTTATTGTCGTTTTTTCATATCATATTTATTTAAATTAAATGTAAGCAAATAAAAAATAATGGTTACGATCTGATTACTAGATTCAGAAAAATGTGTCCTCAAACAAACGAACATACATCTTTAAAATTAAAATTAAATAATAAATAATAAAATTATATTAATAATAAAATTAAAAAACAATGAAGCCTAAGACCAGTCATATTATTATCTGACGGTTTGTTACATCTGAATACAATGTAAATAATATATTTCATAATTAAACAAATATATTTTAAAAATTGTACCAATTTTTTTGAACAAAATACTTGCAACATTATTTGGCTGTACGTGACACTTACGCACACATTCATACTAATGCTACTTCAATATTGAGCGGAATTATGTATGAAACTATCAGTCTAGGTATTATTAGTCTAAGTGTAGCACTATATGCGGGGCCGATCAAAATGATCACGATGATAAATTGCAAAAATTTATGAAAGTTGCTCAAGATTATAACTTAAATATAAATAAAGATAAAAGTGAATATTCTTTACAAGAAATTAATATTCTGGGCTATAATATATGTAATGGAATCGTTAATCCTGATCCAGATCGTTTATGAGCACTATTAAATATGCCAATTCCAGAGGATTCTTCATCTCTAAAACGCGCTATCGGTTTGTTCTCTTATTATTCCAAATAGATACCAAATTTTTCAAAAAAATTACATCCACTTGTACAAATAGAAAAGTTTCCAATGAATACGTTACAAAAAGCTGCATTCGAAGAACTAAAAGATATCATATCATAGTCCTCATTAGCCGCTATTGATCCTAAAGAACCTTTTACTGTAGAAACTGATGCATCCGAATTCTCTATTGCAGCTTCTCTAACACAGAATGGCAGGCCAATTGCTTTCTTTTCTCGATCTCTGAATCATTGTGAAAAGAAATATCCAGCAATAGAAAAGAAAGCCTATGTTATTATAGAAAGTCTTAAAAAATGGAGGTATTATTTACTAGGCAGACAATTTTACCTCATAACTGATGAAAAATCAGTAGCCTTTTTGTAAAAAGGTCATGCTAGCAAAATTAAGAACGAAAAAAATTCAAAGATGGAGATTAGAATTATCCAACTATAGTTTTGATATAAAATATAATATAGACCCGGAAGGGAAAATATTGTAGCCGATACATTGTCACGTCAAGTATGCGCTTCTTTAACAATTAACAATCTTAAAGAACTTCATCAACCTCTCTGCCATCCAGGAGTTACGCGCCTATATCATTGGATAAAACACAAAAATCTACCATTTTCTCTCGACGAGATAAAGAAAGTTGTCACATCTTGTCCAGTGTGTGCAGAGATAAAGCCAAAATTTTGTAAATACAAAGGGACCCTAATTAAGGCAACATTGCCCTTTGAAAGATTAATATGATATCTGCTCAGGATCCTGGAAGGTTCTCAGTATCATGTTCTGAGTACCAATTGGACAGGATTCTGAGAATGTCCGTCTAAAAATTATGTAATTTTCAGCAAACTTTTACTAGGCCTCTGCGCTAGCATCTAAAATAATATCAATACGCTAAAATTAGTCAATTTTTAATATGATATCTGCTCAGGATCCTGGATGGTTCCCAGTATCATGTTCTGAGTACCAATTGGACAGGACCCTGAGAATGACTGCCTAAAAATTTTGTAACAGTAAGCAAACCTTTACTAGGCCTCTGCGCTAGCATCTTACATGTCAATACGCTAAAATTAGTCAATTTTTAATATGATATCTGCTCAGGATCCTGGATGGTTCCCAGTATCATGTTCTGAGTACCAATTGGACAGGACCCTGAGAATGACTGCCTAAAAATTTTGTAACAGTAAGCAAACCTTTACTAGGCCTCTGCGCTAGCATCTTACATGTCAATACGCTAAAATTAGTCAATTTTTAATATGATAACTGCTCAGGATCCTGGATGGTTCTCAGTATCAAGTTCTGAGTATCAATTTGGCAGGAGCCTGAGAATATCCGTCTAAAAATTTTGTAACTTTAAGCAAACCTTTACTAGGCCTCTGCGCTAACATCCTACATGTCAGTACGCTAAAATTAGTAAATTTTTAATTTGATATCTGGCCAGGATCCTGGATGGTTCTCAGTATCATGTTCTGAGTACCAATTTTACAGGAGCCTCAGAACGACCGCCTAAAATTTTTTTATTTTTAAGCAAACCCTAACTAGGCCCCTGCGCTAGCATCTTACATGTCAATACGCTAAAATTAGTAAATTTTTAATTTGATATTTGCTCAGGATCCTGGATGGTTCTCAGTATCATGTTCTGAGTACCAATTTTACAGGAGCCTCAGAATGACTGCCTAAAAATTTTGTAACTTTAAGGAAACCTTTACTAGGCCTCTGCGCTAGCATTACATGTCAATACGCTAAAATTAAACAATTTTTTATTTGATATCTGCTCAGGATCCTGGATGGTTCTCAGTAACATGTTCTGAGTACCAATTTTACAGGAGCCTCAGAATGACCGCCTAAAAATTTTGTTACTTTAAGAAAACCTTTACTAGGCCTCTGCGCTAGCATCCTATATGTCAGTACGCTAAAATAAGTCAATTTTCAACTTGATATCTGCTCAGGATCCTGGATGGTTCTCAGTATCATGTTCTGAGTACCAATTTTACAGGAGCCTCAGAATGACCGCCAAAAAATTTTGAATTTTAAAGCAAACCTTTACTAGGCCTCTGCGCTAGCATCTTACATGTCAATACGCTAAAATTTTACAATTTTTAATTTGATATCTGCTCAGAATCTACAATTAAAATCTACAAAAACACAAAGGTAACTCTTAGACTGCCTTGCACCACGACCTCTTCTATCATTTACTAAAAAGGGCCCAGCAAAATCTGTTCCCACAGTTTCAAAAACATATCCAGGGGTGACCCGTTGTGCTGGTAGATTGCCCATTATTTGTTGCGCAACTACTCCTTTCAGTCTCTTACAGCATGTACATTCATTATACGTTCGTCTAGCCAGTAATCTGCCATTTAAAGGCCAATAATGTTCTCGAATGACTGAAAGAAGAAGCTGCGGCGGTGCATGCATCAATTTGAAATGATAATACCTTGATTGGATGTTTCTTGTTGTAAACAAAATTAGAATTATCTAATCGACCACCTACACGTATTAATCTTGTCTCGTCGATATAAGGATTCAATTTCTTTGAGCCAGGTATGGAACTTGGGTTGCTCTTAAAATCACTAAAGCTTTCACACTGTGATAAATAAGCTAGCTTGGACTCTGCCTGCTCAAGCTCATCTACCGTCAATAAACTCGTATTACACCTTTGTTTATGCACCAATATATTGATAAACCGACACACATATGTAAATATGCGACGTAATTTAAGAAAACTAGAATATTTTGACATGTCTAGTAGTGTCGTTATCGGCTTATCAATGGTTATTGTGCATGCACGCAACTCAGGTAAGTTCGTCTGTGCCGCAACGTTCTGTTCAGGCCATGGGCTTTCAGTATCCTGCAAGAATGCAGGTCCCTCCCACCACAGTGACAACGACTGTACTTCATCTGGAAATACTCCGCGCGAAGACAGATCGGCTGGGTTCTGAGCTGATGGGACATACATCCATAAAGCAGTTGAACATTTCTCATTAATTTCGGCGATACGGTGCGAAACAAACGTGCATAACCTGTTTGCTGGAATGTGCAACCAACCCAATACGATTTTTGAATCCGACCAAAAATATCTATTATTAATATCACACCTTAAAACTTGTACAACTTTTTCACATAAGCGTGAAACTAGTAAAGCTCCACAAAGCTCTAGGCGCGGAATTGTTGTGGCTTTCAAAGGCGCCACCTTCGATTTGGCACATAAAAGTCGTACTGTACAATTTCCTAACTCATCGACAGATCTTAAATAAATACATCCAGCATATGCTTTTAAAGAAGCATCTGAAAATGCATGGATTTCAATTGTTACTGCATTGCTACAGCTTGCATGACGTGGAATCTTTACTTCCTTTAAATAACCTATATTATTTATAAAACTAGTCCAGATACAGTCAGGCGCCTGGGAAATTTCATCATCCCAGTCCAATTTTTGTGACCAGAGTGTTTGCAAGAAGATTTTACATAAAATAACACATACACTTAACAAGCCCAAAGGGTCAAAAATACTTGAGACTACTGATAAAACAGCCCTTTTAGTGTATTTAACATGGTTTTTGTGACTTTACTGCGTGTTGAGATAAATAAAATATTAAATGCTTCTAAACTGAATATATTATATAAAAGGTTACAAGTTACATATACTATATTATACTGTCTATGCTATTGTGAGGAGGGGACCGTGGGGACACTCGCGTATCGAACGACTGGATTGTTAACCCGCCTGCGCTGAGGGCGCGGGGCGGTCGCGGGGATAAATTTCGCTGACGCGGCTGTAGACATTGCGACGCCACTGCGCGGGCGCCGGATGCACGCGCATTCCGATGACGCGGCTGTCGCCATCGTGTCGCCACAACACTCCCCCCCTTTTTCAAATTTTGACATGAAACATGAAAAATTTAATCACACAGATAACCAAAAAAAAAATTTTTAACAAACACATTCCACAGTAACAGTCTTATAATTAACACCAATATCTTATACTAACACTAATGTCTAACACTATCTCAATTTTAACTACAATGTCTATTGTGCGTATCCTTGCGAGCGATTTTGGTTTGCCTGTGCGGCTAGACCCAGCTCGATCGATGATACCACTTCTTTCCTTAACCATTTCTCTGATTTCTGTCGGCAACATTTAAAGATGAAATATCCCAATATAAGTATGCATAATATGATGATTATTATGGAAACTATTCCGAATCTTTGTAACTTTTGTTCAAATTGACTTAATGATGCGTCGTTTGCACCATTTTGGGCTATTATTATCTCTTCCGTTTTGTCAGTCTGTTTGCTGTAACTCTTGTCCATTATTAATAAATTTCTAACTGGATGTTTACTCTAACTATTTCTTCTTAAAATGATGCCGTTACAATAGGAATATTTACTTATATACTTTACTAAATATGCGATTATACATTATAACTGATTGTTAAGCAGAAAATAAAAATGGACTATGTACTATTGCTATTTTGCATTTAATAAAAATATCTAACAAATAATAAATTAACAATTTAAGAAACGCACTGGTTGCTTAATAACTCGGCCACTGCGTGTGGTACAATGTTGCAACGATTCTTTTATGGTATTTGCATTTTCTTTTTTACATTTAAAATCACTATCATTAACATTATTACTATTTTCAGTTGATAACATACTCGTATTATCGATTTCTGTGTTCTTTAACAAATAAGCGGGTTTTAACCTATCTATCGAAATTTCTGTTTTTCTATTTGGTAGTAATAATATGTCTTATCATTTCTACTTAGTACTTTATAAGGGCCGTTATAATTTGGTGTTAATGGTTTTTTTACTAAGTCGTTCCTAATAAAAACGTGTGAACAAGACTTTAAATCGTTGTGCACAAAAATTTTGCGAGAATCGCCATTCGCTCGTGACTTGGGTTTGTGACTACTTAGTATCGATCTCAATTTGTCAACGAATGTACATGGTGACATAGATTTTTTACTTACCTCAGAGAAAAAATTGCCGGGCAGTCTTAGGTTGTGCCCTAGAACCATTTCTGCTGCGCTCACCTCTCCGTCGCTTCTACATGCTGCTCTCAAACCGTATAAGGCTGTAGGTAATTCGTCTAGCCATGATGCGTTATCTGCTAATCTGGCTGTAAGTGCAACCTTTAACGAACGATGCCACCTCTCAATTTTACCATTGCTCTGTGGGTGGTATGGGGTTGTGCGTATTTTCTGCACCCCTAACAACTTCATCAGTCCGTTAAAAATGTCACTTTCAAATTGCCTACCGTGGTCTGTTGTCATTCTCACTGGACAACCAAATCGACAAATCCAGCCTTCGTAGATAGCTTTAGCGACTGTTTCTGCTGTGATGTCAACTGTAGGTATCGCTTCCGGCCATCGCGTATACCGGTCAATCAGTTACACAATACCTATACCCTTGCTCGCTCGTAGGGAGCGGGCCTATTATATCGACATGTATGTGTTCGAATCTACCACCAAAAGGAAAAGTTTGCAAATCAGAAACGGTGTGCCTATTTACTTTTGTTTTCTGACATTGTATACAACATTTCGCCCAATTATTAACATCTTTATTCATTCCGGGCCAAAAAAATTTTTGTGCTATCATTTTCCTAGTGACTCTAATACCTGGGTGACTAATATTGTGTATGGAATCAAATACTAATTTTCTAAATTTTTCTGGGACAAAAGGTCTTATGTACTTAGTTGATAACTCACAATAAATCGGTTTATTCGTACCTGGGATATTTAATTGTTTTAACGATACCTTGCCATTGTTGTTTTCCAGTAGATGTGTAACCTGGGAATCACCTTTCTGTGCTTGCGCAAGTTCTTCGAAGTCGATGCTCGTCGGACACCTCTGTCAGCAACTGCGTTCTGTTGACCTGTTAATCCATATGTGAAGTCCTGTAGCCTGGGGACAGGGTATCGATCCGGTTTCGTTTTTTTGTTGAGTAGGCGGTAGTCACCGCACGGTCGAATGCCTCCATCTTTCTTCGGAACGGTGTGAAGTGGGCTGGCCCAAGCGCTTTTCGACGGTCTGCATATGCCTAATTCTTGCATTACTTCAAATTCAATTTTTACCTTTTTATATCTGTCCGGTGGGAGTTGCCTGGCTCTCGTATACACGGGTGGACCTTCTGTTTCTATATGATGAAAAACGGTGTGCTTCGTTGGAACTTTAAATGAGATCGGTTTAGTAATTTCGGGATATTCTTCGAGAATATCTTTGTAAATGTTATTATTTTGTATACTGTTAATCGAAATACCATTATAATTTACAACGGACCCCATAGAGTACAAATTTGTTACAGAATCTATTAATTTCTTATTATGTAAATCTACTAATAACTTGTGTGACTTAAGAAAATCTGCACCTAAAATAGCTTGCTTAACGTCAGCAATTATAAATGACCAACGATAGGGTCTTCTTAATCCTAAATTTAACTCTAACATTTTAATACCAAAAGTTCTAATTTCTGTATCATTAGCTGCAAAAAGTTTATAGTTACACTGATTACGTTCTTTTACACTCACTTTACTCACGGGTATGACGGAAAGGTTAGCACCGGTGTCTACGAGGAAAATAAGTCCATTCTTGCTGTCGTTGATGCAGAGTCGGTGGTTGTCGCTCAGGTCAGTGCAGGTTTCCACCTCAAACTGCACTGCACCTAGTTTCCCGCATTGCCTTTCCAGTTGCACGGTGGTTCGCAACCACGAGCTTTCTCCCCGAACTTGTAATGCGGCCAACATAGCCACTCCGGACTGTTCAGTGTACGCCTAGTAGATTTTCTTCCTGATGACCTCGTTCTGGATCTGTGCACGCTTCCGCTGCGGTGGCGTGTTCGGCCACGGTAGCGCGTGCGTCCTCTTATCTCGTTTACCTCACCGCGGAGCTGTTGAATTTCTAACGACATTTTTTTCATTTCTGTCAACAGTGCGATACTACTCCCTGCGTTAGACGTTGGCGAACAGGTATGCTGGTCGACGGCTGCAACTTCTCCTGTTTGCAGGTGTTCCACAATCTTGTCGGCCATCTTACTAAGTGCTTCCAGTTTTGTGTCCTGTGCCACAGCAAGCACTGCACGAACTGACGCTGGTAACCTTGCCATCCACAGGTTCTTAAGTGGCTCGTCTGTAACTCCAGTATTCTTGGCGAGCTCCTGCATTCTTCGCAGCAGTTGAGATGGTTTTTGTGAACCTAGATCCATCTCCTTCACTAATTTGTTGAACTGTTGTTCTGAGCTTTCTTGAAACACGGCCAGCAGGCGCGATTTAATTGCTTCGTACTTTCCTGTCTCGGGTGGAGCACCGATGATGGTGCTGATATATCCCAGCTCGTCCCTTCCTAATTTACTGATTACTAGGTCGTATTTTGCCTGATCTGGTATCCTCTGTGGGCTCACTATCGCCTCAAACTGCGAAAACTATAATTTAGGCATCTGCGGCCAGAATACTGCTATTCTGCTGCTGACGGTAATTGACGCCATGTCGAATGCGGTAGGCTGTGTTGACTGTGGTGGGTTGCTCATGATTATTTTTCACTATTTTTATTTCACTTTACACACGGAATATTTAAAAAAATGAAGCACTACTGTCTTTTAATTTTTACACGTAAAGTCTGTACAATAACTTATATTATAACGCGTTTCCCACGGTCAAGATTCCCCCTCTGAGTCGCCGAACGCTATTTTTAATTACGACGGTACGCTAATTTAGATCACGTCGGTTCGCTTACTTTTTAATCACGTCGGGGTCACCAATTTTGTGACTTTATTGCGTGTTGAGATAAATAAAATATTAAATGCTTCTAAACTGAATATATTATATAAAAGGTTACAAGTTACATATACTATATTATACTGTCTATGCTATTGTGAGGAGGGGACCGTGGGGACACTCGCGTATCGAACGACTTGATTGTTAACCCGCCTGCGCTGAGGGCGCGGGGCGGTCGCGGGGATAAATTTCGCTGACGCGGCTGTAGACATTGCGACGCCACTGCGCGGGCGCCGGATGCACGCGCATTCCGCTGACGCGGCTGTCGCCATCGTGTCGCCACATGGTTATCTATCAACTGCAACTTTGAACATTTTATTAAAATATTATCCTCATTATCCCATTCAATACCTAGAGTGTTACTTTGATTTGATATTTTTAAATTATCTTGCTTTATATCTAAACTACTTTGTTCCGAAACCTTGTAAAGAAATTCTTTGGAATTGCTTTTTAATTTTCTTAAATTAAAATGTGCAGAGCTTAATGTTTCGTTGATCTTTTGATACAAATTTATTAAATGTTTTTCGTCATTCAACCCGGTTATTAAATCGTCTACATAAAAATCATGTAGTATTACTTCTTTTACCAATGAATCACTACTTTCATGACCTAGTTGGGCTAGACACCTAGTGCTGAGGTAAGGGGCATTAGACGTACCATAAGTCAACGTATCTAACGATAAGTACTTCATGCGCTCGGCCTCATCATCACGCCATAATATCATTTGCAGGTGTCTCTGTGTTGGTTCTACGACTACTTGTCTGTACATCTTCTCTATATCTCCCGTAAATATAAACTCGTGTTGACGAAATCTTATTAGAATAGAGAAGATGTCATCTTGAATCGTAGGACCCACCATGAGAATATCATTGAGTGAGTAACCAGAATCAGTCTTCGCCGACGCGTCAAAAACCACACGACATTTCGTCGACTCACTGTGTTCCTTTAAAATTGGATGATGCGGCAAGTAATAAGCTTTTTCTGGTTTATCACTCTCTGATAAATGACCTAATTCGGCATATTCATTAATGAAATATACGTATTGCGCTTTTACATTAGGCTGTCGTCTAAAACGTTTCTCCAATGAATCAAAACGTTTTCTAGCTAGCTTGTATGAGTCACCCAGCACATCTGGGCTAGTTCTAAACGGCAGCGTAACGCAAAATTTGCCATCAGCTAAGCGTTTCGTGTTTTGCTTGAAATGAGCTTCGCACGCCTCCTCTTCTGGGGACAACACTGGTGTAGTTGGTACTTCCTCCAACTCCCAAAACTTACTTAGCTGATTACGCATTTCCATACTAAATCCGCAATGTATGCTGTTTATTTTCGTACTATATTCTGTACTATTTACTGTTATAGGTCCTACCATCAACCAACCGAATAAAGAATTTTGCAACATAGGCTTATTGTGCCCTAGCCTTAACTTTTCACTGCTAATTACATCCCAAAAAATGTCAGCGCCCAATAACAAATCTATTTGAGAAGGCTTATAATAACTATGGTCAGCTAAAATTATATTTTGTGGAATAACAATATTTGACACGTCCACCGGTTCCAATGGCAACTGTCCCGTTATTTGAGGGATAACGAAAGCGTCAACTTGTTTACAAGATTCCTTATCACTCCGCCCGCGCGGTTGAACTGACACGGTGCACCGTCGCAGCGCATCAAAGGAAATATTATTAATACCGGTCACCCGAACCGTGTCAACAAGTTCACTCTGTATGCCTAACTTATTCATCAAAGCCTCAGTAATGAAACTGGACTGGGACCCACAATCCAATAGACACCTAGCGTCATATGTTGTATTTGTGTTTACATTTCTTATCGAAACAATTGCAGTTGATAACAACACTTGATTCTCGACACTGGCTGACAACGATATAGGCGTAGACACAGATTTCTTATACTCTGTAAATTTTTGCGGGCTAGATGTAATTGTTTTATGCAGTAGAGTATTGTGTTTACGTCTACATATAGCACATGGACCTAATTTACATTGGTGGGCAAAATGTCCGCCTCGAAAACAGTTAATACATACTTTTAATTTTCTTATTAAATTATTTCTTTCATCTAATGTCATTTGATTTAATTTTTCGCAGTTATATAATAAATGATCACCACTACATATACGACAAACTCGTGTATTGTTTACATTTAAGTGGCTCGACGTGTTGGACTTGCTAGCCGTCGCGACAAATGCCTTTTGCACCTTATCAATTCGTTTATACGTAACCTGTTTATCCGAATTTTCGCTAGTATTACTTGCGCTAATCATTTCCAAAACATCGGCCCTTTGACGTAAAAAGTCATAAAAATGCTGTATGCAGTTCTATGCACAGAATTGAAGCGGTAGGTAGTTAACGATAATTACGAAAACGGCTGATGCAATCTTTAATTCTTAGATGTTTACACTTTAGTTTTAGGTTTTCTTAATATTTATAGTTATTTAGCAATAAAGCTACTAAGATAGTTCAATAATTGAAACCTATAAATTAACTAAATAGGTATAATTCTATAACTTGTACTTATTATCTTATTGTGACTAATTATTTTACGTACTTTACTGGTTGCTTTAAACTTTAGTCAATACGCTAAAATTAAACAATTTTTAATATGATATCTGCTCAGGATCCTGGATGGTTCTCAGTATCATGTTCTGAGTGCCAATTTTACAGGAGCCTCAGAATGACCGCCTAAAAATTTTGTATTTTTAAGCAAACCTTTACTAGGCCTCTGCGCTAGCATCTTACATATCAATACGCTAAAATTAGTAAATTTTTAATTTGATATCTGCACAGGGTCCTGGATGGTTCTCAGTATCATGTTCTGAGTACAAATTTTACAGGAGCCTCAGAATGACCGCCTAAATTTTTTTTATTTTTGAGCCAACCCTTACTAGGCCTCTGCGCTAGCATCTTACATGTCAATACGCTAAAATTTGTAAATTTTTAATTTGATATCTGTTCAGGATCCTGGATGGTTCTCAGTATCATGTTCTGAGTACCAATTTTACAGGAGCCTCATAATGACCGCCTAAAAATTTTTATTTTTAAGCAAACCTTTACTAGGCCTCTGCGCTAGCATCTTACATGTCAAAACGATAAAATTAGTAAATTTTTAATTTGATATCTGCTC
This sequence comes from Boloria euphrosyne, assembly GCA_951802675.2. Classification (NCBI taxonomy): domain Eukaryota; kingdom Metazoa; phylum Arthropoda; class Insecta; order Lepidoptera; family Nymphalidae; genus Boloria; species Boloria euphrosyne. The sequence continues at coordinate 14,687,990 of OX637878.1, forward strand.
AGGATCATGGATGGTTCTCAGTATCATGTTCAGAGTGCCAGTTTTACAGGAGCCTCAGAATGACCGCCTAAAAATTTTGTTACTTTAAGCAAACCTTTATTAGGCCTCTGCGCTAGCATCTTACATGTCAATACGCTAAAATTAAACAATTTTTAATTTGATATCTGCTCAGGATCCTGGATAGTTCTCAGTATCATGTTCTGAGTACCAATTTTACAGGAGCCTAAGAATGACCGCTTAAAAATTTTGTAACTTTACGGAAACCTTTACTAGGCCTCTGCGCTAGCATCTAACATGTCAATACGCTAAAATTAAACAATTTTTAATTTGATATCTGCTCAGGATCCTGGATGGTTCTCAGTATCATGTTCTGAGTGCCAATTTTACAGGAGCCTCAGAATGACCGCTTAAAATTTTTTTAACTTTAAGCAAACCTTTATTAGGCCTCTGCGCTTGCAACTTACATGTCAATACGCTAAAATTAGTAAATTTTTAATTTGATATCTGCTCAGGATCCTGGATGGTTCGCAGTATCATGTTCTGAGCGCCAATTTTACAGGAGCCTCAGAATAACCGCCTAAAAATTTTGTATTTTTAAGCAAACCTTTACTAGGCCTCTGCGCTAGCATCTTACGTCATGTCAATACGCTAAAATTAAACAATTTTTAATATGATATCTGCTCAGGATCCTGGATGGTTCTCAGTATCATGTTCTGAGTACCAATTTTACAGGAGCCTCAGAATGACCGCCAAAAAATTTTGTATTTTTAAGCAAACCTTTACTAGGCCTCTGCGCTAGCATCTTACATGTCAATACGCTAAAATTAAACAATTTTTAATATGATATCTGCTCAGGATCCTGGATGGTTCTCAGTATCATGTTCTGAGTACCAATTTTACAGGAGCCTAAGAATGACCGCTTAAAAATTTTGTAACTTTACGGAAACCTTTACTAGGCCTCTGCGCTAGCATCTAAAATGTCAATACGCTAAAATTAAACAATTTTTAATTTGATATCTGCTCAGGATCCTGGATGGTTCTCAGTATCATGTTCTGAGTGCCAATTTTACAGGAGCCTCAGAATGACCGCTTAAAATTTTTTTAACTTTAAGCAAACCTTTATTAGGCCTCTGCGCTAGCAACTTACATGTCAATACGCTTAAATTAGTAAATTTTTAATTTGATATCTGCTCAGGATCCTGGATGGTTCGCAGTATCATGTTCTGAGCGCCAATTTTACAGGAGCCTCAGAATAACCGCCTAAAAATTTTGTATTTTTAAGCAAACCTTTACAAGGCCTCTGCGCTAGCATCTTACGTCATGTCAATACGCTAAAATTAAACAATTTTTAATATGATATCTGCTCAGGATCCTGGCAGTATCATGTTCTGAGTACCAATTTTACAGGAGCCTCAGAATGACCGCAAAAAAATTTTTTAACTTTAAGCAAACCTGTATTAGGCCTCTGCGCTAGCAACTTACATGTCAATACGCTAAAATTAGTAAATTTTTAATTTGATATCTGCTCAGGATCCTGGATGGTTCTCAGTATCATGTTCTGAGTACAAATTTTACAAGAGCCTCAGAATGACCGCCTAATTTTTTTTTATTTTTGAGCCAACCCTTACTAGGCCTCTGCGCTAGCATCTTACATGTCAATACGCTAAAATTTGTAAATTTTTAATTTGATATCTGTTCAGGATCCTGGATGGTTCGCAGTATCATGTTCTGTGTACCAATTTCACAGGAGCCTCAGAATGACCGCTTAAAAATTTTTATTTTTAAGCAAACCTTTACTAGGCCTCTGCGCTAGCATCTTACATGTCAAAACGCTAAAATTAGTAAATTTTTAATTTGATATCTGCTCAGGATCCTGGATGGTTCTCAGTATCTCAATGGAATTATGTCCAAATAGTACTATAGTACTACTCCATGGAGATAGTTTGTCTGTAAGGAAACAGGAGGTTATAAATGGAATAGAAAATCTGCTTTATTTACACAATAAAAGTAAATGTAAATTTATAATTTGCTCTTTCCCATATTCCTCTTCCCTTACGGATGAACAAAATAAATATATATATAGCCTTAACATGACTATATACAATACAACTCACCGTCATAGTGACGCATTCTTTTATTTTGATATAAATAAATTTATTAATTCTAGTCTTAAGGTGACAAAAGGTACATTGTATCTGCCCTTATATTATAAGAAAAAACTTGCTACTTTAGTAGCATATAATATACAAAACCCAGTAGTACATTGTACTACTAAGAATATTTATATTATGAATAACTTAGAGAATAATAATGTGACATTACATGATACCATTTCTAGAGAAAGTCCTAGCACTAGTTTAAACTGAATCTTAAGACAATGCCTAAGTCTAACAGTTTAAATACTGTGCATCAAAATATACAAGGCTTAGGTGGCAAAGAACTAGAACTAGAGCTTTATCTTGAGAAATACAATATCCATATAATATGCCTAACTGAACCATGGCTGAAAAAAAATTGTAATATTTTAAATATTGAAAATTATAAATTGTCAAGTTCGTTTGTTAGAGTGAATGCTACTCGCGGTGGCTCTCTTGTATTAGTTAGAAAAGATGTAGTTTGCAAGGGCCGACAGGACATAGTGGCACTCTCTGTCGAGCGTTCTATAGAACTATCCTGCGTTGAGACTCAACAGTATATTATATTATGCGTGTACCGACCCCCTTCGGGTGACTTTGATATATTTGAAAATAAGATGGACGATATCCTTAGAAATCTATGTACTAGTAGTAAATCCATAATTGTAAGCGGATATTTTAATGTTGATATTCTTCAAGTAACGCAGCATAGTAATCGCCTCTTAAGTCTATTTAGATCGTACGACTTAAAAAATGTTTTTTGCGAACCAACTCGTATATCAAGTTTTTCCTCCACATGTATAGATAATGTGTTCTGTCATGAGGAAGTTCTCGAAAAATTAATAATAGCCACTTGGGTCAAAAAATTTCAATATCTAGCGATATCATTAATACTAAACAAAATTTTAAATATAGACCCGTCAATGATTATAAAATTAACGTATTTAAAGAGAAAGTTACGCAGCAATTACTTCAATTGAACATGACTGTTGATAGTCCCAATTTTTATTATAATAAAGTATTTAATATACTATTAGAGTCATTCAATGACGTATTTAAAGAACGTACTATAATTAAGGACTCCAAAATGAAATTTAGCGACTGGGCGACAGTCGGTATATACCGAAGTAGGCATAAATTGTATGAATTATATAGTATGAAGCAGTGGAATCATGACCCAACATTCCATAATCGGGTAAGAACTTATTCAAAAATTTTTAAAAATGTTTGTTTGCAGGCTAAGTCTATACACATTAGAAATAAAATTTTAAATTATGACAATAAAATTAAAGCCATTTGGGACGTGATTACTCGTACGGCTGGAAGATCAAAGCCTGCTAGTGAACCTATCCAATTGCTAATTGATAATACTACAATAAGTTCCAATGAAGATGTTGCAAATTCATTTCAAAGTTATTTTTCGAAAATCCCTGAAAACGTTACATTTTCTTTAAAATCTTCTCCTACAGATGCAATAAATTCTTTAAAAAATCATACTCATCACTGTGATCACCAATTTAAATTTTCATATTATGTAGATGCGAATGAAATAATTAAGATATCTAAAACTATTAATCCTAAAAAAACTGGTGATTTGTGGGGCATGTCTGTTAAATTACTTAACACAATAATAACAAACATTGCACAACAATTGTCTCTTATTTTCAATAAATGCATAGATAATGGAATATTCCCTGATCTCATGAAAATTAGTAAAATAATACCTCTTTTTAAAAATGCCGAGAAAAATGACCCTGGCAACTATAGACCTATTTCTATATTGCCATGTATGAGTAAAGTCTTTGAGAAACTTATTTTAAGCCAACGTTTGATTCATTTTAACATAAATAATATTTTCCATAGTGAACAGTATGGTTTTACTAAAGGCAAGTCTACAGCTGATGCGGGGGTTGCGCTTCTTAGACATATTTATGACGCTTGGGAAAAATCATAGAATGCAATTGGAGTATTCTGTGATTTGTCTAAAGCTTTTGATTGTGTGGAACATGAAACTCTTTTGCTTAAATTAGCTCATTACGGGGTTCGTGGTGTTGCTCTTGATTTCATTGCATCGTATCTTAGTGGTAGGGTTCAGAAGGTCGCGGTAAATAATGTCAATTCTTCAGGGTCTCATCTTAGAATGGGTGTACCACAGGGATCTATCCTGGGTCCATTTTTGTTCTTAGTTTATATTAATGATCTCCCATTTTATGCCGACAAGTTTTGTGATATTGTACTCTTTGCGGATGACACCTCCTTAATTTTTAAAGTTGATAGAAAGTCAAATAATTACGACGAAGTGAATAGTGCATTATCGCACATACTTCATTGGTTTAATATTAATAATCTGGCTTTAAATGCCAATAAGACAAAATGTATGCAGTTTTCATTACCTAATGTAAAAGACATAATTTTAACTTGTTTCTTAATAAAGACATACTAAATATGGTAGATTGCACGGTTTTCTTGGGATTTACATTAGATTCAGGTCTGCAATGGGGTCCCCATCTCTCGTCTCTTGCGAGTAGACTGAAATCCGCTGTTTTCGCTGTTAGAAAAATCAGGCAGCTAACTGACGTCGATACTGCCAGACTTGTCTATTTTAGCTACTTTCATAGCATTTTAGCGTATGGTATTCTGTTGTGGGGTAATGATGCGGACATTAAATCCATATTTATAATTCAAAAAAGGGCCATTCGGGCTATTTATAACGTTAGCGCTCGGGATACTCTCCGCGAACTTTTTAAAGAAATTGGAATACTTACGGTTGCTTCGCAATATATATATTGTAACATTGTATTCGTTCGACAAAACATTAATTGCTACTCAAGACACAGCGACAAACACGGTATAAATACAAGAAATAAGGATAAACTTGTAACACCCAGTTTTCGCCTTCAAAAAGTAAATAGAACTTTTATGGGGCAAGGTGTACGCATGTATAATAAAATTCCACAGTCCATATTGAGCTTGCCTTTGAACCAATTCAAATCTAAAATTAAAAATACATTATTGAATAAGGCTTATTATACTATCGCGGAATACTTAGAAGATATAAATGTGTGGAATTAATGTCTTGTTGTGTCTCACGTAGGATAAATAGAAAAACATTGTAATGCAATAAATATTGTAATCAAATATTTTTGAAAAGAGCAACTGCTGAGTTTCTCGCCGGCTCTTCTCGGCAGAACAGCATTCCGAGTCGGTGGTAGCTTACTCCCAAGTCCCAGACTTACAGACTGACATTTAATTTAAATTTAAAGTTTAATCATGTAAAAATGACGATTCAAAAGAACTTATAAAAGTCTATTTGAATAAAGAATATTTTGATTGATTGATTGATTGATATCATGTTCAGAGTGCCAATTTTACAGGAGCCTCAGAATGACCGCCTAAAAATTTTGTAACTTTAAGGAAACCTTTACTAGGCCTCTGCGCTAGCATCTTACATGTCAATACGCTAAAATTAAACAATTTTTAATTTGATATCTGCTCAGGATCCTGGATGGTTCTCAGTATCATGTTCTGAGTACCAATTTTACAGGAGCCTCAGAATGACCGCTTAAAAATTTTGTAACTTTAAGGAAACCTTTACTAGGCCTCTGCGCTAGCATCTTACATGTCAATTCGCTAAAATTAAACAATTTTTAATATGATATCTGCTCAGGATCCTGGATGGTTCTCAGTATCATGTTCTGAGTACCAATTTTACAGGAGCCTAAGAATGACCGCTTAAAAATTTTGTAACTTAAAGGAAACCTTTACTAGGCCTCTGCGCTAGCATCTTACATGTCAATACGCTAAAATTAAACAATTTTTAATTTGATATCTGCTCAGGATCCTGGATGGTTCTCAGTATCATGTTCTGAGTGCCAATTTTACAGGAGCCTCAGAATGACCGCTTAAAAATTTTGTAACTTAAAGGAAACCTTTACTAGGCCTCTGCGCTAGCATCTTACATGTCAATACGCTAAAATTAGTAAATTTTTAATTTGATATCTGCTCAGGATCCTGGATGGTTCTCAGTATCATGTTCTGAGTGCCAATTTTACAGGAGCCTCAGAATGACCGCCTAAAAATTTTGTATTTTTAAGCAAAAATTTACTAGGCCTCTGCGCTAGCATCTTACATGTCAATACGCTAAAATTAATAAATTTTTAATTTGATATCTGCACAGGGTCCTGGATGGTTCTCAGTATCATGTTCTGAGTGCCAATTTTACAGGAGCCTCAGAATGACCGCTTAAAAATTTTTTTACTTTAAGCAAACCTTTATTAGGCCTCTGCGCTAGCAACTTACATGTCCATACGCTAAAATTAGTAAATTTTTAATTTGATATCTGCTCAGGATCCTGGATGGTTCTCAGTATCATGTTCTGAGTGCCAATTTTACAGGAGCCTCAGAATGACCGCCTAAAAATTTTGTATTTTTAAGCAAAAATTTACTAGGCCTCTGCGCTAGCATCTTACATGTCAATACGCTAAAATTAGTAAATTTTTAATTTGATATCTGCACAGGGTCCTGGATGGTTCTCAGTATCATGTTCTGAGTACAAATTTTACAGGAGCCTCAGAATGACCGCCTAAATTTTTTTTATTTTTGAGCCAACCCTTACTAAGCCTCTGCGCTAGCATCTTACATGTCAATACGCTAAAATTTGTAAATTTTTAATTTGATATCTGTTCAGGATCCTGGATGGTTCTCAGTATCATGTTCTGAGTACCAATTTTACAGGAGCCTCAGAATGACCGCCTAAAAATTTTTATTTTTAAGCAAACCTTTACTAGGCCTCCGCGCTAGCATCTTACATGTCAAAACGCTAAAATTAGTAAATTTTTAATTTGATATCTGCTCAGGATCCTGGATGGTTCTCAGTATCATGTTCAGAGTGCCAATTTTACAGGAGCCTCAGAATGACCGCCTAAAAATTTTGTTACTTTAAGGAAACCTTTACTAGGCCTCTGCGCTAGCATCTTACATGTCAATACGCTAAATTTAAACAATTTTTAATTTGATATCTGCTCAGGATCCTGGATGGTTCTCAGTATCATGTTCTGAGTACCAATTTTACAGGAGCCTAAGAATGACCGCTTAAAAATTTTGTAGCTTTACGGAAACCTTTACTAGGCCTCTGCGCTAGCATCTAACATGTCAATACGCTAAAATTAAACAATTTTTAATTTGATATCTGCTCAGGATCCTGGATGGTTCTCAGTATCATGTTCTGAGTGCCAATTTTACAGGAGCCTCAGAATGACCGCTTAAAATTTTTTTAACTTTAAGCAAACCTTTATTAGGTCCTGCGCTAGCAACTTACATGTCAATACGCTAAAATTAGTAAATTTTTAATATAATATCTGCTCAGGATCCTGGATGGTTCGCAGTATCATGTTCTGAGCGCCAATTTTACAGGAGCCTCAGAATGACCGCTTAAAAATTTTTTAACTTTAAGCAAACCTTTATTAGGCCTCTGCGCTAGCAACTTACATGTCCATACGCTAAAATTAGTAAATTTTTAATTTGATATCTGCTCAGGATCCTGGATGGTTCTCAGTATCATGTTCTGAGTGCCAATTTTACAGGAGCCTCAGAATGACCGCCTAAAAATTTTGTATTTTTAAGCAAAAATTTACTAGGCCTCTGCGCTAGCATCTTACATGTCAATACGCTAAAATTAGTAAATTTTTAATTTGATATCAGCACAGGGTCCTGGATGGTTCTCAGTATCATGTTCTGAGTACAAATTTTACAGGAGCCTCAGAATGACCGCCTAAATTTTTTTTATTTTTGAGCCAACCCTTACTAGGCCTCTGCGCTAGCATCTTACATGTCAATACGCTAAAATTTGTAAATTTTTAATTTGATATCTGTTCAGGATCCTGGATGGTTCTCAGTATCATGTTCTGAGTACCAATTTTATAGGAGCCTCAGAATGACCGCCTAAAAATTTTTATTTTTAAGCAAACCTTTACTAGGCCTCCGCGCTAGCATCTTACATGTCAAAACGCTAAAATTAGTAAATTTTTAATTTGATATCTGCTCAGGATCCTGGATGGTTCTCAGTATCATGTTCAGAGTGCCAATTTTACAGGAGCCTCAGAATGACCGCCTAAAAATTTTGTTACTTTAAGGAAACCTTTACTAGGCCTCTGCGCTAGCATCTTACATGTCAATACGCTAAATTTAAACAATTTTTAATTTGATATCTGCTCAGGATCCTGGATGGTTCTCAGTATCATGTTCTGAGTACCAATTTTACAGGAGCCTAAGAATGACCGCTTAAAAATTTTGTAACTTTACGGAAACCTTTACTAGGCCTCTGCGCTAGCATCTAACATGTCAATACGCTAAAATTAAACAATTTTTAATTTGATATCTGCTCAGGATCCTGGATGGTTCTCAGTATCATGTTCTGAGTGCCAATTTTACAGGAGCCTCAGAATGACCGCCTTAAAATTTTTTTAACTTTAAGCAAACCTTTATTAGGTCCTGCGCTAGCAATTTACATGTCAATACGCTAAAATTAGTAAATTTTTAATATAATATCTGCTCAGGATCCTGGATGGTTCGCAGTATCATGTTCTGAGCGCCAATTTTACAGGAGCCTCAGAATAACCGCCTAAAAATTTTGTATTTTTAAGCAAACCTTTACTAGGCCTCTGCGCTAGCATCTTACGTCATGTCAATACGCTAAAATTAAACAATTTTTAATATGATATCTGCTCAGGATCCTGGATGGTTCTCAGTATCATGTTCTGAGTACCAATTTTACAGGAGCCTCAGAATGACCGCCAAAAAACTTTTTATTTTTAAGCAAACCTTTACTAGGCCTCTGCGCTAGCATCTTACATGTCAATACGCTAAAATTAGTAAATTTTTAATTTGATATCTGCTCAGGATCCTGGATGGTTCTCAGTATCATGTTCTGAGTACCAATTTTACAGGAGCCTCAGAATGACCGTCTAAAAATTTTTTAACTTTTAGCAAACCTTTATTAGGCCTCTGCGCTAGCATCTTACATGTCAATACGCTAAAATTAGTAAATTTTTAATTGGATATCAGCTCAGGATCCTGGATGGTTCTCAGTATCATGTTCTGAGTACCAATTTTACAGGAGCCTAAGAATGACCGCTTAAAAATTTTGTAACTTTAAGGAAACCTTTACTAGGCCTCTGCGCTAGCATCTTACATGTCAATACGCTAAAATTAAACAATTTTTAATTTGATATCTGCTCAGGATCCTGGATGGTTCTCAGTATCATGTTCTGAGTGCCAATTTTACAGGAGCCTCAGAATGACCGCCTAAAAATGTTGTATTTTTAAGCAAACCTTTACTAGGCCTCTGCGCTAGCATCTTACATGTCAATACGCTAAAATTAGTAAATTTTTAATTTGATATCTGCACAGGGTCCTGGATGGTTCTCATTATCATGTTCTGAGTACAAATTTTACAGGAGCCTCAGAATGACCGCCTAAATTTTTTTTATTTTTGAGCCAACCCTTACTAGGCCTCTGCGCTAGCATCTTACATGTCAATACGCTAAAATTTGTAAATTTTTAATTTGATATCTGTTCAGGATCCTGGATGGTTCTCAGTATCATGTTCTGAGTACCAATTTTACAGGAGCCTCAGAATGACCGCCTAAAAATTTTATTTTTAAGCAAACCTTTACTAGGCCTCTGCGCTAGCATCTTACATGTCAAAACGCTAAAATTAGTAAATTTTTAATTTGATATCTGCTCAGGATCCTGGATGGTTCTCAGTATCATGTTCAGAGTGCCAATTTTACAGGAGCCTCAGAATGACTGCCTAAAAATTTTGTATTTTTAAGCAAACCTTTACTAGGCCTCTGCGCTAGCATCTTACGTCATGTCAATACGCTAAAATTAAACAATTTTTAATATGATATCTGCTCAGGATCCTGGATGGTTCTCAGTATCATGTTCTGAGTACCAATTTTACAGGAGCCTCAGAATGACCGCCAAAAAACTTTTTATTTTTAAGCAAACCTTTACTAGGCCTCTGCGCTAGCATCTTACATGTCAATACGCTAAAATTAGTAAATTTTTAATTTGATATCTGCTCAGGATCCTGGATGGTTCTCAGTATCATGTTCTGAGTACCAATTTTACAGGAGCCTCAGAATGACCGTCTAAAAATTTTTTAACTTTTAGCAAACCTTTATTAGGCCTCTGCGCTAGCATCTTACATGTCAATACGCTAAAATTAGTAAATTTTTAATTGGATATCAGCTCAGGATCCTGGATGGTTCTCAGTATCATGTTCTGAGTACCAATTTTACAGGAGCCTAAGAATGACCGCTTAAAAATTTTGTAACTTTAAGGAAACCTTTACTAGGCCTCTGCGCTAGCATCTTACATGTCAATACGCTAAAATTAAACAATTTTTAATTTGATATCTGCTCAGGATCCTGGATGGTTCTCAGTATCATGTTCTGAGTGCCAATTTTACAGGAGCCTCAGAATGACCGCCTAAAAATGTTGTATTTTTAAGCAAACCTTTACTAGGCCTCTGCGCTAGCATCTTACATGTCAATACGCTAAAATTAGTAAATTTTTAATTTGATATCTGCACAGGGTCCTGGATGGTTCTCATTATCATGTTCTGAGTACAAATTTTACAGGAGCCTCAGAATGACCGCCTAAATTTTTTTTATTTTTGAGCCAACCCTTACTAGGCCTCTGCGCTAGCATCTTACATGTCAATACGCTAAAATTTGTAAATTTTTAATTTGATATCTGTTCAGGATCCTGGATGGTTCTCAGTATCATGTTCTGAGTACCAATTTTACAGGAGCCTCAGAATGACCGCCTAAAAATTTTATTTTTAAGCAAACCTTTACTAGGCCTCTGCGCTAGCATCTTACATGTCAAAACGCTAAAATTAGTAAATTTTTAATTTGATATCTGCTCAGGATCCTGGATGGTTCTCAGTATCATGTTCAGAGTGCCAATTTTACAGGAGCCTCAGAATGACTGCCTAAAAATTTTGTTACTTTAAGGAAACCTTTACTAGGCCTCTGCGCTAGCATCTTACATGTCAATACGCTAAAATTAGTAAATTTTTAATTTGATATCTGCTCAGGATCCTGGATGGTTCTCAGTATCATGTTCTGAGTACCAATTTTACAGGAGTCTAAGAATGACCGCTTAAAAATTTTGTAACTTTACGGAAACCTTTACTAGGCCTCTGCGCTAGCATCTAACATGTCAATACGCTAAATTTGATATCTGCTCAGGATCCTGGATGGTTCTCAGTATCATGTTCTGAGTGCCAATTTTACAGGAGCCTCAGAATGACCGCTTAAATTTTTTTTAACTTTAAGCAAACCTTTATTAGGCCTCTGCGCTAGCAACTTACATGTCCATACGCTAAAATTAGTAAATTTTTAATTTGATATCTGCTCAGGATCCTGGATGGTTTGCAGTATCATGTTCTGAGCGCCAATTTTACAGGAGCCTCAGAATAACCGCCTAAAAATTTTGTATTTTTAAGCAAACCTTTACTAGGCCTCTGCGCTAGCATCTTACGTCATGTCAATACGCTAAAATTAAACAATTTTTAATATGATATCTGCTCAGGATCCTGGATGGTTCTCAGTATCATGTTCTGAGTACCAATTTTACAGGAGCCTCAGAATGACCGCCAAAAAATTGTGCAACTCTAAGCAAACATTTACTAGGCCTCTGCGCTAGCATCTTAAATGACAATACGCTAAAATTAGTAAATTTTTAATTTGTTATCTGCTCAGGATCCTGGATGGTTCTCAGTATCATGTTCTGAGTACCAATTTTACAGGAGCCTCAGAATGACAGCCTAAAAAATTTTTATTTTCTAAGCAAACCTTTACTAGGCCTCTGCGCTAGCATCTTACATGTCAATACGCTAAAATTAGTAAATTTTTAATTTGATATCTGCTCAGGATCCTGGATGGTTCTCATTTATGCTTATTAATTAATTTATATTTGTCGCAATATATGCATCGTGCGCGACGACATCGCAACGTCACAGGTGGCCATTATGGACAATATTATCACAGCTGTTAAGCGAGAAGTAAGTAAATATTGTAAAAAAAATTAATGAAAACTTGTGTTATTTTACTATATTAGACAATTTTGGACGATGATAGTCAGTAACATTATTGCCAATAACATTAAAATTGTTGTTTTCAGTGAGAAATGAGCCTACTGTAGACTAAAACGAGGTTTCGATCTATTACCACGAAATTATTTTGCAAACGGAGACGATGAATAAATTGGAAGAATACCAAAATTTTAAAAAACTGTAGATACAGATTATTGACATAAGTACGGGTAACAAACGTATTACAAAATGCCAATAAGAATAGTCAACCTGTAGACTTTATGTTATTGTTCTGTTTATGTATTTAAATATGTATGTGTTAAAATGAATATCGCATGTTTATGTTGTTGATGATTGTTAATACTTACTCGTATTTAATTAAATGTCTGATTTTTTTTAGTTGTAAGTAAATAAAAATATTTATTATTTTTACCCGACTATTATTTATACCTAAGTACTTATAAGATGATTGTAAGAACATAGATATATAAGTACAATGGGCTAATGAAACTGTTGATCAGTTAACTGCTATGTCATTTTCATAAGTTCATATTATAAATATCATTTACAGGGTTCATTGGTAAAATAAAAAAAAAAAATGAAATACTAAATTGTAATAACTTTAAATAATATACAATATACATTACAAAAACTTGTTTCATTTACTTGAAAATATTGGAGGTTGAAGATTTACTAGAACACGAAAATATGTTATATATCATCAATGTATAAATATTTGTAACATTATTTAGTGTAATCATGTAGCAATAGATGGCGCGACAATGTTCAATCATAAAAGTAATTTGTAATTAACAAGTTTTGTCAATAGATGGCGTTAGGAGTAGAATACATCGCGCTATCGTTTGGTTCTGTTGGAAAAATATAGCATTGTGTAGACCCCAGATCATTAAATTACTTTGGAAGCAAACAAGTGTTATTATTATACCCAGTGAAGAAGAAGTGAAGTAAAAATAGTGTAGTAGTGGAGTAGTGCATGGTAATAGTTCAACAATCAATGTGATATAAACTAATAAATTATATTTTGGTACTTACGTACTAATGAATAATGATGACACACTTTTATTTTGCTTTTATTTTTAATGTGCTTATATCGTAAAAAACTATTTTCTTTGGGTTTTCATATAATAGGTTCATAAGCATAGATATATAACACCTAGATGGAGTGTAGGTCCAAGCGAATTGTAACCACTTTTTTTGGCTAGATTTCGAGATATGGCTAGATACGTTTCCCGTCGTGTCAATGTCAATTGTCAAGTTACACAACTACATACGTACAACTTCGGTTGCAATTACGTGACACTTACGCACACATTCATACTAATGCTACTTCAATATTGAGCGGAATTATGTATGAAACTATCAGTCTAGGTATTATTAGTCTAAGTTCATAAGGTTAATTTTATGACTCTTTCTAGGTTGGTTAGGTTAGGTTAGATATATGACCACAATATCGCACGAGCCGAGCGAGCGCAGCGAGCGTGCCGCGGCAGCGGCCGGCGAGTGCCATAGACATGTCATAAATATGGCGGCAATTTCTAAATGCCGCCAATTTGCATCTACATTCCTAACCTAACCAACCTAGAAAGAAAGATTCTTAAAATTAACCTTATGAACCTATTATTAATTTTTGACTATGGCACTCGCCGGCCGCTGCCGCGGCACGCTCGCTGCGCTCGCTCGGCTCGTCCGATATTGTGGTCATATATCTAACCTAACCTAACCAACCTAGAAAGAAACATTCTTAAAATTAACTTTATGAACCTATAATTAATTTTCGATTTAAGATTTTACGATATAAGCACATTCACACAAATCTATAGAAAAAATAAAAGTGTGTCATCATTAGTACGAAAGTACCATTATTTTTAACAAAAAACAAAAACCGACTTCAAAATTAAACAAATCTAAACTAAAAAGTAGAAAATAATACTTTTAAGAACTTCGTTAATTTTGAAGTCGGTGCCAGCCAAGACGGATAGATTTATCTTGCCTTTGCAATGGACTTTCGAACGGTATTTTGATTATGTGTACAAATATAGATATAGATTAATCGAATATGTGTCTATTTAAGGTTATTTTGCTTTGGCTGGCACCGACTTCTAAATTAACGAAGTTCTTAAAAGTATTATTTTCTACTTTTTAGTTTAGATTTGTTTAGTTTTGAAGTCGGTTTTTGTTTTTTGTTAAAAATAATTTATTTTCAAATTTTTAGCGGAAAGTAGATACTTATTTTGTTTATGTACAAAAAAGAATTGTCCAAATCGGTCCAGCCATCTTCGAGTAACGGGGAACATACATAAAAAAAAGTCCCCAACGAATTGAGAACCTCCTCCTTTTTTGAAGTCGGTTAATAAGAGCCTGAAAGAATTTACCTATCGGTCTATAATTACGTATAATTTTGAAAGAATTTTCTTTTAACTCCTAACCGTTGAGGAGTTGTACCTTCCATCATTAGCTCAACCACACGAGATGATGATTATCAGACGCAAATACTTGAACAGCTTTAGAAAATATATGAAAAACGTAATAAGTGCCTATAAAATTTGAGAGTTGTCTTCGATTTCCCTGGGATCCCATCATCAGATCGTGACTTGGTGACTATGGGACCAACTAGAAACTATACCCTTTCAAACAAAAAAAGAATTTTCCAAATCGGTCCAGCCATCGTCGAGTAATCGGGGAACATACATAGAAAAAAAAAAGTCCCCGACGAATTGAGAACCTCCTCCTTTTTTTGAAGTCCTTTTTTTGAAGTCGGTTAAAAATAAGTTCTCAGGTATTTTATTTAAAACTAGGGGCTCACCCTCACTTCGCTCGGGTTCGTCCCTAGGTACGTGTTGTATATATTTATTTCGTACCGCCCGGTAGGTATATATTTGACTTGATTATAATATGAATTACCATTACACGCACCATGGCAACGGTCATAACTGATACGTTATACGTTAATTTTATAAAGTTTTTTTTTTTAATTTTCTAATCTTCCGCA
This sequence comes from Boloria euphrosyne, assembly GCA_951802675.2. Taxonomy (NCBI): domain Eukaryota; kingdom Metazoa; phylum Arthropoda; class Insecta; order Lepidoptera; family Nymphalidae; genus Boloria; species Boloria euphrosyne. Next base: position 14,703,240 of record OX637878.1, read on the forward strand.
CAACTTTCTTATTTTTTTCTTTCATAAGAACCTTCTCCTAACAATAACAAACATAACAAAAAAAGAATTGGCCAAATTGGTCCAGGCGTTGTTGAGTTATGCGCTTACCAACACATTTTGCGATTCATTTTTATATTATAGAAGAGATGTGATGTGAAAAACCTTCAGTCGCTGCATTATTCGCTCAACATGGATTAGCTCTAGGTATTTTATTAGTGGCATCTGTTTCCTCTCTTGTAAATTCTCCTTTATTTTAACACATCTTATTAGGACCATATTAAATTTATCTCAAAAACGATTAGTAAATGTTAACTGCAATTATTTGCAATATGGATTTGACTGTCAAATTTTGACAGCTCAAGTCAGCGACAAAATTATCAATTTTAGCCGTAGCGAGCGCTGTGATCGTTTAGCCTACTCCCTCCACCCGCTTTGCACCCTGCCAATACTCTATGTTATATAATTCACAAGCAAACTTAACTTTAGCTAGGTGTAGGTGTTACTGTCGCCATCTATTGAGGTCTTAGTGTAACAACTACAACCTACACTATAAACCAATGCGACGCCACACGGATAGGGATTGCAATCCCGCAAAACGGGATCCCGCATTCCTGCGGGATCCTGCTGCATTTATTGATCTGCTGGATCCCGCACCTTCAAAGTGCGGATCCGCGGACCTTAAAAATAAGAAAAAGTCAGACAGACAACAAGCTAAAGGATTTTGAGAAAATTTTGAGAAAGAAATGACGTTTATTTAAATTACTTTTTATTGTAGTAATATCTTTGATTCCTATGGGAAAACACATTAACTGGTTCTATGGAACGATAAGGATAAGAAGGATCTTACCAAATATGGCTAACTCTTGTTAATAGGCTTATAGAAAAGTGCAATCTATACTATTTATAAAGCTGAAGAGTTTGTTTGTTTGTTTTAACGCGCTAATCTCAGGAACTACTGGTTTGATTTGAAAAAATCTTTTGGTGTTGGATAGTCCGTTTATCAAGGAAGGCTATAGGCTATATAACATCCCGTTACGAGTTACGACCTATAGGAGCGGAGCATCAATGAAAAATGTTCCAAAAACGAAAGAAAATTCTTCCTTTTGAGAGCTTCCATTGCGTGCGCTGCGTAAACGGTAAAAGTTATGCAAAAATCATGTATGACGGCATTGTTCCTCTTTAAAAGTTCTGAAAAAGTCCACGATAGCATATCTCTTTTAAAGTTGACTCGCTTTAGCCTTTTTTATGGTAATCAAATTTGTTTTAAGATAATGCCTTATTTGCGTAGGTATTTAATAAATATGATATTATTTTCATGACAAGTATTTAATTTTAAACAAAATAAAAATATCACGGATTTAACATAACTTAGAAAAAAAATCACCACGTGCAAGACGGGCAGACGGGCGGAACGAAAGAATCTGGTTTTCAGCCCTTAGAACGCGAGCGTAGCCGCGGGAAAGGCTAATAGTATAATATGTCTGTCTCATATTAAAAACAATAGCTTAGCTAATCGATGTGTGCATTCACACAATAAGAAATAAAAAAGAGAACCTTTAAATTGGAAATTATTTGTTGGTACATTAGAAGTAATAGCATAAAACCTTATAAATGAAACTACTTTTTCGGATTTTGTCGCGGATTTATTTTGATTTTTATTTTTAGTTCCCGACGTTTCGAATGCTTTACAGCAATCATGGTCACGGGAGAGACTAAGATATTTGACGTCTCATAGGTTTATATACTTGTTACAGACAGTGCCTACCCACAATTTACAAAAATTTTGAAAATGGCATCAGAGTACCTTATAATTTTTTTAATTCTAAACATTTATATTTAAATTTAAATAATTTAAAAATAATTTATAATTATGGCAATATTATTAACTTATTTTTAGCTAGTATTATAATAATTTTTATTTTAATATTAGTTATTCAAAAGTATTATTAGGGACACAAAAAAAGTATCGATACTTTGTGGTATCGAGTACATTTCCTTTCGATACCGATACTTTTGTACTCGATACTTTGCATTCGATACTTTTACTCAATGAGTACTTTTTGGCTGGTATCGTATCGAATAAGAAGTTATGTTTTAAATGGGTCATCTTAGAATTTTCCCATTTAAAACTTGCGACCTTACGGCTTATTTATGGTTATGGCAACGCCATCTAGTTCACGCGTTCTGAATCATTTCAAACACAAAATCGATCTTTGCTCGAAATCGTTGACCGTTGTCGTTTAATTTTATCGTATTCGTTTCGCGCTTTGTTTTTCTGCTAAATACGGTTGATCATTATTTTCACCATCTACCATAGTTTCACATCTTATCGTATTTGTTTATTGCTTGGATCGTATATAAATAACTTGTTTCGCGTTTTTATAGTTTTTTAGCGTTTTTAAAATTGGCTTTTAAAAATGCAAAATATTTAATGTTAATTATGGATTTTTTTAAAAATAAAATTTTTCGTCGACAATCCGAAAAGGTAGTTTCATTTATAATGTTTTTCGTGTTCAATAGGTGCTAATGTTCACTATTAAGCAATTTTTCAAATTTTGTCAACTAGCCTAATGGCGCAGACCCCGTGTGGCCGGCTATGCGTTAAAAATTAAAATATTTGCGTTGCGACGACGCAACGCAACGTGCCGTATGGACTGGAACTTAGGCCCTAAGAAAAGTACTCTACACCTTGTAGTATGGATACTTTTGTTTCGATACTTTTATGAGTACGATATTTATTTTTCGATACTTTTATGAGTACGATATTTATTTTTCGATACTACTCATGAGCAGGAACACCGGACCTACACGACCTTACGGCTTATGTTTATAGTTATGGCAACGCCATCTAGTTCACTCGTTCTGGATCTTCTAAAACACAACAACATCGATCTTTGCTCGAAATCATTTCTTCCGGTCACAGTTAAATTCCTAACCTTTCCTTCATTCATTTACGCTTAAAATGCAAAATACTTAATTTAATTTTGTTTCCATTATTTTTTTGAAGATACAGTTGTCTTTTTCTATAACTGTATTAAATTTGTGTACCAATACCATTTGTTTTTCATGTCCTGCCCTACTGAAGTTAAACATATATATACGTTATTTACTGACTGATATTGACCTGTGCTCAATGCCTGAGCATGAAATTTCAAAATTAACTAAGTTTTAAAAAGTATTGTTTTCTACTTTTTAGTTTAGATTTTCTAATTATTTTTTTTGCGGAAAGTAGATACGTATTTTGTTTATCAAAATATAAAATAGGTATAGGGTAGGCCAACTAAACCACTGTTCTAATGAGTCAACGAGGTTTCGGAATAATCGTTATTAGCCAATCGAGATTTGTCCACATTCAGTGTTCCGCCTAACTCCCATACGTTAATGATTATAAAAATTTACCTTTATCAAGTAAACCTAATAGCCTGAAAGAATACATTTAAGTATTGGATCATAAGTACGTATAATATTGAAAGAATTTTCTTTCAATTCCTAACTGTAGTGGAGTAGTACCTTCTATCATCAGCTCATTGATTTGATAACGACGTTACGCTAGGTGACTCAAATGTACGGATAGCATATAAAAGGTTCCGCCGAGTATTGTTAATTTGCTCCTAAGAATTGAAGAGTTCCGTTTTTTTGTCATGGATCTCATGATCAGAACCTAACCCAATTTTTATCAAACTGCCCTTGAAGTACATCCTTTCCAATAAAAAAAATCATCAAAATCCGTTAGCGTGATATTGAGTAATTCGTCCATTTGTCGCGCACATAATTACTGTAAATTTAAGAATTATATGGTTTTCTCATGCATGCTATTGTCAGAACTGGAAAATATTAAAATGGAACCACACGGAAAACACCACCTTTGAAATAAAAAAAAATCATCAAAATATGTTCACTCAGTCCAAAGTTCTGAGGTAACAAACATAAAAAAAACAGACGAATTGAGAACCTCCTCCTTTTGGTCAAGTCGGTTGAAAAACGAAAAGTACTCGATACCTTGAAGTATCGATACTTTTGATTCGATACTTTTATGAGTACGATACTTTTTTTTCGATACTACTCATGAGTACAGTATCGATACTTTCTATTCGATACCGTGTCCCTAAGTATTATGTAGTGTTGCTATTATAATAATATCTATATTTTCTTATCTATAAATTGATTATGCTAAGTTGCATTTTATTATTTAAATTAAGTATTAATTTGATATAAGAAAATTAAGTTAAAATTGCTAAAAAATATAAATTGAATTTTGATTATTTTAAAGTATTAAGCAACACTACTGCAAATTAAAAATAATTTAATCAAATCAAATCAAAATATGCTTAGATTTGACAGATTCTTTTGAATTATAATTTTTAAAATTTTTTGGAATTTAGATTGAAAGAAAGCTACTGCACGGTTCGGAGGGCAGTTTATGCAGAGAAGAACCGGCAAGAAACTCTACACTTGCTCTTTTTAAAAATATTTTAACAATATTGCAATACATACAATAATTATTATATATTAAATTTGACTACTTGTATCAAGATCTACACAGTATGAGCTAACTACATCCGACTGTCTATTATGATTACTTTTATTATGGTTAGATTTTATTATATTAATTACAGGATCCCAAGAAGGTGGTAATACCCAGCCATCCTCTCTATTAAAGTTAGGATGTTTTTTAATTTCAATTGCCTCGCGAATCATTCTAGGTCGATAACGAGTCTCTTTCGCGAGTATTTGAGGGTTATCAAAGCGAATATAGTGGCTGGGGCGATCCAGACTATGCTTACAGACAGCGGATGTAGTATTGCGACTAACTTAATTTTCTTATATCAAATTAATACTTAATTTAAATAATAAAATGCAACTTAGCATAATCAATTTATAGATAAGAAAATATAGATATTATTATAATAGCAACACTACATAATACTTTTGAATAACTAATATTAAAATAAAAATTATTATAATACTAGCTAAAAATAAGTTAATAATATTGCCATAATTATAAATTATTTTTAAATTATTTAAATTTAAATATAAATGTTTAGAATTAAAAATTTTATAAGGTACTCTGATGCCATTTTCAAAATTTTTGTAAATTGTGGGTAGGCACTGTCTGTAACAAGTATATAAACCTAAGAGACGTCAAATATCTTAGTCTCTCCCGTGACCATGATTGCTGTAAAGCATTCGAAACGTCGGGAACTAAAAATAAAAATCAAAATAAATCCGCGACAAAATCCGAAAAAGTAGTTTCATTTATAATGTCCAATATTCGCGTAAATCTAAGAAAGTATTAGCATAAAACCTAGCATGTTTTTGTACTTTTAGCGCGAGCGTAGCCGCGGATCCTGCTAGTGTTTGATAAATCTATAGTTTCAATGTGGTTTTATAACATTATCTTAAAGATGAAGATGAGAAGATGAAGAATATCAATCCCGCATATCAATCCCGCGGGATTGATTAGGCTGCGGATTGCAATCCCTACACACGGATACATATTCCGCTAACGCCATCTATCAACTAGGCGTTGAAAATATTTTATGTATTTAAAATAATTAATATTATTGCTATATTTTATCGCTGAAGAAAAAAAAACAATAACTAATTATTATAAATAGCATTGTAATGAGATTACCTTTAATTTGATTGTGAAATGTAGTGGCGGTTACACATTTTATTACATCAAATTCATAAACTATTCGTGCAACTTTAATAATGACTTTGTGATTTTTTTTTTTTATCTTTGACTATAATAATTTAATTCCAGAATTACCTTATACCTAACTAACCTAATTAATAAAAAGTCAAACGTAAATGTCGAGGTCATAGACTATGTAGTACGAGTATATACGGTTAGTGTGTAGTCTCCTTAATCTGTGATTTTATCTGTGACAGGTGAACGACGGGGAACTACTTTTCAATGTTTAAATTTTTTTTATAGGTATTTTGATATTTTTTAATTATACTTTTATAATAAAAACAAAATCGCAATCATTTATGGAATGTAGTATTTATTATATGAAAAAGCTGTAAAATAAATGTTGTTGTTTTACAATTATATGTGCTCGTAATGTAGACACCGCAGTATTTAAGTTTACTTAGGTTTTAGCCTTTAGGTAAGTTGGTATATTTATTATCATTCTCATTCATATATTCCGAATTTCCATTACACATATATTTTGAAAGATTACACTTTTTCCTTGTTGGCCTTTTAATTTAAAAAAGATTAGGCTACACGCGCCACTGTTAATAAATTCATAATATAAATTCAGTCATCATATTTATAACACACATTCAAAATTGTGTTTTAATTTAAATATTTGACCCATATTGGATGAATAATACCCGCAACATGAAGTGGAAACTCTGGCTCTGTTCATTCCTGTCGTAGACACATATTTGTTACTAACCTGTGCAAGTAAATTACTACTACCTTAGTATTGTTACACTATTCACCTTTTTACCTGTTATTTCATAAAACGAGTGACTCATGCTTTGTTTTTTTTTTCATGTTTAGAAAATCTACTAAGCAACTATGAATTTACAGATCACATTACCAAGAGATCAGAGGATCATGAATTAATTCTTACCACATTGAAGATGCCTATGCCCGGTAGTCGAATATTGTAAAGAATAACTCATTGTATGACTATGGTATTCCACAAAAAACTTCAAGATAAATGTAATCTGTGGACTGCAAAATGTGGTAAATATTAACAAGGTGTATATTTTATAAAAATAATACACTTTTTTTTTTTTAAATAGAGCTACTTTAAGATGCTGAATGAATGAGACAATAAATGAGGAGTACTCTATAGATGGACTTATGTTATGCCTGTAGGTATGAAGGGAATATGAGTATATAATATTTTTATAGTTATTGTTTTAATACACATTATAGAAGTATAAAAATTATAAGATACATAATAATTATGATGATTTAGTTTCCAATAATTTTAAAATAATGCAATACTCATACATTTTGATGATACATATGGCTCAGTTGGTAGCGATGCTACTTTCTGCACCAGCGGTGGTAGGATCGAATTTCACTGGGTGCAATAATTTGTTATCACAAATGTTTGTACTCCAGTCATGGGTGTTTATATTTATAATATGAAATATATGAACTAATAAGTATCCGTAATACAAGCCTATGTAGTAATTAGTATTAGTTAAGTTGTAAGCCTACATAATACAGCAATGTAATTGTAATTAATTACTATTACATTTGTAATTACTATAAATGACAGAATTTACCAATTTACCTATTGATAATGTACTAACGGCAAGCAGCTATAACCACAAGAAATAAATAATAACATTTATTTTAGATTGTTTCAGACTCAAAAGAGAAACTTAGAAATCATGTAAATCTCACAACAACAGTGTTGTGATATTTATACATATTTTAATAATAAATCCACCAAGTGGATTACCTTACATTTACACATGCTATACATTTAGGTGCTTCCTTCAATTTTTATTTTTAAAATTAAGTTCCTATATTAAAGTTTAATCTAAAAGAAACTATAACTATAGGAATAGATTTAAAGTATTACATTTTCTTTTTCAGATTCATCTCAACAGTAACAAAGACAACAGTCATCTATTGCTTTATTTAAATAAGAAGACAATTAAATATACACTTATGCATATTCATACTTATGTATAAATCAAATACTTAGTTATATCATTTGATCTACTTGTGGTGTTAATAAAAATGACAATATTGTACCTACCTATTTTTATTCCAATTTTTATTTTAATTTTTTTTTTTACTAGGTCATATGAAGGTAACTCAAAGCTGGTCACATTATTGATGTATGTACTGTAAACAATTTTTCAGTGGCATTTTGTAAGAAAAGATTTTGTTGTTGTTTAGATAGTGTTAATTTTTAAAATCAATTTATGTATTATAGTATTTATGTATCTGACTAAATAAGTAATTAAGTACAAAATTATAAAATATTTAAATATAGGTAGGTACGCAAATGTTCGAGAATTATTTAATTATTAAGTGTATCAAAGATATGTAAGAAATACATGTATACTACTAAAATATGTGAAAAGTACTATTAAATTATAAGAAATGTGAACACTATGTGGAATCAAATTATTAGTTTATGATTAATAATTAAGTTTTATTTTAATTTTTATATCAATATTTCGATAAATTTTATTTTTTTTCACACAGCCCTAGTGTGTGTCTGATTTCCAGAAACTTTGCTACCTTGCTGCTATAATATAAAGTCGGAAAAGTAACAATTCACAATTCCTAAAAATGTCACTAAAATATTGAATATTATATTTTAAAATTCATTATTATGCACATAAGCTTAATTTAATATTAAAATAATATTGTTCTGTTCTGTAATAATATTGTCTGACCGAGTTCTTATGTATAAACAATATTCTATACCAATAAACAATTTAAACGCTTGTCTTTTATTTCGTCAACAAAATACACTTGAAATATTACCACTGACGTCTAATGTCATGCGAAACGTCGAATGTCAAGATCGAGTCTGGACAAAAGTCTATAGAGTGTTGAGTCTATGGATATTGTCTCTTATGAGATAGGTTCTAACGGATGTCAAAAATATTGTTCTACATCCAACGATACGCACTCTGTCTACGAGAGCGGTCCACATTTTAAATAATATGCAGGTACATGTAACCTAAACGTAACAAGATTTACAAAAAATTATACCATTCTTAAAATGGTAATTCTTAAGTTTTAATAGTAGGTATTAAATTGTAATCTTTAATTGATATTAATAATTGTTTTTTTTTTTTTTTGTTAACCATTTATCAATATCAAATATATCGTTATGTATTTATTAAAACTACCTCACATCATATTATTCTTTGTCTTTCATTATACTTGTACCTTTTTTTTTTTTTTTAATATTTCTTACGTTTTAATACGAGCAAATAGAGTTAAATAATAAAGAGATAAAGTTGTCCCCTAATAAGATGTTACAAAACATCTTTCCTTTTTCTTGCTCTGGAAAACACTCTCCGACACCTATTTCGATTTCTTACTTCTCTTTTCTTTTCCAACTTTTGGAAACTTAACTTTTCCAAACCTAACTTTTCGAAACCTAATTATCTCAAACCTAACGTTTTGTAACCTAACTTTATCAAACCCAACGTTTCGAAACCTAAATTTTCAAAACCTAACTGTCTGGAACTTAACAATCTCAAACCTAACGTTTTGTAACCTAACTTTATCAAACCCAACGTTCCGAAACCTAACTGTCTGAAACCTAACATTCGCAAACCTAACGTTTTGAAACCTAACTTTAACAAACCTAACGTTTCGAAACCTAACTTTACAAAACCTAACTGTCTGGAACCTAACAATCTCAAACCTAACGTTTTGTAACCTAACTTTATCAAACCCAACGTTTCGAAACCTAACTTTACAAAACCTAACTGTCTGGAACCTAACAATCTCAAACCTAACGTTTTGTAACCTAACTTTATCAAACCCAACGTTCCGAAACCTAACTGTCTGAAACCTAACATTCGCAAACCTAACGTTTTGAAACCTAACTTTAACAAACCTAACGTTTCGAAACCTAACTTTACAAAACCTAACTGTCTGGAACCTAACTATTCAAAACCTAACTCGCTAAGACCTAACTATCTGAAACCTAAAATTCTTAAACCTAACGTTTCGAAACCTAACTTTTCACCTAACCGTGTGATATTCGGTAACCAAAATTTTTCGAACATAACTTTCGAAAACTTTTTGAAATCTAACTTTTTGAAACCTAACTTTTGGGAACCTAACAATTAATTTTATTTATTTACTGGAAAAAAAAATATTTTTTGGCTTTATGCTATTATTTATGATGTAACAACGAATGGCCATTTAAAGGTACGCCCTCTTTTAGGAAGACTACTGTATACAACCAGCTATTGTCTTTTTCTGTGGATACAGACACTTACTATTTCAAACATTTCGGTAGGCCTTGTAAGATCACAATACTCTAAATTAATACATAATTTTAATGTAATCTTTTAAGTTTTGATAAGAGTTAGTCATATTTTGTTGCCCTTATCCTTATCATTCAATAGAACCAGTTATTGGGCTCTAACGTTTGAATGAGAAATGTTACTTCAATAAAAAGAATTTTAAATGTTGTTTCATGTATATGTTACAGTTAAAACCCGTTCTCAGTTACAATGCGTTTTAGTCAAAACTAGTTTACACGAAACGCCTTAGTGAAAACTAGGATTGATAAGAAGATTGGAATAAAATATGGTATTCTTGACATTTTTTTTTTTTTTTTTTGAAGTGAAAACTTCTTTAGCGGCGTTGAGCACTTTTGTGGGATGGGTAAAAACTGTGAAACTCGCGTCAGGACACGTGGGCTGATCGAAAATTCGTAAGACTCGTAAGACTCGTAAGATCGAAATCGATTAATCGAACAATCGATTGTTTTCTTTCGATTGTAGATATTTTTTTTTTTCAATAATGACTTGGGTGTCATTTTCGAGGTTTCTCGGGGTGCTGATTGCGAAAATGAGGTCCATTTTCAAATCCAAGATGGCGGACATTCGTTTTTTTTTTTTTTTTTTTTTTTTCTAAAAAAAAAAGTTCTGTAATAACCGTTAGGTTTACCGTTTAGGTTAGGTTAGGTTAGGTTAGGTTACGTTGGGTTAGGTTAGGTTAGGTTAGGTTAGGTTAGGTTAGGTTAGGTTAGGTTAGGTTAGGTTAGGTTAGGTTAGGTTAGGTTAGGTTAGGTTAGGTTAGGTTAGGTTAGGTTAGGTTAGGTTAGGTTAGGTTAGGTTAGGTTAGGTTAGGTTAGGTTAGGTTAGGTTAGGTTAGGTTAGGTTAGGTTAGGTTAGGTTAGGTTAGGTTAGGTTAGGTTAGGTTAGGTTAGGTTAGGTTAGGTTAGGTTAGGTTAGGTTAGGTTAGGTTAGGTTAGGTTAGGTTAGGTTAGGTTAGGTTAGGTTAGGTTAGGTTAGGTTAGGTTAGGTTAGGTTAGGTTAGGTTAGGTTAGGTTAGGTTAGGTTAGGTTAGGTTAGGTTAGGTTAGGTTAGGTTAGGTTAGGTTAGGTTAGGTTAGGTTAGGTTAGGTTAGGTTAGGTTAGGTTAGGTTAGGTTAGGTTAGGTTAGGTTAGGTTAGGTTAGGTTAGGTTAGGTTAGGTTAGGTTAGGTTAGGTTAGGTTAGGTTAGGTTAGGTTAGGTTAGGTTAGGTTAGGTTAGGTTAGGTTAGGTTAGGTTAGGTTAGGTTAGGTTAGGTTAGGTTAGGTTAGGTTAGGTTTTTTTTTTTTTTTTTTTTTTTTTTATTGAACCGATTTCCCCAAAAAGGGTTCTGGGACCTTTTTTGCAGTTTTTTATTTGTGCTAACGAATTTTTGAAACCTGAAGGGTTTTTTGATTATTTACATTATTTGATTATTTCGTTTTTATATTTACACAGGTAGAGATGACCTTTATTTATTATCTATTTTCATTTCACTCTTAATTTTATAACATTTAGTGCTAGGATACAACCATTAAATCTATATATAAGTAAATACTACTTCAGAGAAGGCGTTAATCGCTACTATAATTCTATGGTATACATGCTAATTTTTACTTATACTATCGGTATTATTCTATTTGGTTCTTATAATTATTCTTATCATTTATAATATTTACTAGTTTTATTGTACAATATTAGTGCTATGTTGTAATAAAATATAACGCAGAATTGCGCGTTGTTAAGTACAGTTCTGTTTAGAATGACTGATGGCTTTTCCGATATATTTTGCTTAAATAGTAAATTTACAGAGTAATTATACTTAAATATACTTATTCAAAATGTATAAGACATATATTACATACAATATATGCGTATACTTTGTTTCATGCTATTACTTATATACTAATTTCGTACTGACTTGATTTTGTGTGTGTTTTTTTTTTTTTTTTTTTTTTTTTTTTTTTTTTTTTTTTTTTTTTTTTTTTTTTTTTTTTTTTTTTTTTTTTTTAAATAATTATTATTATTATTATAATGCGTTTTTTTTTTTTTTTTTTTAAATAATTATTATTATTATTATAATGCGTTTTTTTTTTTTTTTTTTTTTTTTTTTTTTTTTTTTTTTTTTTTTTTTTTGCAGTACGTTTTTTACCTATTCTATTAATATTACTCTATTTGGTTTTTATAAGTGTGTGTAAGAATTGTGAATGGAAAGTATGGTGTGGTGAATGATGGATGATAATGCAGTTTTTGTATAGGTGTGTTAGTTGTCTTATCTTTTTGCTTTTTCGACTATTGCGACTGGACTTAAGTTTCTTATTTCCTGAATATCTTCATGATATTCTGCGCTATTTGAGTCTGAAGCTAATATTTCACACTAACAATAGGCGACACTTGACCTCGCAAGGGCGTCCCACTTGTGCCTCACAGGGCATACAGTGTCGAAGGCATTGTGGTTGGTTACTTGCATCTTCGCGTGTTGGCAATTTTTGCAATTTGGCTGTTCTCCTGCCATTTTACTGGGGCACTGATCCATCATGTGTGGACCTGCGCAGTGACTGCACAGGTCGATGGTTTCAGTGCACCATTTTTTCCCGTGCCCGAATCCCAAGCACCTCGAACACTGTACTAGTGGGGACAGGTCGAACACCGGCACTCGGTACATGTCCACATAAAGCTTTCCTGCTGTTTTGAGTCTCTTCCACACCAGTGGAGAGACTTGCAAAACTACGTGGTTTTCTTGAGTGTTCCGGGCTTTTCGTTTGTGTCGGATTTTCACCCTATACTCGTCGTCGGGTATATCTTGTACCAGGTCGTTATTTTGCACTTTAATGGCTTGTAATAGTTCTTCGTCTAGGATGCTTTTATTTACATTTCTTACTATAAGTAGCGGGTCTTTATTAGTCTTCTCCTCAATTCTGAACTTCTCTTTTTGTAAAACTGTCTTCATTGTATCATAAGCCTCTCTGCTTTCTGTTCCAATCAATATCCTCTGGTCTTTAATTTTTCTAAATTTTGATATCTGTAATCCGGATTCTTTGGCTTTAAGTACTTTTCTAACTTTTTGGACCACATCTTCGCTGGTGTCTATTTCGTTTACCGTACCTACTAAGAGGCAGAGGGTAGACTTAGGTCGTTCTGTTGCTGCTATTTGTGCATATGTCTTCTGTGTTGGCTCTTGTGATAGGTTGTCGGGTTCATCTCTAGGTCTAGTCTTCATCTCCTTCATTTCCTCTCTCAGGTTTACTAACTCTTGTTGCGTTCTCTCCGAAATGGTTTTGGTTTCGTCTAGTAATTTAGTTATGTTTCCGTTAAGTTCTATTGTCAGTCGTTGTGTCTTTAAATTTTGTGCTTCTAATTTTTGTATTTTATCATCTAATGTATTATAATGTTCTTCAAATTTAGGTTTTAATTCTAATACTTCGTTATAAGTGTCTTCACATTTTTGAAGTTGTATTCCCAATAATTTAGTCATATCTTCCAAGGCGCTATGTTCTAAATCTGAAATTTTGAGTTCCGCTTCACATTTTTCAGCGGTCTCCTTTGCTTTGGTTTTGAGACTCTCCATTACCATTTCGAAGAGGCCTTTCGTGCTCTCGGCTATCTCGTCCTTTATAGATCTCTTTATGTTACCTGACATTTTTAAATTTGTGTTGATTATATTCACGTATTTTTTAGTTTTAGCTAAGATCTCCTCTGCCGTTTGTACCTGTACTTTAACCAAAGCCTCTAAAGATGACTTTGGTGTGGATGTTTGTGCGTCCGTGGGTGATTGCATGTCAGTGGATGTTCTGGATGATGACGGTTTTACGTTCTTTGGTGTTCTATACATTTTGGTGGGGTTCGGTTCGCGTCAGTAACAGTAAAATCTATAATTTACAATCGAGTGTAAAGTGCTCGATTGTATGTCTTCTAAGGGTCACTTACTATATATTTAATAAGTTATATAAATATACTTATTCTCAAAATTACGTCTATAAAGCGATGTATAAGTTCGCTTTAAGTTATTTGTTTGCTATATATATTTTGTTTCTAGCTGGTGGTGCTTCGACAGTTGCCTAACAGCCGCTGGAGCGCCTCACAGTAGAGTATGTAGAAACAGATATACAAGTTTGTCGATTTCAAAAAAGATATGTCGAAAATTCTTTACGAGTGCAATTCTGAAAATTGTTTGTTCTTAGTGTGTGCCTCTAGGTTCAAAAGCTATGATTCCGAAAGAAATTTTCAAAAAAGTTAATGTTTAGGGGGTGAAATGAATATTTAAAGTCCGAAGGTCACTATAATCTATATGGTAAATGAAAAGAGGGAGGGTGGGAGGGCCTTTTTTTCGATTTCCCGCCTGAAAATGGGGGAAACGACTATGGGGGGTTGTAGTATGAGTAGATGCAATAAATTTAAGCCAAAAGACGCGAACAATTTCTATAGAAAAATATTTAATAATTTTGAAAAATGTGATTTTTACGTATAAATTCTAAGTTTTTTCTGTTTCAGGTCGCGGAGAGCTGCTGAAAACTGCGAGGACTATTGAAACTAATTGCCTTCAGTCAACCGAAGCCGAAATGAAGACATTTTGCAACTTGTAAAAAATTTTTAAATCGACGATATATGAAATGTTTGTATCGCTTAAGTAACCTCGGTTTAGGTATTTATGTATTTTTTTCGATTTCCCGCCTGAAAATGGGGGAAACGACTATGGGGGGTTGTAGTATGAGTAGATGCAATAAATTTAAGCCAAAAGACGCGAACAATTTCTATAGAAAAATATTTAATAATTTTGAAAAATGTGATTTTTACGTATAAATTCTAAGTTTTTTCTGTTTCAGGTCGCGGAGAGCTGCTGAAAACTGCGAGGACTATTGAAACTAATTGCCTTCAGTCAACCGAAGCCGAAATGAAGACATTTTGCAACTTGTAAAAAATTTTTAAATCGACCGGTTAGGTTAGGTTAGGTTAGGTTAGGTTAGGTTAGGTTAGGTTAGGTTAGGTTAGGTTAGGTTAGGTTAGGTTAGGTTAGGTTAGGTTAGGTTAGGTTAGGTTAGGTTAGGTTAGGTTAGGTTAGGTTAGGTTAGGTTAGGTTAGGTTAGGTTAGGTTAGGTTAGGTTAGGTTAGGTTAGGTTAGGTTAGGTTAGGTTAGGTTAGGTTAGGTTAGGTTAGGTTAGGTTAGGTTAGGTTAGGTTAGGTTAGGTTAGGTTAGGTTAGGTTAGGTTAGGTTAGGTTAGGTTAGGTTAGGTTAGGTTAGGTTAGGTTAGGTTAGGTTAGGTTAGGTTAGGTTAGGTTAGGTTAGGTTAGGTTAGGTTAGGTTAGGTTAGGTTAGGTTAGGTTAGGTTAGGTTAGGTTAGGTTAGGTTAGGTTAGGTTAGGTTAGGTTAGGTTAGGTTAGGTTAGGTTAGGTTAGGTTAGGTTAGGTTAGGTTAGGTTAGGTTAGGTTAGGTTAGGTTAGGTTAGGTTAGGTTAGGTTAGGTTAGGTTAGGTTAGGTTAGGTTAGGTTAGGTTAGGTTAGGTTAGGTTAGGTTAGGTTAGGTTAGGTTAGGTTAGGTTAGGTTAGGTTAGGTTAGGTTAGGTTAGGTTAGGTTAGGTTAGGTTAGGTTAGGTTAGGTTAGGTTAGGTTAGGTTAGGTTAGGTTAGGTTAGGTTAGGTTAGGTTAGGTTAGGTTAGGTTAGGTTAGGTTAGGTTAGGTTAGGTTAGGTTAGGTTAGGTTAGGTTAGGTTAGGTTAGGTTAGGTTAGGTTAGGTTAGGTTAGGTTAGGTTAGGTTAGGTTAGGTTAGGTTAGGTTAGGTTAGGTTAGGTTAGGTTAGGTTAGGTTAGGTTAGGTTAGGTTAGGTTAGGTTAGGTTAGGTTAGGTTAGGTTAGGTTAGGTTAGGTTAGGTTAGGTTAGGTTAGGTTAGGTTAGGTTAGGTTAGGTTAGGTTAGGTTAGGTTAGGTTAGGTTAGGTTAGGTTAGGTTAGGTTAGGTTAGGTTAGGTTAGGTTAGGTTAGGTTAGGTTAGGTTAGGTTAGGTTAGGTTAGGTTAGGTTAGGTTAGGTTAGGTTAGGTTAGGTTAGGTTAGGTTAGGTTAGGTTAGGTTAGGTTAGGTTAGGTTAGGTTAGGTTAGGTTAGGTTAGGTTAGGTTAGGTTAGGTTAGGTTAGGTTAGGTTAGGTTAGGTTAGGTTAGGTTAGGTTAGGTTAGGTTAGGTTAGGTTAGGTTAGGTTAGGTTAGGTTAGGTTAGGTTAGGTTAGGTTAGGTTAGGTTAGGTTAGGTTAGGTTAGGTTAGGTTAGGTTAGGTTAGGTTAGGTTAGGTTAGGTTAGGTTAGGTTAGGTTAGGTTAGGTTAGGTTAGGTTAGGTTAGGTTAGGTTAGGTTAGGTTAGGTTAGGTTAGGTTAGGTTAGGTTAGGTTAGGTTAGGTTAGGTTAGGTTAGGTTAGGTTAGGTTAGGTTAGGTTAGGTTAGGTTAGGTTAGGTTAGGTTAGGTTAGGTTAGGTTAGGTTAGGTTAGGTTAGGTTAGGTTAGGTTAGGTTAGGTTAGGTTAGGTTAGGTTAGGTTAGGTTAGGTTAGGTTAGGTTAGGTTAGGTTAGGTTAGGTTAGGTTAGGTTAGGTTAGGTTAGGTTAGGTTAGGTTAGGTTAGGTTAGGTTAGGTTAGGTTAGGTTAGGTTAGGTTAGGTTAGGTTAGGTTAGGTTAGGTTAGGTTAGGTTAGGTTAGGTTAGGTTAGGTTAGGTTAGGTTAGGTTAGGTTAGGTTAGGTGTTAGGTTAGGTTAGGTTAGGTTAGGTTAGGTTAGGTTAGGTTAGGTTAGGTTAGGTTAGGTTAGGTTAGGTTAGGTTAGGTTAGGTTAGGTTAGGTTAGGTTAGGTTAGGTTAGGTTAGGTTAGGTTAGGTTAGGTTAGGTTAGGTTAGGTTAGGTTAGGTTAGGTTAGGTTAGGTTAGGTTAGGTTAGGTTAGGTTAGGTTAGGTTAGGTTAGGTTAGGTTAGGTTAGGTTAGGTTAGGTTAGGTTAGGTTAGGTTAGGTTAGGTTAGGTTAGGTTAGGTTAGGTTAGGTTAGGTAGGTTAGGTTAGGTTAGGTTAGGTTAGGTTAGGTTAGGTTAGGTTAGGTTAGGTTAGGTTAGGTTAGGTTAGGTTAGGTTAGGTTAGGTTAGGTTAGGTTAGGTTAGGTTAGGTTAGGTTAGGTTAGGTTAGGTTAGGTTAGGTTAGGTTAGGTTAGGTTAGGTTAGGTTAGGTTAGGTTAGGTTAGGTTAGGTTAGGTTAGGTTAGGTTAGGTTAGGTTAGGTTAGGTTAGGTTAGGTTAGGTTAGGTTAGGTTAGGTTAGGTTAGGTTAGGTTAGGTTAGGTTAGGTAGGTTAGGTTAGGTTAGGTTAGGTTAGGTTAGGTTAGGTTAGGTTAGGTTAGGTTAGGTTAGGTTAGGTTAGGTTAGGTTAGGTTAGGTTAGGTTAGGTTAGGTTAGGTTAGGTTAGGTTAGGTTAGGTTAGGTTAGGTTAGGTTAGGTTAGGTTAGGTTAGGTTAGGTTAGGTTAGGTTAGGTTAGGTTAGGTTAGGTTAGGTTAGGTTAGGTTAGGTTAGGTTAGGTTAGGTTAGGTTAGGTTAGGTTAGGTTAGGTTAGGTTAGGTTAGGTTAGGTTAGGTTAGGTTAGGTTAGGTTAGGTTAGGTTAGGTTAGGTTAGGTTAGGTTAGGTTAGGTTAGGTTAGGTTAGGTTAGGTTAGGTTAGGTTAGGTTAGGTTAGGTTAGGTTAGGTTAGGTTAGGTTAGGTTAGGTTAGGTTAGGTTAGGTTAGGTTAGGTTAGGTTAGGTTAGGTTAGGTTAGGTTAGGTTAGGTTAGGTTAGGTTAGGTTAGGTTAGGTTAGGTTAGGTTAGGTTAGGTTAGGTTAGGTTAGGTTAGGTTAGGTTAGGTTAGGTTAGGTTAGGTTAGGTTAGGTTAGGTTAGGTTAGGTTAGGTTAGGTTAGGTTAGGTTAGGTTAGGTTAGGTTAGGTTAGGTTAGGTTAGGTTAGGTTAGGTTAGGTTAGGTTAGGTTAGGTTAGGTTAGGTTAGGTTAGGTTAGGTTAGGTTAGGTTAGGTTAGGTTAGGTTAGGTTAGGTTAGGTTAGGTTAGGTTAGGTTAGGTTAGGTTAGGTTAGGTTAGGTTAGGTTAGGTTAGGTTAGGTTAGGTTAGGTTAGGTTAGGTTAGGTTAGGTTAGGTTAGGTTAGGTTAGGTTAGGTTAGGTTAGGTTAGGTTAGGTTAGGTTAGGTTAGGTTAGGTTAGGTTAGGTTAGGTTAGGTTAGGTTAGGTTAGGTTAGGTTAGGTTAGGTTAGGTTAGGTTAGGTTAGGTTAGGTTAGGTTAGGTTAGGTTAGGTTAGGTTAGGTTAGGTTAGGTTAGGTTAGGTTAGGTTAGGTTAGGTTAGGTTAGGTTAGGTTAGGTTAGGTTAGGTTAGGTTAGGTTAGGTTAGGTTAGGTTAGGTTAGGTTAGGTTAGGTTAGGTTAGGTTAGGTTAGGTTAGGTTAGGTTAGGTTAGGTTAGGTTAGGTTAGGTTAGGTTAGGTTAGGTTAGGTTAGGTTAGGTTAGGTTAGGTTAGGTTAGGTTAGGTTAGGTTAGGTTAGGTTAGGTTAGGTTAGGTTAGGTTAGGTTAGGTTAGGTTAGGTTAGGTTAGGTTAGGTTAGGTTAGGTTAGGTTAGGTTAGGTTAGGTTAGGTTAGGTTAGGTTAGGTTAGGTTAGGTTAGGTTAGGTTAGGTTAGGTTAGGTTAGGTTAGGTTAGGTTAGGTTAGGTTAGGTTAGGTTAGGTTAGGTTAGGTTAGGTTAGGTTAGGTTAGGTTAGGTTAGGTTAGGTTAGGTTAGGTTAGGTTAGGTTAGGTTAGGTTAGGTTAGGTTAGGTTAGGTTAGGTTAGGTTAGGTTAGGTTAGGTTAGGTTAGGTTAGGTTAGGTTAGGTTAGGTTAGGTTAGGTTAGGTTAGGTTAGGTTAGGTTAGGTTAGGTTAGGTTAGGTTAGGTTAGGTTAGGTTAGGTTAGGTTAGGTTAGGTTAGGTTAGGTTAGGTTAGGTTAGGTTAGGTTAGGTTAGGTTAGGTTAGGTTAGGTTAGGTTAGGTTAGGTTAGGTTAGGTTAGGTTAGGTTAGGTTAGGTTAGGTTAGGTTAGGTTAGGTTAGGTTAGGTTAGGTTAGGTTAGGTTAGGTTAGGTTAGGTTAGGTTAGGTTAGGTTAGGTTAGGTTAGGTTAGGTTAGGTTAGGTTAGGTTAGGTTAGGTTAGGTTAGGTTAGGTTAGGTTAGGTTAGGTTAGGTTAGGTTAGGTTAGGTTAGGTTAGGTTAGGTTAGGTTAGGTTAGGTTAGGTTAGGTTAGGTTAGGTTAGGTTAGGTTAGGTTAGGTTAGGTTAGGTTAGGTTAGGTTAGGTTAGGTTAGGTTAGGTTAGGTTAGGTTAGGTTAGGTTAGGTTAGGTTAGGTTAGGTTAGGTTAGGTTAGGTTAGGTTAGGTTAGGTTAGGTTAGGTTAGGTTAGGTTAGGTTAGGTTAGGTTAGGTTAGGTTAGGTTAGGTTAGGTTAGGTTAGGTTAGGTTAGGTTAGGTTAGGTTAGGTTAGGTTAGGTTAGGTTAGGTTAGGTTAGGTTAGGTTAGGTTAGGTTAGGTTAGGTTAGGTTAGGTTAGGTTAGGTTAGGTTAGGTTAGGTTAGGTTAGGTTAGGTTAGGTTAGGTTAGGTTAGGTTAGGTTAGGTTAGGTTAGGTTAGGTTAGGTTAGGTTAGGTTAGGTTAGGTTAGGTTAGGTTAGGTTAGGTTAGGTTAGGTTAGGTTAGGTTAGGTTAGGTTAGGTTAGGTTAGGTTAGGTTAGGTTAGGTTAGGTTAGGTTAGGTTAGGTTAGGTTAGGTTAGGTTAGGTTAGGTTAGGTTAGGTTAGGTTAGGTTAGGTTAGGTTAGGTTAGGTTAGGTTAGGTTAGGTTAGGTTAGGTTAGGTTAGGTTAGGTTAGGTTAGGTTAGGTTAGGTTAGGTTAGGTTAGGTTAGGTTAGGTTAGGTTAGGTTAGGTTAGGTTAGGTTAGGTTAGGTTAGGTTAGGTTAGGTTAGGTTAGGTTAGGTTAGGTTAGGTTAGGTTAGGTTAGGTTAGGTTAGGTTAGGTTAGGTTAGGTTAGGTTAGGTTAGGTTAGGTTAGGTTAGGTTAGGTTAGGTTAGGTTAGGTTAGGTTAGGTTAGGTTAGGTTAGGTTAGGTTAGGTTAGGTTAGGTTAGGTTAGGTTAGGTTAGGTTAGGTTAGGTTAGGTTAGGTTAGGTTAGGTTAGGTTAGGTTAGGTTAGGTTAGGTTAGGTTAGGTTAGGTTAGGTTAGGTTAGGTTAGGTTAGGTTAGGTTAGGTTAGGTTAGGTTAGGTTAGGTTAGGTTAGGTTAGGTTAGGTTAGGTTAGGTTAGGTTAGGTTAGGTTAGGTTAGGTTAGGTTAGGTTAGGTTAGGTTAGGTTAGGTTAGGTTAGGTTAGGTTAGGTTAGGTTAGGTTAGGTTAGGTTAGGTTAGGTTAGGTTAGGTTAGGTTAGGTTAGGTTAGGTTAGGTTAGGTTAGGTTAGGTTAGGTTAGGTTAGGTTAGGTTAGGTTAGGTTAGGTTAGGTTAGGTTAGGTTAGGTTAGGTTAGGTTAGGTTAGGTTAGGTTAGGTTAGGTTAGGTTAGGTTAGGTTAGGTTAGGTTAGGTTAGGTTAGGTTAGGTTAGGTTAGGTTAGGTTAGGTTAGGTTAGGTTAGGTTAGGTTAGGTTAGGTTAGGTTAGGTTAGGTTAGGTTAGGTTAGGTTAGGTTAGGTTAGGTTAGGTTAGGTTAGGTTAGGTTAGGTTAGGTTAGGTTAGGTTAGGTTAGGTTAGGTTAGGTTAGGTTAGGTTAGGTTAGGTTAGGTTAGGTTAGGTTAGGTTAGGTTAGGTTAGGTTAGGTTAGGTTAGGTTAGGTTAGGTTAGGTTAGGTTAGGTTAGGTTAGGTTAGGTTAGGTTAGGTTAGGTTAGGTTAGGTTAGGTTAGGTTAGGTTAGGTTAGGTTAGGTTAGGTTAGGTTAGGTTAGGTTAGGTTAGGTTAGGTTAGGTTAGGTTAGGTTAGGTTAGGTTAGGTTAGGTTAGGTTAGGTTAGGTTAGGTTAGGTTAGGTTAGGTTAGGTTAGGTTAGGTTAGGTTAGGTTAGGTTAGGTTAGGTTAGGTTAGGTTAGGTTAGGTTAGGTTAGGTTAGGTTAGGTTAGGTTAGGTTAGGTTAGGTTAGGTTAGGTTAGGTTAGGTTAGGTTAGGTTAGGTTAGGTTAGGTTAGGTTAGGTTAGGTTAGGTTAGGTTAGGTTAGGTTAGGTTAGGTTAGGTTAGGTTAGGTTAGGTTAGGTTAGGTTAGGTTAGGTTAGGTTAGGTTAGGTTAGGTTAGGTTAGGTTAGGTTAGGTTAGGTTAGGTTAGGTTAGGTTAGGTTAGGTTAGGTTAGGTTAGGTTAGGTTAGGTTAGGTTAGGTTAGGTTAGGTTAGGTTAGGTTAGGTTAGGTTAGGTTAGGTTAGGTTAGGTTAGGTTAGGTTAGGTTAGGTTAGGTTAGGTTAGGTTAGGTTAGGTTAGGTTAGGTTAGGTTAGGTTAGGTTAGGTTAGGTTAGGTTAGGTTAGGTTAGGTTAGGTTAGGTTAGGTTAGGTTAGGTTAGGTTAGGTTAGGTTAGGTTAGGTTAGGTTAGGTTAGGTTAGGTTAGGTTAGGTTAGGTTAGGTTAGGTTAGGTTAGGTTAGGTTAGGTTAGGTTAGGTTAGGTTAGGTTAGGTTAGGTTAGGTTAGGTTAGGTTAGGTTAGGTTAGGTTAGGTTAGGTTAGGTTAGGTTAGGTTAGGTTAGGTTAGGTTAGGTTAGGTTAGGTTAGGTTAGGTTAGGTTAGGTTAGGTTAGGTTAGGTTAGGTTAGGTTAGGTTAGGTTAGGTTAGGTTAGGTTAGGTTAGGTTAGGTTAGGTTAGGTTAGGTTAGGTTAGGTTAGGTTAGGTTAGGTTAGGTTAGGTTAGGTTAGGTTAGGTTAGGTTAGGTTAGGTTAGGTTAGGTTAGGTTAGGTTAGGTTAGGTTAGGTTAGGTTAGGTTAGGTTAGGTTAGGTTAGGTTAGGTTAGGTTAGGTTAGGTTAGGTTAGGTTAGGTTAGGTTAGGTTAGGTTAGGTTAGGTTAGGTTAGGTTAGGTTAGGTTAGGTTAGGTTAGGTTAGGTTAGGTTAGGTTAGGTTAGGTTAGGTTAGGTTAGGTTAGGTTAGGTTAGGTTAGGTTAGGTTAGGTTAGGTTAGGTTAGGTTAGGTTAGGTTAGGTTAGGTTAGGTTAGGTTAGGTTAGGTTAGGTTAGGTTAGGTTAGGTTAGGTTAGGTTAGGTTAGGTTAGGTTAGGTTAGGTTAGGTTAGGTTAGGTTAGGTTAGGTTAGGTTAGGTTAGGTTAGGTTAGGTTAGGTTAGGTTAGGTTAGGTTAGGTTAGGTTAGGTTAGGTTAGGTTAGGTTAGGTTAGGTTAGGTTAGGTTAGGTTAGGTTAGGTTAGGTTAGGTTAGGTTAGGTTAGGTTAGGTTAGGTTAGGTTAGGTTAGGTTAGGTTAGGTTAGGTTAGGTTAGGTTAGGTTAGGTTAGGTTAGGTTAGGTTAGGTTAGGTTAGGTTAGGTTAGGTTAGGTTAGGTTAGGTTAGGTTAGGTTAGGTTAGGTTAGGTTAGGTTAGGTTAGGTTAGGTTAGGTTAGGTTAGGTTAGGTTAGGTTAGGTTAGGTTAGGTTAGGTTAGGTTAGGTTAGGTTAGGTTAGGTTAGGTTAGGTTAGGTTAGGTTAGGTTAGGTTAGGTTAGGTTAGGTTAGGTTAGGTTAGGTTAGGTTAGGTTAGGTTAGGTTAGGTTAGGTTAGGTTAGGTTAGGTTAGGTTAGGTTAGGTTAGGTTAGGTTAGGTTAGGTTAGGTTAGGTTAGGTTAGGTTAGGTTAGGTTAGGTTAGGTTAGGTTAGGTTAGGTTAGGTTAGGTTAGGTTAGGTTAGGTTAGGTTAGGTTAGGTTAGGTTAGGTTAGGTTAGGTTAGGTTAGGTTAGGTTAGGTTAGGTTAGGTTAGGTTAGGTTAGGTTAGGTTAGGTTAGGTTAGGTTAGGTTAGGTTAGGTTAGGTTAGGTTAGGTTAGGTTAGGTTAGGTTAGGTTAGGTTAGGTTAGGTTAGGTTAGGTTAGGTTAGGTTAGGTTAGGTTAGGTTAGGTTAGGTTAGGTTAGGTTAGGTTAGGTTAGGTTAGGTTAGGTTAGGTTAGGTTAGGTTAGGTTAGGTTAGGTTAGGTTAGGTTAGGTTAGGTTAGGTTAGGTTAGGTTAGGTTAGGTTAGGTTAGGTTAGGTTAGGTTAGGTTAGGTTAGGTTAGGTTAGGTTAGGTTAGGTTAGGTTAGGTTAGGTTAGGTTAGGTTAGGTTAGGTTAGGTTAGGTTAGGTTAGGTTAGGTTAGGTTAGGTTAGGTTAGGTTAGGTTAGGTTAGGTTAGGTTAGGTTAGGTTAGGTTAGGTTAGGTTAGGTTAGGTTAGGTTAGGTTAGGTTAGGTTAGGTTAGGTTAGGTTAGGTTAGGTTAGGTTAGGTTAGGTTAGGTTAGGTTAGGTTAGGTTAGGTTAGGTTAGGTTAGGTTAGGTTAGGTTAGGTTAGGTTAGGTTAGGTTAGGTTAGGTTAGGTTAGGTTAGGTTAGGTTAGGTTAGGTTAGGTTAGGTTAGGTTAGGTTAGGTTAGGTTAGGTTAGGTTAGGTTAGGTTAGGTTAGGTTAGGTTAGGTTAGGTTAGGTTAGGTTAGGTTAGGTTAGGTTAGGTTAGGTTAGGTTAGGTTAGGTTAGGTTAGGTTAGGTTAGGTTAGGTTAGGTTAGGTTAGGTTAGGTTAGGTTAGGTTAGGTTAGGTTAGGTTAGGTTAGGTTAGGTTAGGTTAGGTTAGGTTAGGTTAGGTTAGGTTAGGTTAGGTTAGGTTAGGTTAGGTTAGGTTAGGTTAGGTTAGGTTAGGTTAGGTTAGGTTAGGTTAGGTTAGGTTAGGTTAGGTTAGGTTAGGTTAGGTTAGGTTAGGTTAGGTTAGGTTAGGTTAGGTTAGGTTAGGTTAGGTTAGGTTAGGTTAGGTTAGGTTAGGTTAGGTTAGGTTAGGTTAGGTTAGGTTAGGTTAGGTTAGGTTAGGTTAGGTTAGGTTAGGTTAGGTTAGGTTAGGTTAGGTTAGGTTAGGTTAGGTTAGGTTAGGTTAGGTTAGGTTAGGTTAGGTTAGGTTAGGTTAGGTTAGGTTAGGTTAGGTTAGGTTAGGTTAGGTTAGGTTAGGTTAGGTTAGGTTAGGTTAGGTTAGGTTAGGTTAGGTTAGGTTAGGTTAGGTTAGGTTAGGTTGACGGGCCAGTTGGCGTAGTGGTGAGCAATGTACGACCCACGCACTGGTCCCCGGGTTCGTGTCCCGGTCCGAACATAATTTAATAATTTATATATGTTCGGGGTCGGTGGTCTATAGCGAGTACAACCAACCCCGCATAATTTGGGGGTGGCTACGAGCTATTGGAGGCATGTTTAGAAAGCTCTAAGCCCGACGGGGCGGTGAGTTAGTATAAACATAACTCTGTGGTGTGTGACCGAAAGTTCACTGCTTCAGAAGTCCTAGGCAGACGGCCCATAATGGACGGACGTTGCGGTGGATTAGTAGGTATGACGGTGGAGCCTAGCTCCAAAGAGATGGTAGAATGAGTACCACCGGTGGAGGCCGGTGGGAAAATTCGAATCTCTTTTGACGGGCCAGTTGGCGTAGTGGTGAGCAATGTACGACCCACGCACTGGTCCCCGGGTTCGTGTCCCGGTCCGAACATAATTTAATAATTTATATATGTTCGGGGTCGGTGGTCTATAGCGAGTACAACCACCCCCGCATAATTTGGGGGTGGCTACGAGCTATTGGAGGCATGTTTAGAAAGCTCTAAGCCTGACGGGGCGGTGAGTTAGTATAAACATAACTCTGTGGTGTGTGACCGAAAGTTCACTGCTTCAGAAGTCCTAGGCAGACGGCCTATAATGGACGGACGTTGCGGTGGATTAGTAGGTATGACGGTGGAGCCTAGCTCCAAAGAGATGGTAGAATGAGTACCACCGGTGGAGGCCGGTGGGAAAATTCGATGACGGGCCAGTTGGCGTAGTGGTGAGCAATGTACGACCCACGCACTGGTCCCCGGGTTCGTGTCCCGGTCCGAACATAATTTAATAATTTATATATGTTCGGGGTCGGTGGTCTATAGCGAGTACAACCACCCCCGCATAATTTGGGGGTGGCTACGAGCTATTGGTGGCATGTTAGAAAGCTCTAAAGTCTCGACGGGGACTGTGAGTTAGTATAACATACATGGCGGTTGACCGAAAGTTCACTGCTTCTGAAGTCCTAGGCAGACGGCCCATAATGGACGGAAGTTGCGGAGAATTAGTAGGTCTGAGGTTGGGAACGTGTAGTTCCAGAAGAGATGGTAGAATGAGTACCACCGGTTGAGGGGCCGGTGGGAAAATTCGAATCTCTTTTTGACGGGCCAGTTGGCGTAGTGGTGAGCAATGTACGACCCACGCACTGGTCCCCGGGTTCGTGTCCCGGTCCGAACATAATTTAATAATTTATATATGTTCGGGGTCGGTGGTCTATAGCGAGTACAACCACCCCCGCATAATTTGGGGGTGGCTACGAGCTATTGGAGGCATGTTTAGAAAGCTCTAAGCCTGACGGGGCGGTGAGTTAGTATAAACATAACTCTGTGGTGTGTGACCGAAAGTTCACTGCTTCAGAAGTCCTAGGCAGACGGCCTATAATGGACGGACGTTGCGGTGGATTAGTAGGTATGACGGTGGAGCCTAGCTCCAAAGAGATGGTAGAATGAGTACCACCGGTGGAGGCCGGTGGGAAAATTCGAATCTCGCGTTTCTCGGGGGAGAGGCTGACTCCTACCGGGCGCGTCCTCCCGTTGGCGGATGGGAGGGACGCCACCTGCAGTGCGTTGGGTCCAGCGGAGTGGGCAGAGCTGAGCTGCCTACTCTGTTGGGCCCAACGCATTGCAGGTGGTAGTGGGAAATTTATTTCCCACCGCGGACCAACAGCCAGGGGTGGGGGGGTTTTTAGGGTGGGGTGCCAGGTGGGCACCTCGGCCCGTTTGGTGGAAGGCGTGGTGTCTCTGGCCGACAGACCCCGGTTGGAGGCACTGCGCGGGCCTCCCGTCGGGACTAGCTCGACGGGTAGGCGACTGGGGGCGGGACTGTCTAGTGTGGAGGGCGGTCCCGCAACTGGTGATGTAGGTCGGCCCATCTTTGGCAGAGGGTGGGCCGACGGTAGGGAGACCGCGGGGGGAGAGGAGTGCCGGTATTGCGGTGCGCCGCTCGCCCTATCCCCCGCGGCCTGACGTGGCCGCCAGCGTAAGATGGCGGAGGCGGTGGGGCTGCAGAGGAAGAGGAGACTCGGTATTACGGTGCGCCGTTCTCCCTGTCCTCTGCAGCCGTTTGGTAGTGGTAGCCCACTTCGGTGGGCGGTGTCTTGGGGTATGGTCGGGGCCGCTCCGGGTACTTCTCTGCTGTTATCAGAGTGGACTGGGAGCGGCCCCGCCGGTGGGGGCCTTTGGTGGCCATTCTGGTGGGGTGGGTCGCGGGGGGCAGGGAGTGTCGGCGTTGTCGCATCCTTGCCCCCTGCGGTCCTTTGGGGTAGTTTGCCCAACCTTGTTGGGTGGGAGGTTTTAGGTGCCTAGGGTTCTGCGCTTAGTAGGATCTTAGGCACCGCTTATTTTTGCAGGGGCCCACTTGTGGGCGGTGTTTAGGTTCGCACCGGGGACTCTTTGGCCAGTGGGTGGTCGGGGAGGACTCGGTGCTGGTGGGGCTGGGCTGCGGGGGGTGGGTGGAATTCACAATTCTCCCCACCCTCTGTGGTTGAGTTCAGGCGGGGGAGGGGGAGTGTCGGCGTTGCCGCATCCTCTTCTCCTGCTGTCGTGGTTTTTTGGGGCTGTTCCAGGGACTCTCTGGCCTGTGGATGGTCGGGGTGGACTTCGGAGCAGTCCGTTATGGTTGTAAATTCTTCCCATATTGGGGCTGCCCTTTTCAGGGCGGCCTCATGTTGGTGGCTTCGGCCAACCGTCGGGGCGTCGCGGTTGTATGCGAAAGCGATCCCGTGGCGTCCCATTCATGGCGGCAGGGGTTTGGGAGTTGGGTTTTAGTGGGTATGCCGGACGCGTCCGGAGAGTCACCACATAACCCCCAGGGGAAGTCGGGGGTACCCGTAACAGGGTTTCCCAACTATAAAAAAAAAAAAAAAAAAAAAAAAAAAAAAAAAGGTTAGGTTAGGTTAGGTTAGGTTAGGTTAGGTTAGGTTAGGTTAGGTTAGGTTAGGTTAGGTTAGGTTAGGTTAGGTTAGGTTAGGTTAGGTTAGGTTAGGTTAGGTTAGGTTAGGTTAGGTTAGGTTAGGTTAGGTTAGGTTAGGTTAGGTTAGGTTAGGTTAGGTTAGGTTAGGTTAGGTTAGGTTAGGTTAGGTTAGGTTAGGTTAGGTTAGGTTAGGTTAGGTTAGGTTAGGTTAGGTTAGGTTAGGTTAGGTTAGGTTAGGTTAGGTTAGGTTAGGTTAGGTTAGGTTAGGTTAGGTTAGGTTAGGTTAGGTTAGGTTAGGTTAGGTTAGGTTAGGTTAGGTTAGGTTAGGTTAGGTTAGGTTAGGTTAGGTTAGGTTAGGTTAGGTTAGGTTAGGTTAGGTTAGGTTAGGTTAGGTTAGGTTAGGTTAGGTTAGGTTAGGTTAGGTTAGGTTAGGTTAGGTTAGGTTAGGTTAGGTTAGGTTAGGTTAGGTTAGGTTAGGTTAGGTTAGGTTAGGTTAGGTTAGGTTAGGTTAGGTTAGGTTAGGTTAGGTTAGGTTAGGTTAGGTTAGGTTAGGTTAGGTTAGGTTAGGTTAGGTTAGGTTAGGTTAGGTTAGGTTAGGTTAGGTTAGGTTAGGTTAGGTTAGGTTAGGTTAGGTTAGGTTAGGTTAGGTTAGGTTAGGTTAGGTTAGGTTAGGTTAGGTTAGGTTAGGTTAGGTTAGGTTAGGTTAGGTTAGGTTAGGTTAGGTTAGGTTAGGTTAGGTTAGGTTAGGTTAGGTTAGGTTAGGTTAGGTTAGGTTAGGTTAGGTTAGGTTAGGTTAGGTTAGGTTAGGTTAGGTTAGGTTAGGTTAGGTTAGGTTAGGTTAGGTTAGGTTAGGTTAGGTTAGGTTAGGTTAGGTTAGGTTAGGTTAGGTTAGGTTAGGTTAGGTTAGGTTAGGTTAGGTTAGGTTAGGTTAGGTTAGGTTAGGTTAGGTTAGGTTAGGTTAGGTTAGGTTAGGTTAGGTTAGGTTAGGTTAGGTTAGGTTAGGTTAGGTTAGGTTAGGTTAGGTTAGGTTAGGTTAGGTTAGGTTAGGTTAGGTTAGGTTAGGTTAGGTTAGGTTAGGTTAGGTTAGGTTAGGTTAGGTTAGGTTAGGTTAGGTTAGGTTAGGTTAGGTTAGGTTAGGTTAGGTTAGGTTAGGTTAGGTTAGGTTAGGTTAGGTTAGGTTAGGTTAGGTTAGGTTAGGTTAGGTTAGGTTAGGTTAGGTTAGGTTAGGTTAGGTTAGGTTAGGTTAGGTTAGGTTAGGTTAGGTTAGGTTAGGTTAGGTTAGGTTAGGTTAGGTTAGGTTAGGTTAGGTTAGGTTAGGTTAGGTTAGGTTAGGTTAGGTTAGGTTAGGTTAGGTTAGGTTAGGTTAGGTTAGGTTAGGTTAGGTTAGGTTAGGTTAGGTTAGGTTAGGTTAGGTTAGGTTAGGTTAGGTTAGGTTAGGTTAGGTTAGGTTAGGTTAGGTTAGGTTAGGTTAGGTTAGGTTAGGTTAGGTTAGGTTAGGTTAGGTTAGGTTAGGTTAGGTTAGGTTAGGTTAGGTTAGGTTAGGTTAGGTTAGGTTAGGTTAGGTTAGGTTAGGTTAGGTTAGGTTAGGTTAGGTTAGGTTAGGTTAGGTTAGGTTAGGTTAGGTTAGGTTAGGTTAGGTTAGGTTAGGTTAGGTTAGGTTAGGTTAGGTTAGGTTAGGTTAGGTTAGGTTAGGTTAGGTTAGGTTAGGTTAGGTTAGGTTAGGTTAGGTTAGGTTAGGTTAGGTTAGGTTAGGTTAGGTTAGGTTAGGTTAGGTTAGGTTAGGTTAGGTTAGGTTAGGTTAGGTTAGGTTAGGTTAGGTTAGGTTAGGTTAGGTTAGGTTAGGTTAGGTTAGGTTAGGTTAGGTTAGGTTAGGTTAGGTTAGGTTAGGTTAGGTTAGGTTAGGTTAGGTTAGGTTAGGTTAGGTTAGGTTAGGTTAGGTTAGGTTAGGTTAGGTTAGGTTAGGTTAGGTTAGGTTAGGTTAGGTTAGGTTAGGTTAGGTTAGGTTAGGTTAGGTTAGGTTAGGTTAGGTTAGGTTAGGTTAGGTTAGGTTAGGTTAGGTTAGGTTAGGTTAGGTTAGGTTAGGTTAGGTTAGGTTAGGTTAGGTTAGGTTAGGTTAGGTTAGGTTAGGTTAGGTTAGGTTAGGTTAGGTTAGGTTAGGTTAGGTTAGGTTAGGTTAGGTTAGGTTAGGTTAGGTTAGGTTAGGTTAGGTTAGGTTAGGTTAGGTTAGGTTAGGTTAGGTTAGGTTAGGTTAGGTTAGGTTAGGTTAGGTTAGGTTAGGTTAGGTTAGGTTAGGTTAGGTTAGGTTAGGTTAGGTTAGGTTAGGTTAGGTTAGGTTAGGTTAGGTTAGGTTAGGTTAGGTTAGGTTAGGTTAGGTTAGGTTAGGTTAGGTTAGGTTAGGTTAGGTTAGGTTAGGTTAGGTTAGGTTAGGTTAGGTTAGGTTAGGTTAGGTTAGGTTAGGTTAGGTTAGGTTAGGTTAGGTTAGGTTAGGTTAGGTTAGGTTAGGTTAGGTTAGGTTAGGTTAGGTTAGGTTAGGTTAGGTTAGGTTAGGTTAGGTTAGGTTAGGTTAGGTTAGGTTAGGTTAGGTTAGGTTAGGTTAGGTTAGGTTAGGTTAGGTTAGGTTAGGTTAGGTTAGGTTAGGTTAGGTTAGGTTAGGTTAGGTTAGGTTAGGTTAGGTTAGGTTAGGTTAGGTTAGGTTAGGTTAGGTTAGGTTAGGTTAGGTTAGGTTAGGTTAGGTTAGGTTAGGTTAGGTTAGGTTAGGTTAGGTTAGGTTAGGTTAGGTTAGGTTAGGTTAGGTTAGGTTAGGTTAGGTTAGGTTAGGTTAGGTTAGGTTAGGTTAGGTTAGGTTAGGTTAGGTTAGGTTAGGTTAGGTTAGGTTAGGTTAGGTTAGGTTAGGTTAGGTTAGGTTAGGTTAGGTTAGGTTAGGTTAGGTTAGGTTAGGTTAGGTTAGGTTAGGTTAGGTTAGGTTAGGTTAGGTTAGGTTAGGTTAGGTTAGGTTAGGTTAG